>JAIGNY010003738.1:0-370000 GCA_020152595.1 Chiridota heheva | reverse complement strand
ACCTTACCAAGAACCTGGATCAGGACACTCAACTTTAGGTATTTTAAAAGCACGGAAACCTCATTTACGGTACTTAACTAGGAGCTGCAGGTAGTGTGAGAAACCTTGAAATGCTTACTTTTTTTTCATTTTTGATACAGATCTTGGATGCTATGAATGCAGACTCTTCCATCCCATTGGAGCAAATGCAGGTAGATGGTGGTATGACAGCCAATAACCTTTTGATGCAGATTCAAGCTGATATTCTTAGCATTCCAGTTGGTAGTTTCTCTTTGGTCACGTGTGTAAAGTATTTGGAGCAAAAAAGTTAATTCTTTTAGTTTTCATCGCTAGCACTTTTCAGAATTTGAAAAAATAAAAGACAGAAGAAAGGAATATGATTTTAGATAAGTGCAAACAAGCAAGCCATCTTGCTATTCACCAGTTTGTGGCCAACAAATTTTCTTTTATTCACAATGTACCAAATACAAACGGCATACCTAGCATCACAATTTTAGGGGGCACAGTCTTAGGGAGGCATTTATTGGATATTACAACCAGTGGGGATCAACCATATTAAGATATGCTCTTGGGAAGTGAGAGAATAGGGATGGAATCCTCAACCAAAATAGTCACCTTTTAGCAGCCAATTAAGGCTCCAGCCTCAGTAACAATTGTTATATATCTTGTGTTATTTCTTATATTTGTAGTTCGTCCACGTCTGTTGGAGACGACTGCCCTTGGCGCTGCCATGGCTGCTGGGCATGCTGTAGGGGTGTGGAAAATCGACCAAGAAGGAGGCAAAATAGGGAGCACTGAGTTTATACCAGTAGTGTCTGATCAAAGTAAGTTTGTGGATGTTTTAAATTAATGTGAAGTACATGTAACATTTCAAGGCTTATTTAACCATCCTGGACAAGCTCAAATTTGGATTATTTGCATTGGCATGCTCAGTCAGGTTATTCAGAGTTAGATATAGCATTTGCAAGAGTGGGTATTTCCTAAATGGTTGTTACTGGACTGTTTTAAATAATGCTTATCCAAACCAGACAGGATAAGAGGTAGCTTATCCAAACCAGTCAGGATTAGAGGTAGCTTATCCAAACCAGTCAGGATTAGAGGTAGCTTATCCCAAGCAGTCTGGATTAGAGGTAGCTTATCCTAACCAGTTAGGATTAGAGGTAGCTTATCCCAAGCAGTCAGGATTAAAAGTAGCTTATCCTAACCAGTCAGGGTTAGAGGTAGCTTATCCCAACTAGTCTAGATTAGAGGTAGCTTATCCCAACCAGTCAGGATTAGAGGTGGCTTATCCCAACCAGTCAGGATTAGAGGTAGCTTATCCCAACCAGTCAGGATTAGAGGTAGCTTATCCCAACCAGTCAGGATTAGAGGTAGCTTATCCCAATCAGTCAGGATTAGAGGTAGCTTATCCAAGCCAGTCAAAATTATAAGTAGCTTATACCAACCAGTCAGGATTAGAGGGAGCTTATCCAAACTAGTCAGGATTAGAGGAGCTTATCGGAACCAGTCAGGATTAGAGGGCTTAGCTTCAGGATTAGAGGTAGCCCAAACCAGTCAGGATTAGAGGTAGCTTATCCCACCAGTCAGGATTAGAGGGAGCAGTCAGGATTAGAGGGAGCTTATCCGCAGGATTAGAGGTAGCTTATCCCTACTAGTCAGGATTAGAGGGAGCTTATCCGAACCCGTCAGAATTAGAGGGAGTTTGGATAAGGGAGACACACTCTGTCAGCTGCAGGAAATGAAGGCAGTGAATTACAGTACAGTTTGATGGTTTATATAACTGAAGCTGTAGGATAAGTGAAAAATTACTGTGAATTTCTAAAGTACCATCCCCCCCTACCCCCTTCCCCAATAATGAAGGTCTATTGAATTAATTTTGAAGAATCAGATTCCAAAGCATCTTTTCTTCCAGAATTTTCCATCAAATTTTGTGAAATGTTCTTTAAATTTTGTAAAATTTCTTTGTTTTTGTAAAATTTCATCATTTTTTAGGAAATGTCCTTCATTATTATGAAATCTGCATCAATTCTTGTGAAATTTGCTTAAATTTTTTCCCCTCTCATGAAATTTTCTTCATTTTCGTGAAATTTGCTTCAATTTTGGGTAAATTTCCTCCATTTACGGGAAATCTTACCAAATTTTTTAATTATTTTATGCCATCCCCCCCCCTGTCCCCCTTCTACAAATAGTTTTTTCGTGATAAGAAACTCATACATTTTTGTAGGTTTATTAGGACAAAAGTCAAATCTGACCCCAATGTCAGATATCTTCCTATGCCACTCTTTGGCATTTGGAAAGATGTAAATTTGAATAGACAATTTTTAATTCAGTTATATCACCATTACAAGAATATTGTGACTGTATTTGTTTATCCGTTTCATTGACAGATATGGTCCTTCGATCATCTTTTAAGATGGTTTGGTTTGTCAGTTTTAATCACCTCAATGTATCCAGTATCAATTTGTGTTGTTGTTTAAAAACTTTTAAATGGGATTATATTTTCACTTAACCACTCCTCTTCACTTTGACAGATCGCAGATTAAGATACAGTAAATGGAAGTTGGCTGTTAAGAGGTCCATGAGCTGGGAAGGTCATGGTTTTGAAGGCCTTGCTCAAGGTATGGGTTTATCTTGATTTTATTCAGTGTTGTATAAGTGTTAACCCTTACTCTACCAGCACTATTTTGAAAATGCGCTCGGGAGGCGGGGCTAAAGACGGGGCACCCAAAACGGCAATAATATCGCCGCGTGGTAGAGTAAGGGTTAATCAAGGCGTGATTATTGAAGGGTCCTCTGTCTTCAGGCAGAAAAGTCGGGCCCCCTTTCGCTTCGGGACCCGCTGGGCCGCCCACCGATCATGCTGCCTATATTTTCGGGTTGGCGATATGTCGCGGGTTGATTAACCCTTACTCTACCAGCACTATTTTGAAAATGCGCTCGGGAGGCGGGGCCAAAGACGGGGCACCCAAAACGGCAATAATATCGCCGCGTGGTAGAGTAAGGGTTAATCAAGGCGTGATTATTGAAGGGTCCTCTGTCTTCCAGGCAGAAAAGTCGGGCCCCGTCTTCTAGGCAGAAAAGTCGGGCCCCTTTCGCTTTTGGGACCCGCTGGGCCGCCCACCGGGATCATGCTGCCTATATTTTCGGGTTGGCGCATATGTCGCGGGTTGATTAACCCTTACTCTACCAGCACTATTTTGAAAATGCGCTCGGGAGGCGGGGCCAAAGACGGGGCACCCAAAACGGCGATAATATCGCCGCGTGGTAGAGTAAGGGTTAAGCAAAGCAGTGCAGATATCACTGGCCAGTGGGGTCACTTATTACCAGTGGGAACACCGTTTGCTAGTGGGGTCACTGTTAGCCAGTGGGGTCACCATTTGCCAGTGAGGTTACAATTAGCCAGTGGGGTCATCATTTGCTAGTGGGTCACCATTAGTCAGTGGGGTCACCATCAGCCAGTGGGGTCACCATTAGCCAGTGGAGTCGCCATTTGCCAGTGGGGTCACCATTTGTTAGTCAGGTCACCATTAGCCTGTGGGGCCAGGGTTAGCCAGTGGGATCACGGTTTGCCTGTGAGGTTACAATTAGCCAGTGGGGTCACTGTTTGCCAGTGGGGTCACTGTTTGCCAGTGGGGTCATCGTTTGCCAGTGCAGTTACTGTTTGCCAGGGGGGTCCTCGTTTGTTAGTGGGGTCTTCGTTTGCCAGTGGGGTCACTGTTTCCCAGTAGAGTCACCGTTTGCCAGTGGGGTTACCATTTGCCAGTGGGGTCAACGTTTGCCAGTGGGGTCACCGTTTGCCAGTGGGGTCACTGTTTGCCAGTGGGGTCACCATTTTCCAGTGGTCACCGTTTACCAGTGAAGTCACCGTTTGGCAGTGGGGTCACTGTTTGCCAGTGGGGTCATCGTTTGCCAGTGCGGTTACTGTTTGCCAGGAAGGTCCTCGTTTGTTAGTGGGGTCCTCGTTTGCCAGTGGGGTCACCGTTTGCCAGTAGAGTCACCGTTTGCCAGTGGGGTTACCATTTGCCAGTGGGGTCAACGTTTGCCAGTGGGGTCAACGTTTGCCAGTGGGGTCACCGTTTGCCAGTGGGGTCACCATTTTCCAGTGGTCACTGCTTACCAGTGAAGTCACCATTTGGCAGTGGGGTTACTGTTTGCCAAGGGGGTCACCATTTTCCAGTGGGGTCACCGTTTGCCAGTGGGGTCACCATTTGCCAGTGGGGTCACTGTTTACCAGTGGGGTCACTGTTTGCCAGGAGGATCACTGTTTGCCAGTGGGATCACTGTTTGCCAGTGGGATCACTGTTTGCCAGTGGGATCACTGTTTGCCAGTGGGATCACTGTTTGCCAGTGGGATCACTGTTTGCCAGTGGGGTTACTGAATGCATTCTGCCTCCAATACATTTTGGATCACAAACAACATTGTCATACCCTCCATTTTGTAGAGAAATATTTTTCCAAAATGGTTTTCAGATTCTAATATTTTCAACATAAAGCCTTGATGCTATTAAAGATATTGTTTTTGACCTTGAAAAAATTGTTTTGTACTAAAGTGTACAAAATCAATCAATCTTAGAATGTAAGCTATCTTTTGTCAATTGTTTGGTTTATTTGTTCTCTTTTTTTAATTGTTTTTAATGTACATTAACAGAGATGAAAACATATTTATGGAGATGGTGATCAATCACAAAAACTTGTTTGTTTGTTTCATTCATTGTTAATGTATACTGACATTCACCACAGTTTAAAATTAAAATAATATATATATAAATTGAATGATTTTTTTGTAACATTTAATCATTTATAGCCAAAATTTCATAATTATTAAACAACATTTGATATTATTTAACCACCAAAAATGTTTCCATTTTTTTCCAAGATTTAACAGTTTTTATCCAGATTTGAAATTTGGCAACTCTTATCCATTAAAATTGTCTTTTTTCCTCAGGATAAGTATCTTGGCTGTTGCTACTGTACCTCTTGGACTACAGAAATATTACATTGTCTTCCCTCTTACCGACACCACTTGCTTTGATGTCCCCTGAATGCAGATGCTAGTTAGCAGTCCATCTCCAGATCCTTTGCCTATCTGTGTGGAAAGGTTTTTACCTATGGAAAATCTTTTTGCGATTTCCCCGAGGAGAGATTTTATTTTTAAAATGAGTTGTAAATACCGTGGTTTAGATTTCTGGTGTGTCAGGAAATTTTTGTCAACCATATGATCCGTAGAAAAGAAACATTGATTTCAAAGCAGGGTTTATAGATTTTGTATATATATATTTATGGAACAGTTCATTGTTCAAGTCATGTACATTTGTAAAATTTCAATATTTCACTATTTTGATTTAGATTTGAATTATACACAGATTTCAGGCTTATTGTGGAAAATTGTATAAAAGACGAGAGTGACGGAGGTTTTTTTTTTTCATTGCGCAGTGATCTTTGCTTGTTGTTTTACCATTAATTTACCCACTAATTTGAAGATTTTGGCATATTAACCTAAATATTCCAAACTGGAAAGTGGAGAATGACACTGAAATATAACACTGCTCTTTTTGAAATCGCTCAGAGAACCAAGCAGGGAGTATGGAACCCTGACAATGGGGCACCATCACTCATCAGATTGACGGCGAGTGCCAGTTAATCTTTCTCCACTTTTCCTAAATACTGAGGGAGGAAAAGGCATGAGTTTACTGTCAGTGCATAATATTGCATATCTGTGAAATATTTTATTTTGACTGAATCTTTCAACTCGACTACAGTACCTGACACGTTTGCCTTTTAACATCTGTATATTTCTTATGAGTCATATACCTAAACATACCGTTGGAATTTTTCGTGACTCATAAAAATACTCATCATCTCATCTTCTTTTGCCACAGTGCTACAGATGTAAAATTTCTCTTTAATCGATATTTTCAGGGGAACAAATAACAAATTAAATAAGGAACTTACAAAAATTCAGGTCCTTAGATTTTGTTCTAGGTTAATTTTTCTAGCTAGGGTACTTGTCTTAATAAGCTTACTATACAGTAATTACTTTAGGCTTTCCTGTTTTTACTATACAGTAATTACTTTGGACTCTCCTATTCCAGTGTTGTGTTACTTGATGTCCTGCCAAGTATAAGCTGTAATCATATTCACTGGTGAATCTTTCCCTTTTCAAATGCTGGACATAAGTATAGATGCTTCTCATTGTTTGTACAGGATGGTAATATTGAGATGAATTATTATTTTATTTTGTTGAATATTCATATAATCACGAGGTTAGACTCTTTTCTATTTTCTTACCCTCTTATTTTGAGCAAACCAATCAGAGATACAGATTTTTATGTGAAGTGTTGGTTATCTTGTTGCAAGAAATTCTTTTGCGAGAGTACGAGACAAATTGAAATATGTTTTTGCAGGCTGCTTGATTAATGTGAATATCTTTTAGTGCAATGTGTTTTCTACAAGTCATTTTCTTCTCGGTAACATCTCATTTTAGATTTCATATAGCAGAATTTTTACATCTAAATGCCAACATGAATTGAAAAACAAAATGAAAGCTTGTTCGTAATCTTCTGAAGAAGTCATGATACTTTATTGTTGATAATCAATGACTAAGGAAATACAAATGGTCTTTAGTTTTAGGTAAGGTTGTTTTCCTATATGATTGTAATAGTGATTTCCAGAACAAATGATTTTAGTGTGGGGGTTAGCTTCGATTGTATTACCCCTTAAAACCGGCAAATTAAGTGAAACAAATAATTTAATCCTGGACTGAATAGATACAAATGCTCTAGACTGTTTTTGTTTTGGTCAAGACTATGGTCCTTTGAACCCAGTTTTTTTTTACCCCAGGACTTTGCAAACTCTGTGTAAATATCAGAGTTCGCGTCTCTATGCTTTTGCTGCCTTGGGCTATGCATCTGATGTTTGTCCCTGGAATTTTGAAAGGAGCTGGCGGCTGAAAAGTTGAGGGTATATTTATTAGTAGTCTTACTCTAAAGGGAATACCTTTCTTGCACCCAGTGGTATGGAATATCATAGACATTACTAAATCCCAACCCCCAATTTGTACATGTTTTCTCATTGACTTTGTGGAATTTGTTTGCTCGCACGCGATGGGTAAAAAATTATGTA
This sequence comes from Chiridota heheva, assembly GCA_020152595.1. Classification (NCBI taxonomy): domain Eukaryota; kingdom Metazoa; phylum Echinodermata; class Holothuroidea; order Apodida; family Chiridotidae; genus Chiridota; species Chiridota heheva. The sequence goes on along the minus strand of JAIGNY010003738.1, from coordinate 362,878 downwards.
AAAACAGACCGTGTGATGGACTTCTATTGGTTAAAATCTACATAAATTGGTTATATATCTGTGGAAATGGGCAAAAACTAACGCCCTAATTTTTTGGCCACCAGCTCCTTTAAGTCTACAGTTAGTATTTAGAGTCCTTGCTTTACAGTCTGGGTGAACTGTTTTAATTCTGGTAGTATTGTCACACCAAATGGATGATATTTTTATGCTTTCTATGAAACAAAAGTGTCCAGAAGTTCGAACTTTCCTTTCTTTTCAAGTTAATCATGAATTTATATATGTATGGACTGATATTTTGCTTATCAGGAAAACTAAAATAATCCCAGAAAGCAATAAAGTTTTTGTCATTTAAGCTTATAAAAGTTAAATTTTGATGTCCTGTTTGTATTTCATGTGCTTCATAGCATTAAGGGGCAATGATTGTTGCTGTGCAGATAAGTTTATTGCTTTCAGAGCCTGCGTGTCAATTCAAGTATTATGAAAACACATGTGTGTGTATGGAATCATTCAAATAGGATTCTACAAGTAATGAATTGCTATAAGAAATACGATCACTTTCTCAAATCAGGGTTATCGATATAAAGATATTTTCAGTTGTGTATTGTTTTATGTTCTTTATTATGATTTTGGATTTCACTGCTGTGTATAGGTCTCACCGTAATATTTCAATACACCTGCACACGCACATTAGAATATTTTATTTAAACAACTTTTGCTTTCCTGTGATCGATTTAGAATGATGAATATTAATTACATTGTATTATTATGGATAATAAAGGTAGAAAGAATTATTTGATCTTATAAAAAAAAAAAGTCTGTCTTGTCTTATTTCTTGGATGTCTTGATAAACAGGATTAGTTTGTAAGTTTCCCCAAACTCACAAGATTGCCCTAAATACTGTGTTTTATATCCACGCAAGTTGTATTATAGCCACGCAAGTTGTATTATATCCACGCAAGTTGTATTATATCCACGCAAGTTGCATTATATCCACGCAAGTTGCATTATATCCACGCAAGTTGCATTATATCCACGCAAGTTGCATTATATCTACGCAAGTTGCAATGCTCAAAGTGTTTAGAAGAGAACAAGGCAGCTGCATACAAACAGTGCACAAGTTCTGCTCCAATAAATGGATGATGAGTTTTGCAAGGAATATTTGCTCAGTCACCATGACAAAAAAACACTTTTGATGCAAAAAGGCCATATTATTTTTGCTGGTTTTTCAAATTGAAGAAGATTATTGTTAAATCATTCCCATGAGGCCGACAAAAGCAGTGCTTATAGCTTAACATAACAAGATGACTGGCTAAGAAGGGTTAGTCACCTCACAAAAAGCCCAAAGTAACATCACTGTCACAAAAAAAAAAAAAAAAAACTTGCTTGTGTTAGTACAAATGGATGAGTCATTCACAACTCTTCCTGCACGGGACACCAGTCAATCATATAATATGCCAGGAAAGAATTTTGGGACAAGATGAAGATCTCATGAACAAGATGTCCTATGTCCAAAAATGCCATTTTTAGATAATGGCGTAATTTTAGCTCTTTTTGTTCAAATAGGCTAAGATGGATATAAGATGCATATTAATAGAGCTTATCAATCAATCAATCGCCATAAGCCTAGCGGCTCGTTGACGCACTCCTCAGGGTCATTGAATAGGATGTGTCTGGCTGAAGTTTTTGAAGTAGAATTCTGGACCACCCTGCAGTAGCCAGATCAGACGAGACAATCCACTCCAACTTTTTAGGCCATCCATCCACCTGGCACGAGGGCGCCCAGCACATTTTTTGGTACCAGAGGGAAGACCTGACATCATGGGGGCAAGGCCTTTACGAGCACAATGTCCATGCCACAGAGCTTATATACCTATTTATTGGTTACATTGCCAACAATAAAACTATGGGGATATTTTGGGGTCTTAAATGGACTGGACGATTTTGAATACCAGATATTTTACGCATATTAATTTTTGTGGAATTCAAAAAATTCGTGTCCATAATCTTTTTTTAATTTGATTGATCCTATAATAAATCTATTCACATGAAAATAGAAACAGCTTCATCACTGGACCACTTGATTTTGGAAAAGGGGTTAGAACAATAATTTAGCTATAGAATATGGATAAAATATGGAGAAAAACTAAGTTTTCTCCACTTGTTGCCATGTTACAGACTATAAACAGGGATTTGGATATTAGAGAAGTGAAATTACACATTTGCAAACTAAAGATATTCCATAAAACCCTCCCTATAAATATGCATTGTTTTTGTCCACTTCAGTAAAAGTGATTATGTCCAAATATTTTCAATTTTATTTGCATTTATAGAAATGAAAACAGTTCTATGTCCAAATGGAATTAAGAACAATGCTATGTCTGGGACATAGCACAGTTTATCTTTCCACAAAATGCATTTCTTTGACATAGCACATTTTCTATTTCCACAATATTTTTTTCTCCCTAGATGGTATATGTCAAGTCAGATGTGTAGAAAAGAAAGTAGCTTACTTGGTTATAGAATATTTTTCATTGAAAAAGTCAGTTTTGCCCAAAACTGCCACAAGATATGCCCTCTAATTTCAATGGATTCCTTTTGAACTGTCAAACATGAGGCAGCTTTTGGCATTTATTTTCATGCCCACAAAAAAAAAGGGACAATTGTGGAGGGGATGTGAGTCTGCCGCAGGTTCAGAGAGACAACAAAGGAATTGAAGCAACCAAATTTACTTCTAGTTATACCTTATGTTTATGTTCATGTTTATATATTTATATAGCGCTCAATATCTATACAATGCACATTCAACGGCGCTGTACAGAAAATAAATAAAACTTTTCATAAAGTTCATAGGTTAAAAAGAAACACAAACAATAATAAAAAGCCTGGGTGAACGAAAAGGTTGTTAGTTCCCGTTTGAAATTGTCGTAGTTATTGATGCAACGAAGAGAAGATGGCAAACTATTCCATGTGACAGGGGCAGCTACAGCAGACGACCGGTCTTTAGATGTTCTGCGTTTTGTAAGAGGAATGTCGAGGAGAATGCCCATGGTGTTAAAAGAATGATGCAATTTGAAGTCATTGCCCTGTTACATCTTCAAGAGTCAATTAACTTAAGATTATCCTCATTGAATCGATCTAAGGAAAAGCTGTTAACAGTGGCAACAACAATTCCCGACAAAAGCAAATGACACAAAACCGCTGCCTTCAATATTGCCATTTCTGCTGCCAATATCCAAAGAGGTTCAGGGCGGGGATTTATGTGATTGAGAAAATCAACACAAACTGACAAAAATGGGGAAATTTAAGGAAAATGTTTTAAATTCATTAAACTCAGATAAGTATTATCTGATTACCATTTCTTAACAGGCTGAAGAGAAATTACTCTTAAAAATTCGGGGAAAATTGTGCATGGTGAAGCCTTGGTCTGAAGATTGATGGTTTTGGATGTCCCAAATGTCAAAATGGCTTTAAAACAACAGAAACTTCCAAAACGTAAATGACAATTCGTGGGGTCCTAGCTGGTGCAAGGCAAGAGTAGGGACACAGGGGAAGAAGTCCCGCTTAAGGGTCAATGTACGGGGAGCGAAGCCGCGGAAGCTCTGAAGATTTATTGTCAGATTGTCTTTGATGCCCAAAATTGGCTGGAAATCAACACAAACTGACAAAAATTCGGAAAAATTAAGAAACGATAAAAAGATAGTTTGAAGTTCTCATGTTCAAATTACTCATTTAAGCAGGGCTGCAGGGATACCATTTCTAAACGTCTGGAAAAATGTTCTCCTGAAACTTTAGAAACTTCAGGCAAAATTGTGCAGGCTTTCATGGGTGAAGCATTAAAGCCTTTGTCTAAAGATTTCTTGTTTTTTGCCCCAAAGTGGCTTAAAATTAATCCAAAAATCCAAAATGTAATTGATGAAAAGAAGAACATTGAAATTCTACAACGTTGAAATCTATTCAGATAAGCATTTTGGGTTACCATTTCTAAACTGACCGAAGAGAAATTGTAAGGTTCATGGACACAGCTCTGGTAGGGTCCAGCCTCTAGGGGCGAATCCCCGAAAAATAATTCTGATAGCCTATCTAAACGATTCGGGCATGATTGAGATGTATATCTGATTTTCAGTTCGGGCATGATTGAGATGTATCTCTAATTTTCAGTTCATCCGACATTTTACATCTCTGCCCGACTAGGTGCCCAAGCAGCCAAGTAGGATGTTGTCACCATTTGATGCTGAGCCGAGTGGATATGATTCTGATATCTAAACGATTCGGGCATGGTTTAGATGTAGCCTATTTTTTATTTAAGCAGTAGGCCTACATCCGACATTTTAAATCTCTGCCCGACTAGGTACTAGGTGCCCAAGTATGATTTGTTAGCATCACGATGCCGCGTCCAGCCGATTTATCGTTAAGTTTTGACAAACCTTTTCCAGTTTGCACCAAAAGTCCTTAATTTTGGACTAAGCATCTTTAATTTTGGCCTAAATATCTTTAAATTTGGACTAAAATCTACAGAATAGAGCCAAAAACTTTCAGATAAGGAGGTGAAAGTCTTATTAATATCAGAGCCATGCACCCCCACCCTCACAATAATTTTCAAATAGGCCTTTTATATTTTTTCTTTTCCCCCGATAGGCAATTGACAAAACATGTCGTGGCAAGTTGTGTACGTGTATAGATATAAGATGGGCAGGGCGGTGCCAGGGGAGGGGAAGGGGTGGCGGTGTGCCATGGCTCCTGATAATTTTCCGATGTCACGGTTTATGTACATTCTCTTCAATTTTCGGGAAATTTCAATCATTTTTTAGGAAATCCCTTTCAGTCTTTGTGAAATTTCCTTCATTTTCGTGTTATTGTTCATCGATGTTTCAGTAAGAAAAATTGTTGTTTTTGTTTTGTTTGGAAACTGTCTTTTAATTTTGGGCAATTTCCTTTATTCTCATGCAATTTTCTTCAGTTTTCGGAAAACTTTCATTTTGGGAAAACTTCTATTCGAATTTGGGTAAATTTTCGGTAAATCTCCTTCATTTGGGGGCAAATTTTCTTCAATTTTCAGTAAATGTTCTTCAAACTTCGGGGAATATTATTCAATGTTTGGAAAATTTCCTTTATTTTGCTGCAATTTTTATTCGATTTTCGTCAAATTTTCTTTCATTTTCAGCAAATTTTCTTTATTTCGGGGTAATGTTTCTTAAATGTTCGGTAAATTTTTTTCAATTTTCGGGAAATTTCTTTCATTCTCGTAAAATTTTCGGAAATTTTTTCATTTTGGGACAATTTATCTTTAATTTTTGGTAGTTTTCTTCAATTTTTGAGATATTTTCTTCAATGTTTGTGATATATCTTATTCGATTTTTAGGAAAAAAAATAACTTTTGGGGGCAAATTTTCTTTAATTTTCGAAAAAACATCACTTATCTGGAAATATTGCCAAATTGTACTCAAATATTCAAAGATTGTACTTTTTTTAACTTTTCAAAGAAAACAAAATTTCCCTGTGACAAGTGCAAAAATTGTACGCAGGAGGAGGAGGGGGAGGGGAGGGGGGGGGGAACCAAAAAAATTCCCTGTGACAAGTGCAAAAATTTCACTGGTAAATTAAGTTTCCATGAAAAGATGCTGCTACTCCAGAAATTCACTTCAACAGTCAGCTGTTCAATTTCAAAGAGATTTCCTTCATTTACATAGATTTCCTTTTTCGGCAATTTTTTTTCAATTTCGAGAAACTTTTGCCAGTTTTCGAAAAAAATTAACCAGAATTTCAGGTCATTTTGGACAGTTTTCGGGAAATTTTGGCTAGTTTTCCTAAACTAAAATTTTAGCCAGTTTGGCCAAATCGGGAAAGAGATGTCTCGATCGGGAAAGTAAACTCCGTCAGGGGGCAGTTTTCCCCTGCCCCCGCTTCCTACGCCACTGATTGACTGATATAAAACTAGAAATGAACTTCATTAAATAATTTGAGCTTATTGTGAAAAGTTTTAGCGAATAAATACACGTCGTTGCAATTTTCAACGCGTATACCATCGTTATTGTTATCATGTATCTTTCAGAGATGCTCTTGATATCTGGATGTAGTTTGTTTTTATTTCAGAGACAGTGCAGAGGCAGTTCCTAAGAGGTGCTGACACAAGACAGAGACGCGACATGAGAAAGTCACCTAGGGAAAACGGGAAAAGAAATACAAGGGTGAGACTGAAATTTTAATTTTAAATGATTTGCTTTATACAGTTATAAGTCACAGCGCCAAAAAGCATCAAAGTTACTGCAACGATATTTTCAAAGAATTACAGAGAATGAAATATACATTTCATGGCTCCTTGGACAGTGGGACTGTTTTTGAACACTTATAATCCAAAAGATAATTGCATAAATGCATATTGATTAAGATTTGTAATGAATTGGAGCAAAATGGAAATGAAGTATAAGTATGTTATATGTATATACATATATATATATATATATATATATATATATATATATATATATATATATATATATATATATATATATATATATATATATATATATATATATATATATATATATATATATATATATATATATATATATATATATATATACATATTTTTGGTCGAACTAATCTTCTGCTACATAATTTCCACACGACATATTTGTTTCGTAAGAGTACAGTAGTACTTCACTCATTTCTTTGATTAAATGTATCCTGTTGCTATTAATTCTTCTGTATATAGAGGAATTTCATCACGTGACTCAAACTCATCTGGAAGCCATTTTGCCGGGAAAGTGTCGTTGCGTTTCACGCGTCTTCACACAGCTCAGTCACATTACACGTACAACAAACATACTGCCTGGTAATCTACCTACCAGTTCAGCGAATTTTCTTGTTTTTGTTCGCGGCAGCGATTTTACTTCATATTTTCCCAACGTTTTATAAATTCACCGGGTATACGAAGAGTAACTTTTACGTGAACGCCATCTGATTGTTCGTTATACGCAGACAAAGCCTACATATCAGGCATAAAGTGCCCACTGGAAATCCAACACCGAAGTTTGAAAGACATTGCGTCGTACAGCAGTAACTTCGAAAATCTCCTTTAATTTTCGGAAAATTTCACTTTCTTGGGGGGAAATTTCCTTCATTTTAGTTAAATTCTCGGGAATTTTATTTTTATTTTCTGGAAGTTTTTGAAATTTATTTTCATTTTTGATTTGTTTTGGTTCCAATGCATTAGCATTAGGAACTTATTGGGTCATGATAGCGTGTGTGTTTGTATTGTATGTGTGTATGTATGTGTGTGTGAGGGTGTATGTGCGTGTGTGTATGTGACGGTCAGCTCGTAAACGCGATATTTCAAGAACGGTACACTGGATTCATGTCATATGTGGTACACAGATAGCCCATGTCTGCAGATGTGCCTTATTATTTTTTGATGTCTTGTATATTAATGAGTAGGCGGGGCTTAATGTAAAAATCTTGAAATATGAAATTCATATTTTAAGAACCACATGTCTGATTTGTTACATGCGTGGTATAATAATAATATTAGCTGGTATATACATGTTCATGATGTAAAAACGTTGAATTTCATTAATATACATAGTTGGCGCGGCTTATATGATTTTGATGTAAAGAGCTTGTAAACACGGTATTTTAAGAACAGTAAACTGGAGTAATGTATTAGGCTGTATGGTACACAGATAGCCCATGATCTGCAGATATGGCCTAATGTTTGTGGTGGTGGTTTCATGCATATTGATAAGTGGGCGGGGCTTAAAGTGAAAATTATGTAAAAGTGATAAATGAGCAGCACTATGTCCGTTTTGCGTCATATGGGCATGATAATTGTGTTTGTTATTGTGTACATGCTTATGTTATTAACAGGTGTCATTAATATGCATGGTGAGCGTGGCTTAACGTGAAAGTACCAAATGATGTAAACAACATAAACGATAGATCAAATTCATGCTATATGTGGTACACAGATTTTGATGCACCAGGATGGCTAAAGATTAAGTCTGTACGTATGTTCTTTTTTTCTTTCGGAGCAAGCAATAAATGATTAGTTTCCAAGTTCTCTTTCATCATAAAATTAGGATTTTGTAAGTTTATTTTTAAAGTTTTGATATGCTAAATGGGACGGCTTGGCCTATGGACACAATAATTATAATTCAGTTCTATTGTATCGATTTTCTTCCTTCGATTATATTCCACACTATATATCAATTTGAAATAAATCATACTAACTTTCATCTGATTAAGTGGCCCATTCTGTTACGGTTTCATCTTTAAATGAGAGGTTATGAGTTTGATTCTCAACGAGACATTTTTTTGCTAATTCTTCTGTTTCTTTAATTTTAATTTTTATTACTCGCGGAACAGTTAAATTTTCTATCAGAGTCGATGCGTTCAAGCTACTGTTTAAATCGAACAGAACAGGGGTTACAATCTGGTGTGAGCTGTATATGACACTCGGTAAGCCTCGAAAACTCAGGATCAGTGTTTTCAACAGCAGAACTGTAGTTAACATCTGAACCCAAACTGCTAAAATGAAGAAAAAATTGGTCTAATACAAGCATGTTAAACTTATCACCAGTTTGTTTGTTATCAGCTTTGTTGATAATGTTCCAAAATTCTTGTTCAGATTTCTAAGTTTGGAAGACCCAATTAGAATAGTAATCTTTCTTGTTTTTTTAATGAACTTTTTATAAATTGAAGCTTTAGATTTGAGCTCAGATTGTGCTTCACTAGATTGATCTTTTCTCAGCTTGTTTTTCAATTTCATATTCAGACCGTTTTTGTGCACAGATATTGTTAAACCATGGTCCAGAATTTAAGTTTTTGTTTGCATTTTTCTTCTTAAATCCTTTATCTTTGCTACCAATTACTTTCGAAACACAGGTGAAATAAGCGATTGACAAATTTCATCATATATACCATCTAACTCACTTCTAACAAATATATATCTTCACTTTATTGTTCTGGATTTGGTCAGTATCAAAATTATCAAGATAACATTCAAGTTTGTTTGAGCACCAATAGGATTTAATTTGACACGGAATCAGTATTATGGACGGCATCATTAGCAATACTATAAAACAATTATCATTTTTATTTCTTTTGACTATCACTTTCACAAATATTAGCACCAAGTTTTAAGCAAATAATTGTGTGTTTATCAGTTAAGCATGCACCCAGATCGTCAATTACAAAATCCATAACCAATGGAAGCAAGCAATGTGATCAATTAATATGATCAATGGTATTCTTTCCAGATGGGCTGACACATGTAAAGGCACCTGTATCACAATCACTACCAACCCTACCATTAGTATGCAAAGATCAACATTTTTACACATATTAATTAGTTGAGTACCATTATTATTAATTTTTGAATCACATTTTGATCTTGATTTATGGAGGCAACATGTTGAAGATCTGAAAATTAGTTAATAATATTACAATCAAGAAGTGACAGGTCAAGGTTGTTTACTCCAGTTTCCATGGAAATATTTTGTTAAGGCGCTTGTTCTTGCATTGAAATCACCGGCCAGGCAGATAGGAACATCATAATTGGTAATCAAGGATGAAATGTCGGTACTGAGAAAGTCAAATTGGTCCTTCTCCTAATAAACAGTCTTCACGAGGCATGCATATTGCTCCATTGATAAAATGAAAATCAATGAGCTCTTAGTTCGATCACCGAACTAGTGAAATGCTACCAGGGAATCTATCAGCTGTGCACTTTCAGTTCAGTCCTGAACCTGTCGTACAAAATACAAGTTACAACTTACAGTCATCATCATCATGTGTTAGCCGATCCAATAATTTCTTGACGTGTATTTCTGCTAGGGGCCTAGTACTAGTAGTACTAGTCAGTACGTGAAATGGCGATTGATACATTAAACATGAAATTTGTGTTTATGGTGTTCTTTTTGTGTAGCTTTATTCTTTGTGGAAGTGGCAAGGATGCAAGCTTTGGTACACTTTACCGCGGTGAGGTGGATTCACAAAGTTCGGAAGTTTATTCATACAAATTGCCGCACAACGTGAGTAACGATCAAGTCCAACGTTAGTGGTTAGGCTATACCGTACGTTTATTAAAATTACAGTGTACTGCTGGTGGTAGGGCCGAATTTCAACCACAAATTTACGATTTTTTTTAAATTACTTGCCTTTTGCGTGTCTAGCTTTGCGCTCTAACAATTCTCCAACTTCTATGTTTTCTTCAGCTAAAAAGTGTGAAAATATATTCCTTTGAAGTTTGACACCAAAATCAGATGAATCTTGGCACACTTTCTCTGTCTGCTCTTCAGCATTAGGTTTGTACCGAGGATGTAAAGTTAAATAATGATAGTCATGTGACTACCAATATGTGACGCCTGATGATAATTGCATTTGCAATGGTGTTTACAATTTCTACACGGGGTCTATTTTAGATTTTTGTCAGGATCATGGAAATACACGTAGAAGAATAATTTGAATTATGCAAAGAAATGCAACTAGGGCCTACTTATTGTTCACTTTCATTAAAAACGCTTTAAAACAGAAAAAGGTTGAATAATTATTTGCTGATTTGAAAGACGACACATAGCCTAGACACCGCACACATAAATCTTTCCACCCGTTAGTCTAATGAAGAAGCCCTGAGTACAAATGCGCAGGCGTGACACTCAACAAAAGTTTTGAAACATGGCAACCAACAAAATATCAGTGGAAAATACTCAGCTAAAGTTCTCCCGCTAAAAGTTGCTGAATAAAAACCGTTCCACAACTAACTCATGGAAGAGGTAAAAACCCATCACACTGTGTGGAACAAACGTAAGTTTATCGATTTAGGTAAATATGGGTTGTTTAAGTTCAGTGTGAGTCTTGCCGGAAACACGATATCTGCAACAACGTATGTACATAAAGCAAATGTTCCAGTGATAACATATGTGTACGTGGGTTGTGACATTAACCAAGAGTAGGCTAACTATGCAGATTAACTTTCTAATTCTAAAAATACCCGGGCCTTGACTTGCGAACTTCCACAGTGGTGTAATTTTTCATAAATAGAAAATGACTCCCAATAAGCCTCCCATGCAGTATGGAACTTCTAAATAGTCAAAGTCCAAACTAGGTCTATATGGGATAACCCCAGCTTGTGTCACATGGTTGCGAGGATTGTTACTACATACAGTAAGTTTAATTAAAACGATGCATCATCATGTTGGAAGAAATTATAAATATTTCAAACTGTACTAGGCCCTATGGCATATCAAATATCCCCGGCTTGTGTCGAGAAGTCGCACGGTCGCAAGGATTCTTACTAGGCTCAATTTAAGAATGATGCATATTCATGTGTGATAATTAGGTCAATGGAGCGTGACTTTGCTGCGGTAGCCAAGTACTGTACATGAATATACTTCAATGTGAACCTGTATTCTATAGGGCTCACCCGAAATAAAAATCTATAGGGGCACAGGGCACTCAAACTTTGAATTTAAAAAAAAAAATTACATGCACTTGTGCATGTACTTTGAAAAACTTACATGCACAGGAAAGATGCTACTGTACATGCATACAATGCACGACGACAGGACTTTGTCGTGAAGTAGATACATTTGATCTTGACGCCCTATTTTTTCCCACGTTCAGAACCTCTCTGGAAATCTGTCTATGATCTCCACTCTCCTGAGGGTCTGCTCTGTCTCCCTCTTTACCCATTCTCCTCCATCATCTTAGGCTTTCCCACCTTCTTTTGCCCTTCTGGTTTCCACTCCAAAGCTACAGCGTGATCATCGTCTATTTTTGTCCTAGAGGCTTGAAACATGTCTAATCTAGTTCCATTTTCTTCACCTTATTTCATCATTAGTCTTTTAATTTTTGCTATCTCTATTACTGTATGCGTTCCTTCATTACCCTTTGTTGTTATCTGATTTTCAAAACCTTCCTCAAGCATTTGAACTGGAAGATGAACTGGAAGATCTCCCTTCATCAATTTCCATGTGGCCATAGTTACAAGCTTGTACAAACTACTAAGTACAATTCCACCCTTAGCCAGAAGTTCTTCTCATACAGGGTAGTAAATGTATGGAATGGTCTCCCTGAGAAGTCGTCTCAGCACTGACTAAAACACTTTTAAGAATAGATTGAATATTCACTCAAAGCTTATCTGTTCTCCATCGAACCATTTCCATGGATGCAACATTAACCTTTTTTTTACGCTTAGTGAGGACATATTGTTTTGAATGTTTTTGGATGCAAACCTCAACATACGATTGTGAATACTACTCTAATCTTTTGGATTGTGATGATACCATGTTACAACCGGTCAACAGGATTACCTATTGAAGACTGAAGAGGATATACAGGCAGGGATTCAGGAACTTCCGAAGGGGAAGAGAGGGGTGGGGGGTTGTGCACATCAGTTGTGTGGAGAGTATATGTGGTCTGAAAGGGGGGCGCACCTCCCTGGTTTCATGCCTGGTAATGGAAGTAAACCGACAAGATGTGCTGACTTGTACAAATCTCAGCCACCGGATTAAAATATTGCGGGTGAATGATTGCCTCCCTCTGGCTATGCCACTGATCTTAGGCCTACCGGGGTTGGAGAGGGGATAAGACCAGTAGAAGTCCTGTAGCTATTAATTTTCAATTTTTGAGATGGGGGGGGACACAATCACTTAATGAGGGGGCATTTTGTATTATATTTTTTCTTTAATATTTTGCAAGGGGGGGCACATATTTTCACCTGGGGGTATTCTATTTTTTCATTTGATTTTTTGCAAGGGGGCACATACATTCACAAGGGCCCTCCCACTCCCCTTCCTTCTGTGCCCCATGCTGGCTACTGGCCTGCTGGTTACTACTGACAGACATGTATTTCTATATGCCAACATAACTGATGTATAGTGGCTATAGAAGTTCCCCACCTTTCTCGTCTAGCATATAGGTCTGGTGACACACATTTATTTTAATACGCTAGCATAACTGCTTTCAAATGATTATAGGGAGTCGGGTGACAAGTCACGTCCAAGAACTGAAGAATGCTCTGCATATAAAGCAAAAAAAGCTCATCCAAAAGCAATATTCCTGCTATACTGTAGGTGTGAATGAAAAATCATGTGTTTTATAGCAAAGTTAGGGCTTGAAAATATAATGTAGGTTTAAATAATCCCACTAGGGCTGCAAAAATCCCCGCTAGTGCTTCAAAAATCCCTCTTGCAGAGCTACTGTACATGTTAGTCCAAAAGTAACATTCACACTAGGTTTTAATGAAATGTTTTTGCAGAGTTATGTGCCTAGCAGAGTTAAGGTTTGAAAATGAAATGTAGACTTAAAAATTCCTGCTAGGGTTTCAAAAATACTACTAGGTTTTCAAAAATTCTTCTAGGGCTGCAAAAATCTCCTGCGAGGGCTTCAAAAATCCTGTTAGGGCTTTGAAAATATGCAGGGCTTTGTCCAAAAAGCAATATCTTGCTAGGTTTGAATGAAATATCATGTATTTTATAGCAGAGTTAGGACTTGAGAACTTAAATTAAGGTTGAAAAATCCTGCCAGGGCTTCAAAATTGCCAGGGCTTTGTCCAGAAAGCAATATCTTGCTAGGTTTGAATAAAATATCATGATTTTCATAGCAGAATTAGGACTTGAGAACTTGAATTTAGGTTGAAAAAATCCTGCTTAGGGCTTTAAAATTTGCAAGGGCTTTGTCCAGAAAGCAATATTCGGCTAGCTTTGAATGAAATATCATGTGCTTTATTGGCCGAGTTAGTGCTTGAGACCTTAAAGTTAAATTAAAAAACTCTTGCTAGGGCTTCAAATTTGCAAGCACGGATCGAGAAATTTCGAAGGGAAAAAGGTGGGGAGGAAGGGGGTGCACATCAGCTCAGACTGATGCAATAGTGACTTTATTTCTTCAGTTTTTGCAACCTTGTTTTCATACATTACATTCATACTGTAGCATTGTTATGCATCTGTTTATTTGTGTTTAATTGAAAATCGAGAACAATAAAAGTGGAGAAAAGAAAGTTCCGACTGACTAACTTTTAGCAAAAAAAGACTAAGTGCGAAGGGTATATGTGGTCTGAAAGCCCTATGCACACCCCCCTGAAGAAGGGTATATGTGGTCTGAAAGCCCTATGCACACCCCCCTGAATCCACGCCTGATGTACGTATGTATGTATGTCACCTTTGTTTTGATGTCTTTATGTATGCTAGTAATGTATAGTAGAACTATGAGCAAGCTACATTTTGTCTTTAAGTGTCTGAATCTGTCGTTTATGCTTTGCATCTCTTAACAGTTAACAGCAGTGCGTGTGTCAGTGTCAAGCACGAATGCTGTAGACGACTATCCTGTACTTTTCGTGGTGCGGCAACAGAAGAGCGTGCGTTCCTGGGCTGTACCATACGTTGTCAGTTCAAGGTGAGGCTCAGATTTGTTTGTTCTGTATTCTTTGAACACTTGAAAAAAAGCTAAAGATTTATAGACACCAGGACACCACTGCACCAATGGTCCCAGAAATGTATTCTGAGGAGGACAAGGAAAGACAAAAGGAGGGAGGTGGAGGAAAAGAGAGAGGGGAGGGGGTGGGGGGAGAAAGGAAAAGGGGGAAAAGAAAAACAAATGGAAAGTAAATGGGACAACTGAAGCAACGGTCCCAGAAATTTATTCTGAGGAGGACAAGGAAAGACAGAAAGGAAAAGGGGTAAGGGAGGGGGGGAGGAAATGGGGAAAAGAAAAACAAATGGAAAGTAAAGGGGACCATTGCACCAATGGCCCCAGAAATTTATTCTGAGGAGGACAAGGAAAGACAGACAGAAATAGGGGTGGGGGGTGGGAGAGAAAGGAAAGGGGAAGAAAGGAAAAGGTGGAAAGAAAGGGGAAGAAAGGAAAAGGGGAAGAAAGGAAAAGGGGGAAGAAAGGAAAAGGGGGAAGAAAGGAAAAGGGGGAAGAAAGGAAAAGGGGGAAGAAAGGAAAAGGGGGAAGAAAGGAAAAGGGGGAAGAAAGGAAAAAGGGGAAAGAAAAATGAATGGAAAGGAAAGAGAAAAAAAGTTATGAAAGAAAGAAAGAGACAAGAAAAGAAAGAAATGTATTCACAGTAACAATTTTTTAAAGGCATACTAAATTGATATTTCCTGTTGGAATTAAGCATTATATTTTTGTTGTTGCTTTATACTCACAGAAATGTTTTTCAGGACTTTCTACAGTCTGAGAAAGTGAACTGTTTTTTCTACCCCAGGGCCTGATAGACACCTTGAAACTGCTCTTGGAAAATACCAGCAGTGGCGCTGGCAAGGGGGGACATGGGAGGGGCAGGGGCACTAACCCATGTCCACCCTTTCAGCGCCACTGAATACCAGAGAAAGTGTTTTTAATTCCGAGTGGAGCAATTGACAAATTTTGAATATGGCATTCAAGTTTTAGAGTTATGGGTGATCAAATGTTTATAAATTTCTGATTTTACATTATATGATATATATTGTGGAAACAGTACAGGATTTTGAAGTCATTATATAAGGATTCAGAAAAAACATAAGTGATATCAGTGTATTGGCAGATATTATTATTCATTTCTTTCAGAACAGTTTGTATATTATAGTTTCAAAGAGTCCTTGAAAATTTTGAAGGGACTCACCTCCACCTATTTGCAACAATTACAATGAACAGCTCACTGTGAAACACATCTTTATAGCTAGTTGTGCCCTCCTCACACTCCAGAGAGCCTTTTTGACTCACTTCAACACCATCACAGACCTCTTCCACAGCATCTAACTGGCACCTTCTTACCTCTAACCAAGTAACTATTACAGTGACATATGCACACCCACTCCTACTGCAAACCTTACCAATCAACACCTACCTATCCCTACCCCCTACACCCAATCCCTCATAGTCATATCTGCACCAACCTTACATACTTCCACCAATTAGTTACTATTCATTTGATTTAATTCTTTCTGGCACAATTTGACCAACAATGTAATGCACCAACAAACCAGGAAACTCATGCAATATGGTATTTTAGTTTTGAGGGCTGGAAGGTTAAGGAAATTTAAAGATTACAGCCCTGGCAAAGTCTTGTGTTTTCCCTCCCATAAAGCGTACATGTAACAGATGTGTTCATTTACTTAAAAGAGTCATTAAATTTATAACTAGGGGTCATGGAAATTTGTGGAATTGGGATTTGTTTGTGGGTGTGGGCCACACTACAAGCTGCAGGCTTGTAGGGGCCTATGGTCAACTCACCTTTAGATAAGAGTTAGATATCTAATGGCCTTTGAAAATTGCTACAAAATTCAACATGAGCTCTTGAAAATAAAACATAAGCTTACTTTTCTTACACATGTTTGACCAACACCCCTGTGTTGGTCAAAACATTTGCTGCTTGGCAATCAAAGTATTTTTTGATTCACTCTTGCATAAGTATGGTTGAAAAAATTATAGCATGCTCTGTTAGTTTTTATTTTTCCAATAGGTTTCAAGATTGAGCATTTTACTCTTACAGTATCACCAAGACAATAAACAAATAACAATTCTTCTGCAGAATTTTCATGCTCCTAAGATAGCCTTCACTGCTCACTTCCTGAGAGATGACCAAATATTATTTAAATGACAGTTTCTGAATGTACTGTATACCTGAAAAAACATGTTGCACGCATTATAAAAAGCAACATAGATAATGTTAGAGATGCCACTTTGCACACATTATAAAAAGCAACATAGATATTAGATATGCTACTTTTTATTCCCAATAACTTGAGAGGGAAAGAGGAAGCTTCCTCTTTCCCTTTGGCTAAATATGTTGTTGTAGAAGTGTTCCCTATTTTTTTGACCTAAGTTTCATTTTACTGTTATTTTACAAGGATATTGCAGCTATATGTAGGCATGGGAATGATGACATGCATTTACTTAAAAATGAAAAGTTATTAGAAAGGATCATATCCTGTTCTCATCAACAGATTTTAATTTTAAATTAATAGTCTCAAAGTGTAAATAACAGGTAGACCTAGTGATATAGGAAAATTGATAGTACACAACCAATGGTAGCACCAGGAATTTGAGGGGCAATTATTATTATTATTATTATTATATATATATATATATATATATATATATATATATATATATATATATATATATATATATATATATATATATATATATATATATATATATATATATATATATATATATATATATATATATATATATATATATATATATATATATATATATATATATATATATATATATATATATATATATAAATATTTTTTTGCCTGTACAAACTATTGGGGAGGGCAAAGTGATCTTGAGGGGAAATTACCCCTCTCCTCGTATGTAACTCCGCCACTGTACACAACAGGTACAAAGGAATAGTAAGGAGTTACAAATGGATGAGGAGCATACATTAACATAAACCCCTCAAATAAGCAACTACTGTAAGTAGGTATGGTTACAATGAAAATGAACCTTTAATTTTATTTGAAGTTTTGTTTAATTGTTCAATGAGCAATGGGAGTGCATTTGAAATGAAGAACCAGTTAGGGTTTAGAACAGGTAGTAAGATAAATAGAGGTGTTCAATTGTCAAATGTTAGTGGGGATGCAGCAGTTACAAAGGAATGATTAGGGAACACATTATTTATGAAGGAAGAAGGTGCACAGCAATAACAGAACTTAAAAAGAGGAGCCACATCAGGTAGTGCACATAAGTTACACAGAGAAAATGAGTTGTGCATCAGTAAGGACTAGTGACAGAATGTATCAGTCATACAGGGAAAACACCAGTCACAAAGAATGAGGGGACAGATCATTTACAAAGGAAAAATGAGGGTTCATAATGCCCTTTGTGACCTGGCTGACATAATGGTAGATTATTCTTCAAACAGTAAATTAGATTGATTATTTAAAAACATTAGAATATATTTCTTATTCTTAAGATAATAAATTAGATTGATTATTCTTAAGACAGTTAATTAGAATAATTATTCTTATCTGGAGGACAGCTATTGTCACCCCTGTCCTTAAACTGGGGAAGGACACTACCGACCCCTTCAGCTACCGCCCCATCGAGCTCACCTGCTGTCTCTGTAAAATTATGGAAAGGATCATTAATCAGAGACTAAACTGCTTCTTTGAGACAAACAGAATCCTCTCCCCTGACCAAAGCGGCTTCCAAAAATGTTGCAATACCCTATACCACTTAATTACGCTTGACACCGCTATGCGGAAATCCTTTGCAAAAAAAAGTACACCTCATTGCCATTTTTTTGACCTCGGAAAAGCTTTCGACACTACTTGGAAATATGGCATTATCCGCAAACTTCACACCATCGGCCTCAGAGGCCATCTCCTTATCTTTATTCAAAACTTCCTCTCACCCAGGCAGTTCCAAGTTTGTATTGGCCACACCCTCTCCAACCCCTACCCCCAAGAAGGAGGCGTCCCTCAAGGCAGCACCTTCTCTACCACTCTCTTCAACTGAGCATCAATGACATTGCGGACAACCTTGGCCCCAAAATCAAACGTTCCTTCTATGTGGACGACTTCACCATCTTCTACTCCTCCCCTAGCTTTCCTCTTGTTGATAATAGACTCCAACTCAGCCTCAACCAGCTGCAAGTCTGGTGCAACAATAACGGTTTTAAATTCTCCAAAGACAAGACAGTCTGCATGCACTTCTGTCATTTCAACAACGTCCACCCCAACCCGAACCTCGTGCTCAACGGCAATTGCATTCCTAAAGTTGATCACACGAAGTTCCTGGGTTTAGTTCTAGACCCCGAGCTCTCCTTCAAGCAAAACATCACCAACCTGAAAGTAAAATGCAACAGCTCCCTCAACATTCTCTGCCTCCTCTCCAACACCACTTGGGGTGCGAACCACCATGCTCTCCTCAAAATCTCCAGGCTCACCATTCGTACCAAGCATGACTACTGCAATATTGTCTACTGTGTCGCTCACAACTCTTACTTTAACCACATCAACACCATCCAAAATGAAGCCCTCAGGCTTTGTCTAGGTTCCTACAAGACCTCCCCAATCACCAGCCTTCATGTTGAAGCCAACGAACCCCCTTTTCTACTTAGATGTATAAACCTTAGCCTCTCCTATGCTTTTAGAGTCCTCACCAACACCCAGAACCCTGTTTACAACCTCATTAGGTACCCCAAATTCTCCACCCTCTTTGATAGGACTAAAACCCTGTATCCCCTCCCCCCCCCCCTTTGCTTTAGCTTACACATTAAATCAGACCTCTCCCATCTTTTCATTAACCCCAGCCACTCTCGGCACCTTCTCCTGGCCCACTTTTCCTCCTTGGGCCACCCCCCTCCCTTCTACCAACCTGGGCCTCTCCACTTATCACAAAATCCAAACCCACCCTAACCTCTTCATCAATCTCCACAACCAAATCAAAGACCAACTCTCAAATTACACCTCCATCTATACTGATGGCCCTAAGGAAAGCAACAAGACAGCTGCTGCTGCCGTCATCTAAGACATCACCCTTAGTAGCAGACTTCCCGACTACTCGTCTATCTTTTCAGCTGAGGAAAAAGCCATCTTCCTCGCCCTCAACTCAACCACTTTGCCATTTTCTCCGACTCAACGGCAGTTCTTACTTCTTTGCTCAATCTTAAATGGGATAACTTCACATCCCACCTCCTCCTCTGGAAACTCCTTTCGCTCACCATCTGCAGGAAAAGTCTTCTTTTCTTCTGGATACCCAGCCATGTTGGCATCCCTGGCAATGACAGGGCTGATATAGCTGCTAGGCTTGCCATCAACCCCCCCCCCTACCCCTTTTCCCAAAACCTTCTCTGACATCAAACCATCACAATCCATCATGTTCTCCTTGCTTGCCCCCTGTACAACCTTCCCAGAGCTTCCCTTGCTCCCCACAACTCAATTGCTGAGTTCTTCCAGAAAAATCCTCCGGATAAAATTATCTCTTTCCTTCATCATTATTCCATCTACAACCATATTTAATTTTTCTCTCTCACCCCCTCTGTCTACTTTGTTTTTGTTTCACCCATGCACCTCCTTTCTCGATCACAGCTTTCTGACTTTTTGTTCTTTAATTTCTCTCATTCTCCCCCTGTTTCCTTTACTTCCTACCTTTTGAATGATCTAACCTCTCAGGCACAATTTGACCCTCATTGTCGTGGTGCCTTTACGCCCTCATCAAACAAACAAACAAATAAACTTAAAACAGTAAATTAGATTGATTATTCTGAAAAGAATAGATTGGTTATTCTTAAGCAGTAAAATATATTGATTATTCTTAATACATTAAATTAGATTGATTATTCTTAAAATAGTAGAATAAATTGATTATTTTTAGAGCAGTTGAATAGATTGATTATTCATCAAATAGGCCGAGTCAATTAGATTGATTATTCTTAAAACAGTTAATTAAGATTGAATATTATTAAAACAGTTAATTAGATTGAACATTCAATGTGCTGTACAATTTTTTTTTAATCCAGTCTTCATCTGAAATATACCACCAGGAATTTTATCCATGTTTGCTGTGAATAATTAACATTTATTTGATTTCTGACCAATAGGGCTAAAACAAATTCTGACTTTAACCATTGGTCTATTTGAATCTTGTCTTCCAGTGTACAGTATAACTCAGTCAGTCACACATTGTGTCCAGAGACACACGTGAGGAATGACTCGGAACATTCGATCATCATCGAGGTCTCCACTGCATCATCAACATTTCTGAATTTCACATTAATTGCCGAGTTTGTCACAGAGTTCTCCATACAGTGAGTGATCTTTGACTTTAGCTTGCATTGCTATGAAGTATTTTGTATCTCTGTTTTATTCGTATGTTTCTGGCATTGCAGTATATTGTAGTTTGGGTTTTAGCTCTTCTATTAGTATTCAAAGAATAGTAGAGCTATTCCACTACCCAGCGTCGGCGTCCGGTTAAAGTTTGGTTAAAGTTTTCATAACTTAAGTTATGAATGGTGTACATTCATGTAACTTGGCACAGGGGTGTAGGACATGATTACTGATCAAATGAGCATGGTTGGAGGGTTGTGTGTGCATACTAATTAGCTTATTTGCATAACAATGAAAATATTTGTCAGGTTAAAGTTTTGGTTAAAGTTTTTGGTTAAAGTTTTCATAACTTAAGTTATGAATGGTGTACAGTCGTGTAACTTGGCATAGGGGTACTGTTCAAGTGAGCATGATTAGGAGTTGTGTGTGCATACTAATTAGCTTATTTGCATAACAATGAAAATAATTGTATCTATGATATCTCTTAAATTTAAGTGGATGTGGGGATTTTGTTTACACAAATGATCATATATGTGAAGAGCATTGTCTACACTTAATGATTAAGTGAAGTATACATATTAATTAGGTTATTTGCATAACAATAGACTTTTGTACGAAATGTTTTACATTAGGTAATAACTTGGTACTTGGTACAGTGGTAGGTGACATTGGTACTGTTCAGTTGAGCATGATTGGGAGGTTGTGTGTTCATACTAATTAGCTTATTTGCATAACAATGAATTTTTTTTGTATCTATATGATACCTTTTAGATTAAAGTGGGTGTGTGGATTTTGTTTACACAAATGATCATTTATGTGACGAGCAATGTCTACTCTCAATGGTAAGGTGTAGCATGCTTATTAATTAGGTTATTTGCATAACAATAGACTTTCATTTAAAATGATTAACCTGAGATAATAACTTAATTGGTTCAGTAGTAGAGGACATTGTTACTGTTTACTTGAATATCTTGATACTTCCAGACAATTAGGCCTAGAATTTTTGCACAAACGTTATAATCGGTACTTTCCCACTCTGTACTAATGTACTGCAGTCATATTCACTGTGCATCATAACCCGGCCACTTGTTATTGAAAGTTCAAGGTTTAGCGGGAATATTACGAACTTCACAAGCTTTGTGACCATGTCTTTCATAATCATTATGCTCTATTGAAATTTTTAGGTGATGTACAGTACTCAAATATATGTAAATTTCTAAAAATTGTGGGTTTTTTGTGCAGATTTTTAAGTGATTTAAATGTCTCTTTATAACTTATTCTTGCAAGTACCGACATTGATGGTACTCTGCAGTACGACGGTATTTTTCATTGGATGGTATTGTACCGTACCCGTACCGTTGAGTACAGGTACTTTCCGTAGTACTGGTATACCTTGCAACGTTATTCTGAAGTCCCTAGAATAGTCATAATTTGTCTTACCTCAGAACTACTTAATTGTTTTCATGTAGGGGTGTATTTCTTGTTTTAAGATAATTAAAGAAATTATTTCAAACTGATTAGAACCAAACCTGTATAACCACACCTCTGGTAGTTTGATCGAAGGAAAATCATAAATGATTATTTTCTTGCTACAGTATGACACACATAGCAAGAAATGTTTATATCATAACATACTATATTGTTTTTGGTTTCCTTAAAATTTTTTAATCATTTCTTAAAAGATGAGATTTTCTTTTTGTAAAATACAGATTGGACAATTCCCAGGACACCATCGTAAGTCCCTTGGAGCCACAGGTATGGATAGAACATAACAGATTCTTGTTTTTTGTTTTACTTGCAAAAAGTGGCATCAAGGTGAAGAGAGAATAATGATCATTAGAAGGTGGAAGCTTCACCATTTTCTTGAGTAATGATTAGTCTAGTGGGTGACCTCAATTTCAACCACCCCCTAATTGTGTACACTTTGTCATTCATGCAATTTTATCTACCTTAAAAAAGTTTTGTCAAAATTGTTACAATTACCAATTGTTGATTAAACTCCTATTTTCACTAATTAAATGCTTCATACTTTGATTGTGCAGTTTTAAAATACTTGTTATTGACGTTAATTTTGACCAGTAGTACTGTACCGGTAATCGGATATTGTATATTTTATAAGTAAATCTACTGGGTAATTAGGCATATTTATCACATGGTGGAAGGTCTATTGTGGAGTTCCCATATGTAGTGGAACTTATCACTCTTTGAAGCAGTGGTTTGATAATGAAACATTGAATTTCAATCAATGTTAAAGAGGGAATTTATAGAAATCTTGTAGGGTCTTGTGAAATGTAAAATCCTGAAGTGGACATAATTTGGATCCACCATACTACTATACACATTGGTCTTATGTTATCACTGAAAAATTAAATTTTTCTTGAATGATACAGTATAGGACTTAAGTTAATAGTTTATGATATTGTGATAGCTCAGGGTGTCTTTGTAATTTGGCCTGATATGAAGGAAGATGTAATAAAACTTAAAGATTAATTCAATACCCCTCAGGTGACTTGGCCTGAAGGGGTATTATTTTCATCATTTATGTCCTGTCTGTCAATTGTCTGTCTGCCTGCCTGTGTTTTAAAACAATAATTCATGATTTTATAGGATCAAATTTAGAAAAATATTATTTTGTACTTTAATGCTAAGGCAATGCTCTGGTGCTGCATTTATAATACACATTGCACACCAAGGTGTATTGCATGTGAGGTATAATAGTTAGTAAATGTCTTGAATTCTGTTTGTTGTAAAAGGTTATTTCCTACAGTTTATGCAAGTATTTCATTATTGTGTGTTTCTCATCAAATTAAGTTTACAAAATCAAAGGTTAATTTTTAAAATTGTTTTTGTAGCTTTTTGAATTTACATTTCCACCTGAGAAAGATGTGGAGACAGTGATGGTAAAGACACAGTCAGAGTCTGAGATATGCGCATATATTGCCATACAGCCCAGGAAGGTGAGTGAGTGCAGATCACAGTGGAACTGTGGTGCAAGATTCTTAACACGTCTAATAGTCAATGATAAAGTCTAATAATTTATTCTTAAGTAATTAACCGGAAACCAGTGCAATCTTTGTAGGACAGGTTTATGTGATCATATTTTGAAGTGTTTTTCTTGGACTTTGGCTACATTTTGGACTTCCTGTAGTTTATCTATGAGATATATGTTGGTAAGTTATTAAAACGGTATTACAATAATCTACATTACAGAATCTGCCCCTTGAACATTACTCCATCCTGGTTTTCTGTACCTGTGGAATTCTAGTAACCGCATGAACGATTACGTTGATATGCGGTCACTGAAAAGTTTTGAGTTTTTATTTCATTTCCACGTTACTCCACTTCGTATCATTACAAAATTTGTGGTTAAATGATTGCGTAATACATGGTCAACTCGTTGAGGGAGTGTCCTTGAAACGGGATGAAAATGACAGTGGCAGTTTCATCCCGTCCGTGTTTCAATGGGCGCTTTCTTCAAATGATATGTGAGGTCTAAAATGATTTCCAAGAAAAGTCATGCAGGTATTTACATATACACTCTATAGCTTATAAATACTGAAAGAAGCTTTCTTATAGATGGGTGCAAATCAAGTTTCAGGATTTTCATCGAATAAAACACAAATTATGCACCTTTGTCAACTGTGCATCTAGTAGCAGTCCTCACTTTTAGAGAAATTTCAGGCAGTTTGGTCAATTGCTGCTTAGAGCCAATGATAATTAATTCAGGTAACTAAGATTATTATTCAAAAACCAACAATACACATCTGCTGTGCATTTTTTCCATCGGAGAGATTGTCTCATCTTTAGAGGAGTTGTCACCAGCTTTAAATGCAAGGTAGAATTGATTATCGTTGGAAGAACCCTCATAGTTTGGAAGGTGGTTGTGAATGACATCATACAACTGCGATATATATGTGATAAAGAGTAGAGAGCCAGTACAGCTTCCCTAAAGTACACCATGCCTCAGATAGAAGTCTTTTGAGAAATTCCCATCAACTAAGATATTGTATATATGCAGTAGTGGCAATTTCTTTTCAACATTGAGGGAGGCGATAGGAGAAGGGTGGGGTGGGAGGAATGAACCCATACAGTGGTGTAGCCAGCCATATACAATTATTGTTGGTACACATTTTCTTTTGTATTCATTTCCATTTCAGTGTCCAGTTTATGACTTATTCGATAACTTTGAGTTTATCAGCTCATATCAGACTATGACCAAACTAGCAGCTATCACTCTGGAGGTAAGTAGCGTATTTTGTATTATTTATTTTGGCTAAATTTGCTAGGAAAGGATGGAAGCTTAGTTGAAGCATGGTACTTGGTTTCCTGTTAGAATCTGATTGAATCATTGAATTACATTTTGTACTAGAAAGTTTGTACAAAATTGGTGAACTACGAAATGTATAACAACTGTGTATAGGGATACTTTTCAGATATTTGAGAGCTGCAGTGACTCTGTGGTTAATGATTGTATGTGAAAGGAACAGTGTTTGACTCACATTACAAAGAGTGCATTGTGGTCTTGAGCAAGACACTTTACTCTTTTAGCTCCAGTCCACTCAGCTGGTAAAATGCGTACCAGCACTGCTGGTAAAATGAGCACCACTACTGCTGGGTACTTAACCTGTGATGCACTGGCATCCCATTTATGGGGAGTCACGTGGTCTCATAAGCTGATGCCATAGAACGGGATAAGCACCGACCTGATGGGTCATTATAACTCTAGTATGGATGTAACTTCTGATATGTAGATCTTTCCTTTGTGTCATGAAATTACATTCTGTTTAATGTGTTTTTCATTTTATTCATTATTTGAACTGGTGTGATTAAAAGGTTCATTAGTAAACTGACATACTGATCTAAACCAATTTTTGTACAAGCTGTTAGACAAATTTGATCATGAATCAGTATGGAAAATTTGTACCATTTTTGAAGAAAAGAATATCATGTTAGTTGATACTGACATGTAAAGAAATTTGTTATGACAAATAAATCCCATCTGTCATACTGTTTATGAAAAAAGAGCTGTATACAGATACTGGTAAATAGACAGGATGCTTACTTCCTATGAGAAAAGAGCTGTATACAGACACTGGTAAATAGACAGGATGCTTACTGCCTATGAAAAAGGAGCTGTATACGGATACTGGTAAATAGACGGGATGCTTACAGCCTATGAAAAATGAGCTGTATACAGATACTGGTAAATAGACAGGATGCTTACTGCCTATGAAAAAAAGCTGTATACAGATACTGGTAAATAGACAGGATGCTTTGTTACAGAGCTGCCGGGTGTACTTTTTACTGTTAGAAGCTAGAACGGTTCTAATTACCTGCATAATACCTGCATAAACATATCATGTGATTTCGTGGGGCACTAGTTTTAGTATACTGACATCTCAGTATTGAAAGTTTCTTGCTCCTTTGAACCTTTAGTTATTGTAACATCTATTTATTGGGTTGTATATTACTAGGTCATGTATAGCTGTATCACGTAATATATGTATGCTACCTTGAATTAGCCATCTTAAATAAACCTGTTTAAACATACAAGTCACTCGTTGATTTCCATGATATTATTTTCATTATATTATATTGTGTTGTATTATTAGGTCATGATTAGTATTACCTCGAATCAGCCATTTTGAATAAACCTGTTCAAACATGATTAGCCATGATATTATTTTCATGTTGTAATATTAGGTCATGATTAGCCATATCACGTAATTTATGTATGCTACCTCGAATCAGCCATCTTGAATAAACCTGTTCAAACATACAAGTCACTCGTTGAATTCCATGATATTATTTTCACGATATTATATTGGGTTGTATTGTTAGGTCATGATTAGCCATATCATGTAATATGTATGCTACCTCGAATCAGCCATCTTGAATAAACCTGTTCTATAGATGTTATTATAATGATGTTAAAATGTCAAATACAATGGTGTTATGTTTAAGGTCTTTGGACATGTATTAACAAAATTTGCATCAAAATCTGTTAAAAATTGATCATTTTACAGCATTTTGAATTTTAAGGTCTTATTATAATAGATTATGCTAATTTTATTCAAATTTTGTGACATCACAACAAGAACACCTATGAAATTCCTTAAGTTAACTTATTGTATTTTAATCTCCCACCAATTATTTGAATGGGAGCAGTTGAATATGACAAAGAAGTTTTGAATATCCATCGTACTCTCAATCAAAATTTAACAGGAGAAAACAGTCTGATGATTTTCAGTAACGGAAATGTAGGACAGAAATTTAAAGAATTAAAAAAGTTTAGCTGTCATCTCTTTTTACATGAGATGTTTTGCATATATTAAGAATGATTAAAAATATGAATAACCATAACTCAGAAACACTACAGCTGCTTTCTGTCGTAATTTTAATACTTTTGTTCAGAATTAGGGTTGAAGAAAAAAAAATCATCTTTTCTACAACTAATACTTGTAAATACAATCAAACCAGTATTTCTACTCGCCAAGTATTTTTAGCTCCTCGCCAATACTTTCAATTAAAATTGAAAATTTTTCATGCTACTAGTGTGCCTCTGTATTGCCCTTTTCCTGGGCCTGACTTCATAACTTTGTGTATGTAAAAACATAGCAGGGCGTTGCAAAGTTGACGGCTTATGGCCAAATTTTGATTAAAATTTTGGGTTTTAATGGAATTGATAATGATGATGATGACGACGACAACGATGATGATGCGCGCATTTCAATCAAAGAATGTTCATGGTGCAATTAGAAAATTAGAAACAGATAGGGCCTACACATAATACACTGATACAATCAATAAAAGAAATATAAACTTAAAGGTACAAAATTATGTAAAAGCTTTTGTTATTAAATGGGATTTTAGGTTCTTCTTACATTTGGAGGAGTAGCTGCTTGGCAGCCTTTAAGGGGAGTTGGTGCCAAAGGTGAGGATGGATGACAAGGGGTATTTTTAAGTAGAGAAAAAAAATAAAAAAATATTGTAAGTAAGTTTAATCTAAAAGAAAACAATTTATTTTCACTCACCATGGCTTAATTAAATGTGGTGAGTACCACAGCATGTCATAATATTTCTACTTGCCACAATATTTCTTTGCTCGTCTATGGTAAGCAGGCGAGTGGTTTTTACAACCCTGTTCAGAAAATTAGGCTTTTTTTGGTACTTATGAAAATGTTACATGGATTTAAAAGATTTAGTCTAAATCAATTTTGCAGCAAGTGAAGAAATTTACCATCTTATTATCATTCTGTGTAGTAATTTGTCAAATGTATGGACATACTAAGTAACATTGTTTAATAGTCAAAATACATTAAAGAAAAAAATCGTATGGGATTAGCAAGTTATGTTCTCTATAATATGTACTCTTCAGCATAAGAGAAGATTTCAAGTGAAACTAATCATTTGGAATTCAGCTAGATGACAGTTAAATTGAAAACAACTTTTGTATTTCCAGAAAGAAAAGTACCCAAATGGTTTATATGTGGTTGTTGGTGTTTACCCAGATGATGATGTGTGTACAAGTCACTTCAAGTCTATACTACCACTCAGGGGTAAGATTTTTGATCTAAAGGTAATGATAACAGGTTATGCTCATGGACTATTGAGGTGAATATGTGTAGTAACATCACCAGGGGTGTTGGTTTTAAGACATGAACAGGGTTTGATTGATTTGTTTTGATTGAATAGATTATTATCTGTTAGATCAAATTTAAATATGCAAATATACAAAATGATGTTGTATAAACAAAAAAATGCGGTGACGTTAAACATCAACAAACCAAACCAAACGTATAAACAAAAATATCAGACAAGAAATCAAACAAAGAATTATAATCAATATTGCACAAGCGACAAATATGATCTGCACAATGAAAAGGAAAGGACTAAAAGTTTGAACCCAACTGGAAGGAGAAACTTATTTCCATATTAGTTGAGGTTGGGTTGGGTTAACCATTTGACCTCTTACATTTTTGTGGTGTAACTATCACCATGTAACACCAGGGATAATTGCTAAGGTGGGGTTAATAGGTATATGTTAACAAATCACCCCATACTTTTATATCACAATGCCCTTTTTTGTCAATTTCATGGAGGAGGCATGTGCCCGGTCTTCCTTTAGATCTGCCTCTGGGGTTGGGGGTAGTGCCACACACAACCAGTATTTGTACCTATGTCAGGAGTCTCACCTCCTGAAGAGTGTTGTGTGGCTCTCACCAGTGTGTGGGAGAGGAAGGTCTGTCTTTCCACATTTTTTACAAATAACATTATCAAGATCTGCCCTCTACTACATTAAAATTTGTTCGTTGATGATTAGATTTAAATAAAGTGAATTGCTGTTAATAACCTAAGCAACCAAACTTTTTTTTTTTCAAGGAGGAAAACTTAAAAACTTATCAATTAATTTTTCATTGTCAGTTATGCTTGTCCAAGTGGGAAACATAACTACAATAAGTACATCTAAGTCTATGTACAGCATTTTGTGGGATCTTTAAGTGTTTCTTTTGTACTAATTTTTTTCCGGGGCCTGATTATTGGTTTGGTGGTGGTCACCCAGTTTTAATTTTGCTACCTGTCTAAGGCCTAGTCTTGTTTTTAACATTAGTTCTAAAGTACTAATGGAATTTCAATGAAAGTTATTATGTCAGAACAGAAAGAAGAAATGGTCATTTTGGTGATTTCTGTTTCATTGTTCATGTGTCTGCCTATCTCAGAAACGATTCTGTCCATCTGCAAATTTGAACAATATAACGTAAAGTTTTTCAGTATTTTGGGATTCAGTTGATCCAAAAGCATTGGATCAGGACCTTGAAAGCAGAGCACAACTAGAGTTTTAGGGGCCCTTGGGAATTTAAAGGTCTCACCCCATAACAAACATATTGCAGTGTCATTGCTCGGGCCCCCATGGGGTTTACCCACCCTTCCCACTATATTGTTGCGCCACTGCTTTTAAGTAGTTTTTTGAAGATTTGGTAAAACTCTCTCTCTCTCCTCCTTTGTCCCATTTAGTTTTGGCAGTACCAGATAGAAGCAAGAACATTACCATAACCGTGAAAAAAACAAGTAAGTAGTAATTCCTTTTGTATATGTAAGTTTTTAAATCTTCTCATTAGGATTGCTGTCAGGGATTGACAAATCAACCAAAAATCAAGGGATATGTAAATTTGTGATTGTGAAGAATATAAATATTGTTTGTTGCTCCTGGAAGTTTATTTGTATACATGCAATGAAACTTTTGCTGAAAAATAATTTGGGCAGGTCAAGTAAATATCATGGTTGCCTGAGTAAAATTTTGGTTGTCCAGGGCAAACGATGTATGATTTGTTGAACCCTGGTTGCTGTAGATGGAAGAACAAGGTGAAAAGTGGATACCTTAGAGGAAGATTAAAAACTGAGTGGGCCATGAAAGTGGTTGTGGTTGGTAGAAATGGGAGTGCAGTGTGTGTTATCAGCATTGAGGGGGTTTGTATCGTGTGCGATGCCTAGTTCTTTCTGTGTTTGCTTTGGAGTTACTTCTTCAAAGGGTGGCATCCTCCCTTTATCCTCATACACGGTAATTAAGATCCATTTTTCAATTGTGTTTATTGTGTAAATGGTGAATGATGGCATAGAATTTTTGGGAATCCTGTTGAAAGGAAAGTGCATAAACCACAACGTTATGAAGAAGCAAATCATTTAAGGCTACCACAATAATCGTAATCATCAGTAAAAGTTTGATTTGTTGATAACATCTTATTATAAGACATCACTGATATCATCTTATGAACAATTTCACAGGGACTTCCAGATTTTTAACATATTTTTTAAATTCTGTATAACTAATTTCTTCCTTTAAATGAAAAGAAAATTAGGATTTTAAAATGATATTTCTTATTTTCAAATCAAAATCAAAATAATGTAGCACACAAGAGAAAAGAGGAATCTAAATTAATAATCATTAAAATAAGATTTCACATGATGATATTTACTATGAGAAAGGTTGATTATGATATCCTGATATCATCATGTTTATAGCATGGAAGGTATGTATAACTCTCGTAAATATCCTCGCTACGCTTAGCAGGGTAAGTATAACTGTGGTGATATCAATATACAGATTAGCAATATCACGGTAGCCCTAAAATACAATTTTGCTTCACTGGCTCGTATATCTGGAACAAACTCTCTATTCACAATCTTTTAAAAACTTTCTTTGGTATCACTGCACCCCTTTATTTAGCCTCTCTTTGAATGCTCCTTTTGTTCCAATATGTCAATTTTAATTAGTGTAACCTCTTTGGCACCATATTGATGCAGGGGTGGCAATCAAATTATAGGGAGCTCATTAGGTCAGGTAACATTTGATAATTCTGAAGAGAAAAAAAACATTTGGCAGTGAAGATTTTTGTCTGAAATATAGCTCCTCTCTACCTTTTTGATGTGCTGATGATAAGTTTTATCAATCAATTAATAATAATAATAATAATTACATTAACTTCTATAGTGCTAAGTTTGTAAAACACATTGAAAAGTGCTTTACAAATATAAGTCTAAATAAAGCATTTCTTGCACACAGGTGACATCTATCTACAGCCTACCCTCATCACCATAGCTGCAATATTTGCATTCTACGTAGTTATTGGAGCCATCTTGGTGGGGTACTGGATCAAGTAAGTGTTCAAAACTAAGTTTATCACTACAAGTACTTTTCTCACCATTAAACATTACATACTTCATTTAAATGAGACATGAACCCCCATTCCCCCTCATCCACACTAATTCACAAAGTTGATTGAGCAGCAAAACTTGATTGATGACTTTTTCTGGTCACAAATCAAATTTCATGAACATTTTTAATGCTTCTTAGAAAATACATTGATCAGAATGATACATTTCTGGTCAAACCACAAAACTTGATAAACTTTTTTAAATTTTGTAACATAGTGGTTGTATTTTGGCTGAAGTAAAAGTTAATTACCTGCACATATGACCCACCATGAGTAACAGGGTGTTAACCACTTTGTACCCTGTCAATATTCACCTGCCCCCTGTACAACCTTTCCAGAGCTTCCCTCGCTGCCTACAACTCAATAGCCGAGCTCTTCCAAAAAAAACCTCCAGACAAAATTATCTCCTTCCTTCATCATGCTTCCCTCTACAACCATATTTAGTCCTCCTTCCCTACGCCCTCTCTCTCTACATTATTTTTTCACCCATACACCTCCTTGCTCGATCCCAGCTTTCTGGCTTTTAGTTCTTGTGTTTCTCTCAATCTCCCCCTGTTTACTCTCCTTCCTACCTCTAGAATGATTTAACCTCTCAGACACAATTTAACCTTGCTGTTGTGGTGCTGTTAAACTCTCATCATTCAAACAAATTGATAGTTAAAAAAAAAAAAAAACTGTGGAAGGACCGTTTCCTTTATTATTTTTCCAATAATGTACAAATGCCTTGTGTTTAGTAAACTTCTGAACATGCAGAGGTGGTTTGGAGCATAACACATTTTTAGTTGCTCTTAATTTGGAGTTGCTCTTAATTTGGAGTCATATTCCAAAATTCAAGAGCAGAAGAAAAAGCTGGAAAAAAGAGAGAAAAGACGATTGGAAAAAAGAATTTATATCGGGAGAGGGAAAGGGTTATACTCGCATAGTGTCTGATATTTGCATATCTTCTTTACAGTTAGTCCAGATTTAAAGAAATATTCCCATGATTTTTTGTAAAACTTTATTTGAAAGAGCATACTTTTAGAGCCAATCAGGTTGATATCATGTTACGTTCAGAAAATATAGATTTTAAAAAATTTCCCGATTGCATTTTGAAGTTTTTGTACAATATGATGAATTTGTATTTGATTATGTCATAGAGGCAATTCCATTGCAAATGTTTATGTATTTCTTTGAACATTAATTGGTTCTTTCTGTATGATTAGAAACAATTTTCCAAAAGTTATTGAAGTAGGGTATATTTGGCAATGTATATAAATACCTAACTTTCATCAATTTATTTTTCTAGCAGGTTTTTGTAATAAAAAAGGAAATAGATTTAAATGAAATTCATAAACTTTGTGGGAAAATGTGTTGCTGTGATGTCATACTGGGCCTTTTTCTATTCCTTTATTGGCAATTCTTGTGAACCTTAAAATTTGAATATCTCCTGGTAGGAATAACATATCAAGATGATATTTGTACTAAATTGTTTCTAAAATTGTTCTCTTTCTTATGAAAGGTTTTGAAAACAATATCAAAGACATTGATATTTTTTAAAAACATGTTTCCTTTAAAAACAAATATTCCTTTAAAAACATTATTCCTTTAAAAAACATCAGAATATTTCTTTAAAAAATATGGGAATATTTCTTTTAAAAACATGGTAATATTCCTTTAAAAAACATGGAATATTCCTTTAAAGAGCTATTATGTAATATTTTTGTGAACCTTTTGAATATCTACTGGTAGGAATAACATATCAATATGATATTTGTACTAAATTGTATCTAAAATTGTTCTTCTTAAAAGGTTTTGAAAAAACATGGGAATATTCTTTGAAAGACATTGAATATTCCTTTAAAAACATAAGTATTCCTTTAAAAACATGGGAATATTCCTTTAAAATACATGGAAATATTTCTTTAAAAAACATGGGAATATTCCTTTAAAAACATGGGAATATTCCTTTAAAAACATTGGGAATATTCCTTTAAAAAACATGGTAATATTTCTTTACAGAGCTATTATGTAAGCAATTGAAGAGGTAGTTTTTGGTGCTTTATATTTTTCAACCATCTTGAAAACAATCTGGCATATATTGCTGCTATCCATGTGCTGCACTGATTTTAAAGGTATATGGACGTGTAGAGGCAACAATGTTTAAAATCTACTAAAAATCATGACTTGTCCTTCTCCTCAAAAATTTGTTCCAGCAAATCATAACCACAAACTTACTGAAATTTGATAAACACAAAAAGGACTGTTCAAAACATTTTTCATAATAAAGAAAATAAAGAGAAAAAATCTGACCGACCTTTATTTATCAGGTCGTTTTTTAAAACTATAAGTTAATGGTTTAAAACCAAGAAATTTGATAAAAATTTTCAAACATTGATCATTTTACAGCGTTTTTAAATCTCAAGCATCAATTTACATTTTCCATGCAAATTTTGTGACATATTATAGGGTGACCGTGGTATTTTCTTTTGTAAATCCTTTTGTTTTTTAAATGTTTTATAATTTCTTGCAGCAGTGCAGTAAAATCTTTTCAAATGTTTTTGAGTGCCCTCAAATAAAATTCTAGCAGAAATAGACTTTCCTATGAATTTCAGTGATTACGGTTTAGGACAGAAATTTAGAGAAATACATAAACTATCTATAAGCTATCTGCCCAGTTATCACAAACTTCTGCCCAGTTATCACAAACTTCTGCCCAATTATCACAAACTTCTGCCCAATTATCACAAACTTCTGCCCAGTTATCACAAACTTCTGCCCAGTTATCACAAACTTCTGCCCACTTATCACAAATTTCTGCCCAGTTATCACAAACTTCTGCCCAGTTATCACAAACTTCTGCCCAGTTATTACAAACTTCTGCCCAGTTATCACAAACTTCTGCCCAGTTATCACAAACTTTGGATGAATTAAAAACTTCTCTGGCATAACTAAAAACTAGTGTTTTTTCAAAATTAAAAAACTGATCTGCTCAGAATTTGTTACTCACTTAACCAATATAGAAAGTGCTACATGTCCATAGACCTCATGTATAAAATCATTTGATGACTGCTTCTGTTCATTCATTTTCCAGAGATTGGTTCAAAGGGACTGAAACAGCTCCAACCATTCTTGAAGGTGAGCACCTTTTCACTGTTTATTCTTAAATTCCTTTCTCAAAACTCTTTTTCTTAGAATTTGTTTGGTGGTGGTTCCAGGTAGAAACAGTTGAATATTTTGTTATTGTTGCTTGGTATACAAGTTTAATGATCTTGTTATGAGTATAAACTACAGAGCCAAATGGTTAGGACTGAGCTTGAAAATTGAGCTTGTGGCTATTGCTTATGGTTATCTTAATTAAATTGGTGATTTCAAGTAATTTTCTCAATTGCATATAATGATAATTTAATTTAAATTATGAATTTTTAAATTTTAACAAGTGATCTTTGGGTATCCTTGATTGTAGTCATAGGAGATATGAGGATAAACTGAAGTTCAAGCACAGATTAGCTAATATCTCTAAAATTGACCCTCGTTGTCGTGGTGCCGTTAAGACCTCATCAAACAAACAAACATAAAATGGTTCTCTGCCAGCTTTGTAAAGTGATCATATGAATTGAAAAAAGAAATATGTTTCTTCTCCCCAAACCAGAAAATATCTAGTTTTGACAACATTAATTCATCCCCCAAACCTGGAAAGAATCTCTGCCCTTAGATTTACAAAAAACATTTTTATTATTTTGAGGGTACTGGTTTGTACTTTTTTTACTGCAAGCTGTAATATTACCAGTTTTGATAATAATAATTCATCCCCGAATCCTGAAAAGAACATCTGCTCTTACATTTACTGATTAACATTTGATCATTTTGGTTTATTGGTTCATTTCCCATTTTTTGATGCTACTTTAAAAATCATTTTGAATTGAAAATAATCTTAATTTTCTTTATCATACCTAATATTTATTAATTCATAGGAAAGTATCAGAATAAGAAAATACAGATAGGAAACATTTGTAAAGTTTTATAACTTTTTGATAATAATAATTCATCCAATCAAATCCTGAAAAGAACATCTGCTCTTACATTTACCGATTAGCATTTGATCATTTTGGTATATTAGTTCATTCTCCCATTTTTTGATGCTACTTAAAAATCATTTTGAATTGAAAATAATCTTAATTTTTTTATCATACAATATTTATCAGTTTATAGGAAAGTATCAGAATGAAAATACAGATGAGAAACATTTTTAAAGTTCTATAACTTCTTTGATGATATTAATTTGTCCCTCAAACCTGAAAAGAATATTCATTCCTACATAATACAGAATTACATTTATGGTATATTGGTTCATCCAAGGGTGGATACAGAGGGTGTCTCATGACCTGCCCTTTTATAATTTTATCAACACAATTTTAAGACTAAAACCATACCTTTTTAAGACTTGATTATAGAGTACAATACTTGGACCCCTCCACCTTTTTTTTTTGTGAAAATTCTGATCTGTCATTCTCCCATTTTTGATTGTCATTTACATTCATGTTGAATAAGTAGCAACCTTTATTCCCTTTGTCAAGTTTATAGTAATCAATTCACAGGAATGTGTAAACATGACAGATATTGATATGATTCATTTGTTAAGTTGTATAATTTCTTCAAAACATTATTTCTCATGATTATTTCTTCTTTTTTTTCTTTGTGGTTCATGATTGCTCCGTATATTGCCAAACATGTCATCCATTCTGCATTGTTATCATTGTGGTCACAGTGGAGTCCATCCTTTACAGTAAGTGTAACCGTAAAGTTAATCCATTATTGCAAACAATTTTTTTGAAATTTTTGGGTAGTTTATTAAGCATTAGTTAAGTGGTCATATATGGGCATCATGTATGAAAGAGAATAAAAGGAACACAGGCAGATTATTTGAGAGGGCAAGGGAAGCATTTTCCCCCAAATTTATAACTATAGTATGATTTACTGTATGGTTTTGTAATATTTATGATATTATATCATGATATTTTATCATGATATTTATATATCATGATTTTGGAGTACATTCCTTGCCATTGTGTCCATTGTTGTGTCTAGTGAAATATATGTTATGACCATGTTTGACCACCAAACCATTCTTTCAAACTACACTCACTGGTATCTGGGAGATATATCCATTCATTTCCAATTGACCTTTGACCTCATTATATAACAGTGATTCAAAAACGAAGTAAAATTATTGAAATCAGTAAACCAAATTGTCCCTGACTTTGTTTCTACATGTTTGTGCATGTTAATTTTATGCAAATTGTGAAAGTTGCAGTTCACCTTTGACCTAGATTGCATGCTACTGCTAACATTGCTTTGTGAATTGAGTGTAACACTCTTTTCCTTTAAAATTTGAAGTCAAATTTAAAAACAACAGATGGTCATGCAACAGATATATCTTTATGCTTGCAGGGTTCAACATCATCTATCTAATTTAACAATTTTTACCTTAGAGCATATTTCAAGTGTAGAAATTCACACCAAGGATGCTCAGATCACATGCACTGATTTCAAAGCCATTTCAAAACAAGGAAACAGCAATGACCTCACACAATGCTCAGAATGAGGTTTATGTAATGGTATCATGTATTGCAGAGGTAATGGTCTTATGCATTGCAGAAGAAATAACAATATGTATTGCATGGTTGATGGTATCATGTATTGCAGAGGTAAATGGTATTATGCATTGCTGAAAAAGTGACAAAATGTACTGGAAAGTGATGGTATGATGCATTGCACTGATGATGACAACATGTATTGCTCAGGTAATGGTGTAATGTATTGCAGAACTAATGGTCAGTAACACTGATAAGGGGGTTTAGTGGGGGGTTCAGTGCAAAGGGTATCATGTTTTTTAGAGGCAATGGTAATGTTTTCATGGAGGAAATGGTATTGTGTATTGCAGATGTAATGATATTATATATTTTAAGAGGCATTGTTAAGTTTATGGTATCATATACATATGGATTTAATTGTTGTACTACAGAATTTATAGTAGCAAGGATTACATACAGACATCAGACTTGATATAATTTCTAGATATTTCAATCAAAAGTGAATCAGAGATACATTAAAAAACTTGGTTCTAGATGTTTTGAAGCTGCCAACATTTACTTAGCAAACAAATTATTTAGCAAATGCAAACAAGCAGCATCTTCTCTGAAATCATTGAAAGCAAAGGTTTTGATGACCTAAAAAGTTTGATAAGGTTTTCAGTTTTTTTTTTTTTTTGCCTGTTTGGTCTCCTTTGTATCAGAATTGCATAAATGCAGCCTCAAGAATTACATTGAAATGAAGAACAACAATTTGTTGTTCACTCTGTCTAAGGCATCAGTCATGCCTTTAGCCTCATGATTTTCTGGGTAGCCCTGATTACTCATTTAGTCCAAGTGGCATTCTTCCTAGGGACCTCAATCTTTACCCCTTTGTACATCACTCTTTCACCCTTGTGATTTTTTCTGATTTAATTTAATTTATTTCTCTGACACAATTGACCATCACTTTAGTGGTGCTACTAAACCTCATCAACAAACTGACCTCACAGCATCCAAGAATTTGAAACCAACTAGTTTGCGACCATTGCTACGTGTTGAGAGTAACGTGATTTCTATTCTATTCTCTTCAATTTTTCATTCGATTCGCTTTACCTTGCACTTTACCACCTAAATTTTGTTTTGTATCTTCATTTTCTGGGATTCTCTTTCTGTGGATGGGTATCTGCTTTTGGTGAGATTGTTCTTTTGTTTTTCTTCCCTCTAATTTTGACCAGACTTTCGCGCCTTACCGTTTACCTGTACAGCGGTTCTCCTATAATAGTTCTGTGATTTTTTATAGTTGCCTCGGGTCTCTCTGCTTTTTTATTTTTTTATTATCATGACGAAATGTTTCTGCCTTGACCCTCCTTCCCTCCCCGTGACCCCCCTGCTACCTCTATTGACCATTCTTCAGCCCCAATCCCCAAAATTATAGAAATACAGGCCATCAATAAACCAGGAAGTTTGAAAAGAGTTTCCCCTTTTTTCATACACAAGGCGCTCCTATGCCTTTTCGGTACTCTCCCCAAATTCTCTACCCTCAAATCTGGCGATCTCCTGGTGCACTGCACCAGGGACACTCAAGCCACCACCCTCCTCACCACCAAAACCCTAGCCAATATCGGTATTGATGTTACAGTCACCCCCACAGTCCTCTGAACTCCAGCAAAGGTGAAGTCAGAACTAGAGACTTTGCCTACCTGACCGATGAAGACCTTGTAGAGGAACTTGCCAATCAACATGTTACTGAAGCCGTCGCCTCATCCTCAAGAGAGATGGTGCCGAAACACCTACCAATACCATCTTCCTGACTTTTTCCACACCAACTCTCCCATTCCACATCACTGCTGGATATCTGAGAATCCCAGTCACCCCTTATATTCCTAACCCCCTTCATTGTCATAAGTGTCAGAGGTATGGCCATGGTAAAAACTCCTGCCGCAGCCAAGCGCGCTGTGGCAGCTGTGGAGCCCTGGCGCATGACAGCACCTCCTGCACCAGCACCCCACTCTGTACCAATTGCGTCGGTACTCACCCAGCCAACCATCCCTCCTTCTCAAAAGACTGCCCCACCTGGCTGCAGGAAAAGCAAATAACCAAACTAAAAACCCTTAATCCCAACATCACTTACCCGGAGGCCAGGAAGCAATTTCTTGCTTCCCTCCACACTAAACCCTCCTACTCGAGTGCAGTCTCCTCTAACACCAACACCGCCCCCTAAGACAACTAAAACTGACTCGCATACCCAAACCAACCTCATCTGGCTCTTTTTACCCAGTCCTGAGCCCATCACCATTGCCAACAATCCAACCACACCCATTACCCAAACCACCTCCACCACCACCACTTCTCTCCCCAACCTTCCTTCCTCCTCTAAGACTCCTGCCGTCCCCCTACCCCAACACCTCTAATGCCATCAAACATTAAACTCAAGCCAACCTGGCTAACAAACATCAAATCAACAAACAACCAATCAACAAACAACCAATCAACAAAAAGCCCACCATCCAAAGCTACACATATGACACTGAAGAGAACATGGATTGTTCAATTACGGAACATGCTTCTTGTCAAACTTTCAAAAACAACCACTCCCAAAGAAACAGGGACAGTTCCAAAGAAAAAATAAGCCAACTCAGACCCAACAGATCTTCCTCCAGATAACCCCCTGCCTCCTTATGGCGTGCGACACAAACAGGTCACTGCTGATCTCTGTAATAGTGACCATTATCCTTTTCTTATACACTCCAACCATCAAACCCCCCTGACCACACCCCTAATTGGAACCTCGAGAAGGCTGACTGGCCCCTTTTCAAAACCCTCTGTGACTTGCACCTCTCCCCCCATCTCCTTGAGGGTGAGGATTCTATGTTAAACTTCAGTAACATCCTTATCAACATCGCCACCTGTTCTATTTCCAAACCCCCTAACCATCCCCAACTCCTGCTTCTCTGATGATGGCAAAACCGCCATCAAGAACGGGGAAAGGGCCCTAAGGAACTTCAAAACTAACCCGACCACCCACAACCTCAACCTCTTTCGCATCAGCCATGCCAAAGCCAGGCGCACTATCAAGTACAGTAAAACTAACACTTGGAACAACTCCATATTTTCTCTCACAACCAATACCTTCACTAAGAAGATTTGGAGAATGGTTAACAGCTTCCACTGGTGGGCAAGTCTCCCATCCCCATCTCTCCTGGAATGGTAACCTTCTCACTGCGAAAAAGGAATTCATTAACCACCTCACTGCCTCAATGCTTTCAAAACCAAAAGAAGCTCGCAATGAAGCCCGGAGTATCACTTTCCCTCCGACAACACTGAGAGCTACACCCCCTCACCCTTTCTGAATTAAACCAAGCCATCCACGATGCTGGCTGCACCTCCAAGGGCCAGATAACATCCCCTACCAGTTCCTGAAACACCTCCCCAACAAGGCCACCACTACTGTACTCACCATCCTCAACCACATTTGGTCCTCACACTCCTTTCCCACTATCTGGAGGATGGCTATTGTCACCCCATCCCCAAACCGGGAAAGGACAGTATTGACCCCTCCAGCTACTTGCCCTCACCATTGTCTCTGTAAAATTATGGAAAGGATCATTAACCAGAGACTAAATTGATTCCTTGAGACCAACAGAATCCTCTCCCCTCACCAAAGCGGCTTCCGGAAACGTTGCAATACCTAAGACCAGTTAATTACGCTCAAGACAGCTATCTGGGAATCCTTTGCAAAAAAGGAACACCTCATTGCCATCTTTTTCGACCTCGAGAAAGCTTTCGACACTACTTGGAAATACGGCATTATCCGCAAACTTTACACCATCGGCTTAAGAGGCCACCTTCCCATCAAAACTTCCTCTCACGCAGGCAGTTCCAAGTTCGTATTGGCCACATCCTCTCCAACCCCTACCCTCAAGAAAAAGGCATCCCCCAAGGCAGCATCCTCTCTCCCACTTTCTTCAACCTGAGCATTAATGACATCGTGGACAACCTTAGCCCCAACATCAAACATACTTCACGTGAATGACTTTACCATCTTCTACTCCTCCCCTAGCTTTCCTCTTGTTGAAAATAGACTCTTATTCAGCCTCAACCAGCTGCAAGTGTGGTGCAACAATAACGGTTTTAAATTCTTCAAAGACAAGACAGTCTGCATACGCTTCTGTCATTTCAACAAGCTCCACCCCAACCCGAACCTCGTGCTCAATGGCAATCGCATCCCTAAAGTTGATCACACAAAGTTCCTGGGTTTAACTCTAGACCCCAAGCTCTCCTGCAAGCAACATATCACCAACCTGAAACTAAAATGCAACAGCTCCCTCAACTTTCTCTGCCTCCTCTCCGACACCACTTGAGGTGTGAACCACCATGCTCTCCTCAAAATCTTCAGGCTCACCATTCATACCAAGCATGACTACTGCAATATTGTCTACTTTGTCGCTTACAACTCTTACCTCAACCACATTAACACCATCCAAAATGAAGCCCTCAGGCTTTGTCTAGGAGCCTACAGGACCTCCCCAATCATTATCAAGGACAGTAAAACCAACACTTGGAACAACTTTATCTCTTCTCTCACCACCAACACCCCCACTAAGAAGATTTGGAGAATGGTTAACAGCTTCCACGGCAGAGTAGGCAAATCTTCCATCTCCCATCTCTCTTGGAATGGAGACCTTTTCACCGCAAAAAAGGACATCGTTGACCACCTCGCCGCCTCTTTCAGCAACATCTCGTCCTCGACCAACTACTCCAATGCTTTCAAAATCAAAAAAGCTTGCGATAAAGCCCGGAGAATCACTTTTCCCTCTGACAACTCCGAAAGCTACAACACCCCTCTCACCCTTTCTGAATTAAACCAAGCCATCAATGACGCTGGCTGCACCTCCAAGGGCCCAGATAACATCCCCTATCAGTTTCTGCAACACCTCCCCATCGAGGCCACCACTACCCTACTCACCATCTTCAACCACATTTGGTCCTCACACTCCTTTCCCCCTATCTGGAGGACAGCTATTGTCATCCCGTCCTTAAACCGGGAAGGATAGCACCGACCCCACCAGCTAACGACCCATCGCCCTTACTTGCTGTCTCTGTAAAATTATGGAAAAGATCATTAATCAGAGACTAAACTGGTTCCTCGAGACCAACAGAATCCTCTCTCCTCACCAAAGCGGCTTCCAGCGTCGCAATACCTAGACCAGTTAATTACGCTCGACACCGCTATCCGGGAATCCTTTGCAAAAAGGAACACCTCATTGCCATATTTTTTGACCTCGAAAGCTTTCGACACTACTTGGAAATACGGCATTACCGGAAACTTCACACCATTGGCCTCAGAGGCCACCTCCCCATCTTTATTCAAAACTTCCTCTCACCCAGGCAGTTCCAAGTTCGTATTGGCCACACCCTCTCCAAGCCGTACCCCCAAGAAGAGGCGTCCCCCAAGGCAGCATCCTCTCCCCACTCTCTTCAACCTGAGTATTAATGACATCGGGAATGACCTTGGCCCCAGCATCAAACGTACCCTCGTGGATCACTTCACCATCTTCTACTCCTCCCCTAGCTTTCCTATTGTTGAAAATAGGCTCCAAACCAGCCTCAATCAGCTGCAAGTCTGGAGCAACAATAACGATTTTAAATTCTCCAAAGACAAGACAGTTTGCATGCACTTTTGTCATTTCAACAACCTCCACCCCAACCCGAACTTTGTGCTCAATGGGAATCGCATCCCTAAATTTGAAAACACAAAGTTCCTTGGTCTAACTCTAGACCCCAAGCTCACCTACAAGCCACACATCACCAACCTGAAACTGAAATGCAATAGCTCCCTCAACATCCTCCGACTGCTCTCCAACACCACTTGGGGAGCGAACCGCTATGCTCTCCTCAAAATTTTCAGGCTCACCATTCGTGCCAAGCTTGACTATGGCAATATTGTCTACTGTGTCGCTCACAACTCATACCTCAACCACATTAAC
Organism: Chiridota heheva; assembly: GCA_020152595.1. NCBI lineage: Eukaryota > Metazoa > Echinodermata > Holothuroidea > Apodida > Chiridotidae > Chiridota > Chiridota heheva. The sequence continues at coordinate 319,865 of JAIGNY010003738.1, read as the reverse complement.
ACCATCCAAAATGAAGCCCTCAGGCTTTGTCTAGGAGCCTACAGGACCTCCCCAATCACTAGCCTTCATGTTGAAGCCAACGAACCCCCCTTTCTACTTAGATGTAAAAAGCTTAGCCTCTACTATGCTTTTAGAGTCCTCACCAACACCCAGAACCCTGTTTACAACCTCATTAGGTACCCCAATTTCTCCTCCCTCTTTGATAGGACTAAAACTCTATCCCCTCCCTTCAGCTTACACATTAAATCAGACCTCTTCCATCTTGGCATCAACCCCGCCACTCTCATCACCTACTCCTGGCCCACTTTTCCTCCTTGGGCCACCTCCCTCCCTTCTGTCCACCTAGACCTCTCCACTTATCACAAAACTCAAACTCACCCTAACCTCTTCATCAATCTCCACAACCAAATCAAAGACCAACTCTCAAATTACACCTCCATCTATACTGATGGCTCCAAGGAAGGCAACAAGACAGCTGCTGCTGCCATCATCCAAGACATCACCCTCAGTAGCAGACTTCCCGACTACTCATCCATCTTTTCAGCCGAGGCTAAGGCCATTCTCCTCGCCCTCAACTTTATTGAGTACTCTCCTCTTAGTCACTTTGCCATTTTCTCTGACTCAAAGGCTGTTCTTACTTCATTACTCAATCTTAAATGGGATAACCTCACCTGCCACCTCCTCCTCTGGAAACTCTTTTCTCCCACCCTCTGCAGGAAAAGTGTTCTTTTCTTCTGGATACCCAGCCATGTTGGCATCCCTGGCAATGACAGGGCTGATACAGCCGCTAAGCTTGCCCTTAACCTCCTCCCTTCCCCTTTTCCCAAAACCCTCTCTGACATCAAACCACTTATCGCTTCTCTTGTTCGTGACCGCTGGCAAACCTTATGGAACTTCCAAATTGACAACAAACTCCATGTTTTCCAGCCCACAATCCCGATCAAATCCACCATCAACAACCTTTCTCGTATCGACAACGTTCATATTACCCGTCTTAGAATTGGTCACACCCACCTCACTCACTCCCACCTCCTTATTGGTTTCCCCCAACCCCTCTGTAACAATTGCCACTGCATCCTCACAATCCAACACGTTCTCCTTGCTTGCCCCCTGTACAACCTTCCCAGAGCTTCCCTCGCTCCCCACAACTCAATTGCTGAGTTCTTCCAAACAAATCCTCCAGATAAAATAGTCTCCTTCCTTCAGCATGCATCCCTCTACAACCATATTTAATTCTCCTCTTCCACCCCCTCTCTACTTTGTTTTTGTTTTACCCATGCACCTCCTCTCTCGATCACAGCTTTCTGGCTTTTGTTCTTGAATTTCTCTCATTCTCCCCCTGGTCTCTTTCCTTACTACCTCTAAAATGATCCGACCTCTCAGGCACAATTTGACCTTCGTTGTCGTGGTGCCGTTAAGACCTCATCAAACAAACAAACAGGAACTCCCTAATCACTAGCTTTCATGTTGAAGCCAACAAACCACCCTTTCTGCTAAGGTGTAGAAAGCTTAGCCTCTCCTATGCTTTTAGAGTCCTCACCAACACCCAGAACCCTGTTTACAACCTCATTAGGTACCCCAATTTCTCCACCCTCTTTGATAGGACTAAAACCTTATCCCCTCCCTTTAACTTACGCATCAAATCAGACCTCCTCCATCTCGGCATCAACCCTGCCACTCTTGGCACCTTCTCCTGGCCCACTTTTTCTCTCTGGGCCACCCCCCCTCCCTTCTATCCTCCTGGACCTCTCCACTCATCACAAAACCAAAACCCACCCTTACCTCTTCATCAATCTCCACAACCAAATCAAAGACCCAACTCTCAAACTACACCTCCATCTATACTGATGGTTCTAAGGAAGGCAACAAGACAGCTGCTGCTGCCATCATCCAAGACATCACCCTCAGTAGCAGGCTTCCTGACTACTCGTCCATCTTTTCAGCCGGAGGCAAAGGCCATCTTCCTCACCCTTAATTTTATTAGGGGCGAGCCACTTTGCCATCTTCTCCAACTCAAGGCTGTCCTTACTTCTTTACTCAAATCTTAAATGGGATAACTCCATATCCCACCTTCTCTTCCGGAAACTCCTTTTGCCCACCCTCTGCAGGAAAATTATTCTTTTCTTCTGGATATCCAGCCATGTTGCCATCCCTGGCAATGGTAGGGCTGATGCAGCCGCTAAGCTTGCCCTCAACTTCCCCCCTACCCCATCAAGCAAACAAACAAACCAACTAGTTTGAAACCATTTAAAGATTAAAGGAATATTCCCATGAATTTTCATTTTCATATATATGATATGATAGAGGTCTATGAAAGAAACAATTTGGTGTAAAAATCAAGTTGATATTTATTTCTGTGTAGGAGTTATTGCATTTTGAATATTGCATAAATGTGCTGAAAAGTGACCTCACAGTGTACAATGTGATGTCATAAAGGCAAATCCAATGAAATTTGTGTGTATTTCTTTAAAAATGAATTGTCTGTTCCTCAATTACTGGAAGCATTTTTTGTTTATTTATTGAGACAGGATATAACATACACTGTATAAGAACATGCTTTGCTCATCTGTTTATGAACCTTACACTCATAAGTAAATGAAAAACCTTTTGTTGTTGTATAAAATTAATAAGAATAGTCTTGGGTTTGTCTTTGTGACATCACATTTTACACTGGGAGGTCACTTTTTTACACACTCAAGCAATCATTGAAATGGGATAACTCCTAAACGGAAAAAGATATCAACATGATTTCTACACCAAATATTGTCTTTAATAGTCCTCTATCATATACATGAAAAGGAAAATTCTCAGGAATATTCCTTTGAAGATGTGCAATCAATCAACAGCACTAAGAAAATTGTCTTTTAGTCATTTATTCCAGCAGGTGTTAAATTAATTTTGATATCATTCATTGTCTATGAACCTACAATTGTTTCATCGATTGATTGATCAATATTAATCACGCTTTGCAAAAAATTTCCTCTCAGATAATGTGTCCATGTCAGATGAACCTTCAGCCTTGAAGTCAGAGGAAGGTCAGCTATCACGCAGTGGGTATGGCGCTACAGGTATGGCACTTTCTTGAAGATTAGTTCAACATAGGATACCTTTTGAATTTGAGTAACTTTATCAAAGAAAAGCTTTATGCCTAAAAATGAAATTATGCAAGATTATTTTGTTTGTAGTACATAAAGTGTGAACTTCTGTTGATATACTGGTAAGGAAAAGCACAATTATGCTCCTGGGGTTATTAGCTTTAAGATAGTTTGGAAACTATTAGGCTTTTATATGTATTTCTTGATGGAAATTTGGAGCTTGGATGTTTAGCGCAAATAATTCTTGTCTACCTAAGGAACACTATGTGGCTAAGGACTCTCAAAGACCTCTTAGTTTTCAAAATAAGGGAAACAGAACTGATTGCAGAGACATCTTACTTCTTTTTCATTTTGCGCAAAGAAAATGGTAACTTGTTTTATAGACTATCATATTTAGGGTATAAATATGAGGGTGGTCTTTCTCAAATACCGTTTGAGACCACGAATGACGTCATCATACTTTTTGACCAGACAGCGCCGATAGCTGAGCTTCTGCTGGCCTTACAATGACATCATCCATGGTCTCAAATGGCATTTGAGACTGGCCTTTCTTGCTTTTATCTCCATTCATGGCTTAATATTTGGGAAGGAAAAACAGAAAAAGAGAATATTTTATTTGATTACTTTTCCTATTGTTTAAAACTCATTGTAATCTTATTAAGTTGAAACCCTTTCCTACTTTTATTGTAAAACCAATTCCATGGCTAAATCCTCCTACATAAAAGCTCTTAAAACCCAGTCTTCTTTCGCTCTAAATACTGCCAACTTATCAGACATTTCCAAGACTTTTCTTTCCTCTTCACTGACAGCTCCACATGGGAAGGCTCCTCTGCAGCCGCCGCCACCTGTCCCAGCCTCACCCTCTCCTCAAGGTTGCCCAATGGAGCCTCAATCAAGTCTGCTGAAGCAAACACCATCCTCCTGACCTTAAGCTTTGTTGAACTCACTTTCCGCCCCTGCCTCGTCATCTTCTTCAACTCTAAATCTGTTCTCACTGGCATCCTCAACATGCTTTGGTTTTTCACTAATTTTACAAATCCTCAGTAAACTTCACGCTCTTTCCTCCTTAGGGAAAAAATTATCTTTTTCTGGATCCCCAGCCAAGTCGCCATTCCCGGCAATGAGAGAGCCGACAGAGCCGCGAACAACGCTCTTTTGAATCACATCTCTCCTTTCCCTATCCCGCCTTCAGACCTCCGTTTCTACACTTCCAGCTACCTCAGTAAGACCTAGCAAGACTCCTGAAATCTCCAGACTATAGTAACTAACTTCACACCGTCAAACCCAAAGTTGGGACCAACGTCTCCCCGCACAGTCGCAACCACAGGGAGGATATTGTAATCACCTGCATCCGCCTCAGCCACACCTATCTTACCCACTCTCATCTACTTTCCGGCTCCCCTGCTCCTCTCTGCCCTACATGCAACACCAATCTCTCAATCAAGCATATCCTCTTAACCTGTCCCATATATCTGAACTCCAGATCACACCTCTCTCCTTCCATCTCAATTTCTGATCTTTTCAAGAACAATCCTACCTCCAAGTTCATCACCTTTCTCTGCAACAGCAATTTATTACACCTGATCTAAATCTCCCTTCCTTTCCCCTCTCTGCCTTATCTTCTCTGCCTTACCTTCCTAACCTTCCTTTTATTACCTTAACTTCTTTCCTTTATTACCTTCTCTCCCTTCTTCCCTCTATCCCACCTCTCTTTCCTCACTGTCCTAACTCAGGCACCTTAGTTTTTTAGTACATTTGACTCTTGACTGTCCCGGTGCCGTTAAACATCAACAAACCAAACCAACCAATTCCATGGCAGTTGCTTCACTCTTGATGCAGTAAGATGAACGATTCTAGCAGAAGTGTGTTTCCATAGCAACAATTTAACAATTTTTGCATTTTTGCTTGTCTATCAAGTGATTCTCTTTAAATAAAATTTGCTGGTTTTAAATGTATCCTTTTGCAGATAATTCAAATCACATTGAACCATCTGAAGATGTTGATAATTCAAAATATGCAGCGCAAGCTTTGAAAAGTGGGGTGCCACCTCCTACAAGCATTACTGAACCGGATTCTGTGTCTTTCCTTGATGTTGATATGCTGGAGGACATTAATGAAGAGGAACAAGTTTACATGTCAAAGGTCAGTGAACAGATTTTGTTGCTTTGGGATTTAATCTGCATGACTAGGAAAAGATACTTTTAAGAAGATATTCATTTATAGCACAAGTTTAGTAGGACATGTATTTTTTTTTCTCAAAAAGGAAAAATTAAGGAGACTTTGGAAGAATTTTTTTTGTGGGTTGGAGGATTTAAAGAGACCTTTTTCTGTGTTGGAGAAATTGAGGTTTTAAGAATTTTAAGAAAATAAAGAAATCAGATTTAGAATACTGTTGTCAGTCAAATTAATCTAAAATTGTATTATTGTGGGGAATTATTTTTCATAAGTATTTCTTCAAATGCTACATCACAGTTAATGCTTTAATAACTGTATAACCAATATACTAACACACCCAATAATTAGTATGACCTTTATCATTAATCCTTACGACAGTCAGGATTTCATCTTTGACATTAAAGAGTCTTTATCTGTTCCTTTTTTTTTCTTCCAGTAACAACTTTTTAGCTAAGTCTCAATAACGTAATACAAATTTGCTTTTATTTTTCTGAATGCAGACTCAGCTGACATTAACTGATACCTGTAAAATGGACAGTAAGGCGCTTCGCAGGAAATACAACATTTACCCTTGGAGTCTCTTGACTGTAGCCATCTTCTACATCCTGCCAGTGCTGCAGCTGGTCATTGCATACCAACTTGTAAGAATCTTCTTCATCTTTAATATTTTATTGCATGTTACGTGATGGCTGAGTCCTCACATGCAAGGATAGGGGGGAAGGAAAAATTGTCAGCAAACCCGTCAAGGATTGTAGAGACCAATCCGGGATGCACAGACCCTTTTCTATTTAAAGCTGTCAAAGGCCTGGTTTTGTAGCCTCTTGGAAGTCTTGATCTATTTCCTTTTTGTGGGCTTTTGTTTGGCAGTAAAACTTCTCTTTGTTTCAAAACTGTGACTTACAGCTTATATTGATGTGTGCCACCTGGCTTGATTCAGAGCCATTTTTTGCCAAATCTGATGATGGAGACCAGCCAATAAGTGCTGCTTCTTTAGCTGATCCATGTAACACGTCTTTGGAGCACCCCAATCATGTTCCCCAGTCTGTAAGTTCATTATAGAGAACTACATTTGGCAGGCATGTATTTGTATGTAGTGAAGTAGAAATTTGGTTGGGCATCACACTAAGTTTCTTATTGCCCTCAACCTCCCCCTACCTCATTTCCCAAAACCCTTTCTGATACCAAACCGCTTATCGCTTCCCTTGTTCGTGACCGTTGGCAAACCTCATGGGACTCCCAAATTGATAACAAACTCCACGTCATCCAGCCCACCATTCCGATCAATCCCACCATCAACAAGCTCTCTCGTGTCGACAACGTTCATATTACGTGTCTTAAAATAGGTGACACCCACCTCACTCATTCCAACCTCCGTATTGGCTCCCCCAACTCCTCTGCAACAATTGGCATTGCACCTTCACAGTCCATCACGTTGTCCTTGCTTGCCTCCTGTACAACCTTCCCAGAGCTTCCCTCGCTTCCCTCTACTCAATTGCCAAGTTCTTCCGGAAAAATCCTCCGGATAAAATGATCTCCTTCCTTTATCATGCTTCCCTCTACAACCATATTTAGTCCCCCTCTCCCACTCCCTTCTCTCTACTTTGTTTTTTCACCCATGCACCTCCTCTCTCGATACCAGCTTTCTGACTTTTAGTTTTTGTATTTCTTGTATTCTCCCCCTGTTTTCATTCCTTCCTACCTTTAAAATGATCTAAACTCGTAGGCACAATTTGACCCTTGGTGTGGTGGTGCCAATAAGCCCTCATCAAACAAACAAACAAACTTATTGCTTCTACACTATGGAAATTACTTTTAAAAAGATAATTTACTTAGGTAATACCTAAAAGCAGCACAAATTTCTTTTTGACAATGATGACTATTTTATTTTTGGTTCGCATGCAAAGCATAATGCGAACCTATGTAATGACGATTCCGTCCGTCTGGTCGGCCATCCACAGTTTGTCCTGAGATTTCCTCAGAAATGTTAAAGGTTTTTGAGAATTCCTCAGAAAATGTAAAAGTTTCTTCAGATTTCCTTAGAAAAAGTTGAAAGTTTCGTCAGATATTCTTATAGAAGGTTAGAATTTGCTTATAAAATGTTGAAGTTTCTCAGAGACACTTAAGACAAGATTGAAGAATAGTTTCCTTGAAAAGTCTACAAAAGTTTGATATTTTTTTAGAAGATAACTATGGGATGCCATGTGGGACATGGGATGGGATGCCATGTGAAACAGGGTGGAATGCCATGTAGGATATATGGTGGAATGCCATGCGGGACATAGGGTGGAATGCCATGGGATGGGATGTAATGTGGGACATGGGATGTCATTTGGGACATGGGATGCCATGTGGGACATGGGGTGGGATACCACGAGTAACACAGGAGTGTGACATAGGTTGGGATGCCATGTGTGACATAGGGTAGGAAGCTATGTGGAACATAGGATAGGAGGCCATGGGGACATGGGATGTGATGCCAGGTGGGACATAAAGTAGAATGTCATTGGGAGGGATACCATGTGGAACATATGGTAGGATCCAGTTTGGGACATAAAGTGGGATGCCATGTGGGTCTTAGGATGGGATGCCATGTGGGACATATGGTGGAATGCCATGTGGGACAAGGGATGGGATGAGATGCCATGTGGGAAATATGGTAGAATGCCAAGTGGGACAAGGGATGGGATGGGATGTCATGTGGGAATAAGGTGGGATGTCATGTTGGTCATGGGATGCCATGTGGGACATATGGTAGGATCCAGTTTGGGACATAGAGTGGGATGCCATGTGGGTCTTAGGATGGGATGCCATGTGGGACATATGGTGGAATGCCATGTGGGACAAGGGATGGGATGAGATGCCATGTGGGACAAGGGATGGGATGAGATGCCATGTGGGAAATATGGTAGAATGCCAAGTGAGACAAGGGATGGGATGGGATGTCATGTGGGAATAAGGTGGGATGTCATGTTGGTCATGGGATGCCATGTGGGACTTAGTGTGAGATGCCATTTTTATAAATGGCTGGTCATGTGATATGGGTGTCAATTTGCATGGGCATGCGAACCATGACGGTATTTACCGTTCTAGTTAGATTTAAGCTGAGCACAAAAAATTGTCCAATGTGCAAAGTTAGGGACTAGTAACAATAACAGTTAAATTCTGTGATTAAAATTGACCATAACAGGTTGGCGACCAACTCGACCATGTTGGCACTTTTTAGCTTATTCCTAAACTCCCACAACACCACTGGACATTGGTTTTCGTTGTGTATTGGTACAAAATTGCTTTCATTAGATTAGCATGATCCACTCTTCTGTCATAGTGACATTTTCTGTAATACTGTTTTATCATGTATATGATCTACCAATTCCATAACATTATAGTAATAATAACCTTTTTTTTCAATGCGCCCTTAGAACTGAATCGTCAGGTGCACAGAAAAAGTAAAACTAGTATGTTAAAATGTAAGAATATGTAAAACAACAAACAAGCAAAACTACACTAAAAATACAAAGGGATAAAATACAGCAGAGGAATAAAATACAAAGTGATAAAATACAATACAAAGCGATAAAATACAGTGATGAAAAAATACAGAGAGTTAAAAGGATAAGTAAAACAGACCTAAAATATACTTAAAGATTAAAAGATAAGTTTTGAGGTGTGGTTTAAAAGTATTAAAGGGTTGAATTAAGTATAACTTGTAAGGAAGATTATTCCATAATTTACCATCAGCAACAAAGTAAAATCTGACACCGACCAATTTCAAAAAAAGATTTTTGTAATACATGGCGTTTGAAGTACATATTATTTTTCTCTTTCCAGGTTGTAAATTTTACAGGTGATCAGGACACGTGTTACTTCAACTTCCTGTGTGCTAGACCTGCAGGAGTCTTTAAGTAAGTCTGATTCATTCAAATAAACATATACCAAACATATTTAAGTGTAAATATTAAAGAATTAGTTTAAGCAAGTTCATCTTATTTGAAAGAGGACTTCAAAAGAAACAAAATGGTGGAGAAAGCATTCAAAAATCTTATTCCGTTAAGAAGATATTTAGGTTTGAAGTTCTGTCTTTTCTGCATAGAAATGACTGGTGTACTAAGTCTATCATGGAATATAGGTGCCCTCATCCTCACATGAAGTTAACTTGAACTTAAATTCATCCAAGCCATTAGGCTCATAGGGCTGGTGCCTTATCCCTGGTTTCCATGGCTCAAGCGGATGATAGTATACAACTCCTCTTAGACGGGACGCCAGACCATCGCAGGTTAACTCCCCAGCAGTGCTGGTACTCATTTTTCACAGCTGAGTGGACTGAAGCAAGTAGGGTCAAGTGTCTTGCTCAAGAACACAATGCAGGGCGCAAGGCGGGAATCAAACCCGGTACCTTTCGCCTTGTAAAATATATATTGTTTTTTTTTTTAACTATTTGAATTTTTTTCTTCAGGTGTTTGATTATAATAACCCTCACTAGATTCTGTTTTACTACTTTCTTGACATATGTGATGGTTTTTAAGCAACAACAAAAACAGGACATAACTATGATAGAATACATAAAGACTTTAAAGGAATCTGAGGCTGTGATGTCACAACTAGTCTGATTTCAGTCATTTTTTACACAAAAGTTACCAAGCTTTAAACTTAAATATCTCCTTAATTTTTGAATGCTTTCTTTACCATTTTGTTTCTTTTAAAGTCCTCTCTTCAACCACATTTGGTCCTCACACTCCTTTCCCCCTATCTGGAGGACAGCTATTGTCATCCCCGTCCTTAAACCGGGGAAGGATAGCACCGACCCCACCAGCTACCGACCCATCGCCCTTACTTGCTGTCTCTGTAAAATTATGGAAAAGATCATTAATCAGAGACTAAACTGGTTCCTCGAGACCAACAGAATCCTCTCTCCTCACCAAAGCGGCTTCCAAAACGTCGCAATACCTAGACCAGTTAATTACGCTCGACACCGCTATCCGGGAATCCTTTGCAAAAATGAACACCTCATTGCCATATTTTTGACCTCGAGAAAGCTTTCGACACTACTTGGAAATACGGCATTACCCGAAAACTTCACACCATCGGCCTCAGAGGCCACCTCCCCATCTTTATTCAAAACTTCCTCTCACCCAGGCAGTTCCAAGTTCGTATTGGCCACACCCTCTCCAACCCGTACCCCCAAGAAGAGGGTGTCCCCCAAGGCAGCATCCTCTCCCCCACTCTCTTCAACCTGAGCATTAATGACATCGCGAATAACCTTGGCCCCAGCATCAAAAGTACCCTCTACGTGGATGACTTTACCATCTTCTACTCCTCCCCTAGCTTTCCTATTGTTGAAAATAGGCTCCAAACCAGCCTCAACCAGCTGGAAGTCTGGAGCAACAGTAACGGTCTTAAATTCTCCAAAGACAGTCTGCATGCACTTTTGTCATTTAAACAACCTCCACCCCAACCCGAACTTTGTGCTCTATGGGAATCGCATCCCTAAAGTTGAAAACACAAAGTTCCTTGGTCTAACTCTAGACCCCAAGCTCACCTACAAGCCACACATCACCAACCTGAAACTAAAATGCAATAGCTCCCTCAACATCCTCCGACTGCTCTCCAACACCACTTGGGGAGCGAACCATGCTCTCCTCAAAATTTTCAGGCTCACCATTAGTGCCAAGCTTGACTATGGCAATATTGTCTACTGTGTCGCTCACAACTCATACCTCAACCACATTAACACCATCCAAAATGAAGCCCTCAGGCTTTGTCTAGGAGCCTACAGGACCTCCCCAATCACTAGCCTTCATGTTGAAGCCAACGAACCCCCCCTTTCTACTTAGATGTAAAAAGCTTAGCTTCTCCTATGCTTTTAGAGTCCTCACCAACACCCAGAACCCTGTTTACAACCTCATTAGGTACCCCAATTTCTCCTCCCTCTTTGATAGGACTAAAACCCTATCCCCTCCCTTCAGCTTACGCATTAAATCAGACCTCTTCCAACTTGGCATCAACCCCGCCACTCTCGGCACCTACTCCTGGCCCACTTTTTCTCCTTGGGCCACCCCCCTCCCTTCTGTCCACCTAGACCTCTCCACTTATAACAAAACTCAACCTCACCCTAAGCTCTTCATCAATCTCCACAACCAAATCAAAGACCAACTCTCAAATTACACCACCATCTATACTGATGGCTCCAAGGAAGGCAACAAGACAGCTGCTGCTGCCATCATCCAAGACATCACCCTCAGTAGCAGACTCCCTGACTACTCATCCATCTTTTCAGCCGAGGCTAAGGCCATTCTCCTCGCCCTCAACTTTATTAAGTACTCTCCTCTTAGTCACTTTGCCATTTTCTCTGACTCAAAGGCTGTTCTTACTTCATTACTCAATCTTAAATGGGATAACCTCACCTGCCACCTCCTCCTCCGGAAACTCTTTTCTCCCACCCTCTGCAGGAAAAGTGTTCTTTTCTTCTGGATACCCAGCCATGTTGGCATCCCTGGCAATGACAGGGCTGATACAGCCGCTAAGCTTGCCCTTAACCTCCTCCCTTCCCCTTTTCCCAAAACCCTCTCTGACATCAAACCGCTTATCGCTTCTCTTGTTCGTGACCGCTGGCAAACCTTATGGAACTTCCAAATTGATAACAAACTCCATGTCATCCAGCCCACAATCCCGATCAAATCCACCATCAACAACCTTTCTCGTATCGACAACATTCATATTACCCGTCTTAGAATTGGTCACACCCACCTCACTCACTCCCACCTCCTTATTGGTTTCCCCCAACCCCTCTGTAACAATTGCCACTGCATCCTCACAATCCAACACGTTCTCCTTGCTTGCCCCCTGTACAACCTTCCCAGAGCTTCCCTCGCTCCCCACAACTCAATTGCTGAGTTCTTCCAGAAAAATCCTCTGGATAAAATAATCTTCTTCCTTCAGCATGCATCCCTCTACAACCATATTTAATTCTCCTCTTCCACCCCCTCTCTACTTTGTTTTTGTTTTACCCATGCACCTCCTCTCTCGATCACAGCTTTCTGGCTTTTGTTCTTGAATTTCTCTCATTCTCCCCCTGGTCTCTTTCCTTCCTACCTCTAAAATGATCTGACCTCTCAGGCACAATTTGACCTTCGTTGTTGTGGTGCCGTTAAGACCTCATCAAACAAACAAACAAACATCTTTCATGAACTTGCTTGACACCTGAACTAATACTTGAAGAACACTTTGCTGATAGGTATAATATGTATGACTTCTTTCAGATGACATGATTCCCATATTAATAGGATCCTTTAGATTAGTTTTGAAATTTGGTTGTGTATTTGAAGAATTTGGTACTTCCGTATTGATTAAATATTTGTTGTCAGAAAGTGTTGTCCAAGTCATTTGACCTTAAGTTCTTTTTTCATAGTGCTATTGTATAATTCAGTAGTTTTATCTTAAATGAATGTCATAAAGAGCCTTTAACAAATATCCAAGTAATGAAATGAATTATGAATTTTTGGTTCTGATGCTAATAGCATAAGGAACCTATGCAGTCATGCTGGCGTGTGTACGTGAGGGTGTATGTGTGTATGTATGGGTGTATGTATGTGTGTCTGTGACAGCAAGCTCGTAAGCACGGTATCTCAAGAACGATACACTGGATTCATGTTATATGTTGTACACGATAGCCTATGGTTCATAGATGTGCCCTATTGATTTGATGGTGATGTCCTGCATATTAATGAGGAGGTGGGGCTTAATGTAAATATCTTGAAATGCTGATATTTTAACAACCGAATGTCTGCTTTGTTTTGTATTTGGTGGAATTATGTTGTTAGATCGTGTGTACATGTCCATGGTACAAAAATGTTGAATTTCTTTAGTATGCATAGTGGGCGGGGTTTAACATGATTTTGTTGGAAAGCGCTTGTAAGCATGGTATCTCAAGAATAGTAAACTCGATTCATGTCATATTTGGTACATAGGTAGTCCATGATTCGTAGATGTGCCCTTATGTATTTAATGGTGATGTAATGCATATTAATGAGTAGGCGGGGTTTAATGTAAGCATTTTGAAATGCTCATATTTTAATAATCACATGTCTGTTTTGTTTCATATTCAGTATAATTACGTTGTTAGCTAGTGTGTATGTGTTCATTGTATAAAAGTGTTGAATTTTATTAATATGCATTAACATGATTTTGTTGATAAGACCTTGTAAACACAGTATCTCAACAACGATACACTGGATTCAGTTCATATGTGGTACACAGATAGCCCGTGGTCCACAGATGTGCCGCATTGCATCTGTTTTGTTTCATATGTAGTAGAATTATGATGTAAGCTAGTTTGTACCTGTTCATTGTATACAAACATTGAATATCATTAATATGTGAAGTGCACAGGGCTTATAATGATTTTGCTGAAAAGAGCTTGTAAATACGATATTTTAAGAATGATTCATGTCATGTCAAATATTTTGTGATATGCAATGACATAACAATTAATATAAAATCAATCAGCATGAAAAAAAGCATTGGAACTACAAAACCTTTTGGTTGTGGTTGAAAGGAATCAAAAGAGTATATAGTATCCAACGAAAATTCATTAAGAAACACAGAAATTGTTTTTTCTCATTCTACTTAAGATTTTTGCCTCTTTGTGAACTTAAAGGACTTAAAGGTACCATAAGCTAAACATAAGATAACATGGCCTAACAAGATGATGGGCTAAGAAGGGTGAGTCACCCCATAAAAAGCCCAAATTAACACCACCACCACCACAAAACAAAAATGCAGAAAACATCAAAGACACCCAGAGTTAGGAAAGAATTTATCAAAGTTGACATTGAAATTGTGAACAGAATTGGAGCTAACCTTTCACTCGGGTAAACCATTCCACTCAGTAACAACTCTTTACGAAAAGCTAAAACGTTGAATACCAATCAGTGAGAACTCTTTGGTTAGCTTCAAACTGGTACCACGTGTCACATGAGGATTAGCTGAAACTTGCAAGAAATAACAGGAAGTCAAAGCATCTCTACTTGATGGGAATTTTAAAACCTGAACAATATAGCCACATACTCTTTCAGAACTCGATCGTGGTCAAACCAAAATTTTCCCTCGCAGCTTCTAAAGGCTTCATATTCTTAGTAATGACAACACCAAAATCCTTTCTTCATTAATACATCAAAGATTTGAACCATTCATGCAGTAATCAAAACTCAAATTGCTCTGATCAAAATGAATAACTTTTGCATTGATCAACATTGAATGACATCTGCCACGTTTGGGACTAAAAAACTAACTTATCTGGATTACTTAAGATGTTCGTATCAGAACATTTTAAGATTGAGTGAAAATCATTAAAATAGCAATCATTCTATCAATTCTGTTTGGGGTTAAATTACAGTCACTCTGCTAGACTCTATTTTAGTACTCTCCTGATATACCTAGTGGTGTTTACCTAGGGCCCCTGGTTTTTGGAGGAATTTTGTTAATTTTTCTAATTTGTTATAAACTCATAGATCTTTTTCAAATCTGAATCAGCAATTTCTGGAAAACAAATTTAAATAATGTCATATTGCCAATATTCATAATGGACCAATGGTGTACTGGGGAATCTTATCAGCCAATCAGATACTGGGGATTCTTGGCCCGTTTGCACAATTCATGCAGGGTATGGAACTAAGCGTATGAAAAATGCTAATCATATGTGCATTATGCATGAAGGTGCGCACGCATTGTTCCTCTAGCAATTACAGCTAATTGCTTAGGTACCGAAGGGAAGTATCCCCAGCAGTTTATTGGACAAAGTAGTGAAGAAATCTTGTTTGGATAAACTTGGTTTGAAAAGGTCTATATTAAAAGACTATGGACATCTAGAGGCAACATGGGCTTAATTGGTTTAAAATATGATCTAAACCATTCAAACAGCCAAATATTCCTTTAAAATTGGTTAAAAATTGACCAATTTACAACATTTTAAATTTTTAGCTGTTATTGCACAATAATGTGTAACATCAATGGGGAAAGGATTCATATTACCCTTTTGTAAAACCATTGTTTTTTATTCCTTTGTCAATCTTGTCTGAAATATAGAATTGGACTTCGGGCAAAATTTGATGGAACTTTAGCACACCCGAAATCATCATGTATCTAGAAGAGACGTTTATGAAATTCACAAGTAACTGAATATGAAGAACAGAATTTAAAGAAATTATATAAAGATTTTGAGATGTGTTCCTAATAGTATATCACAAATTCTGGACAAATCAACAAATCATGAAACTTGGTTTAGTCATAACTTGAAAATTAAATAAAATTTTAAAAACTACTCTACTCAGAATTCCATGCTCTTTCACATATCTAAAATCTGCTAGATGTGCATAGCCCTTTAAATAGGTCAATTTTGAACCAATTTTAATGGAATATTTTGCTGTTTTAATGGTTTAGTTCATAACTTAAACCAATCAAGCCCATGTCGCCTCTAACTGTCAATATGTTTTTACATTGATTATTGTAATTCACTTCTTGTTGGACTACCTGATTATCAACTTTACAGAATTCAAAGAATACTTAATGGTGCTGCTCGGTTGATTTTCAGACTACCAAAATTTTCTCACATTAATGCTGTTTTGAAATCTCTTCACTGGTTACCAGTCAAACAAAGAATTGATTATCAAATTATTTTGCAAGTTTTCAAGTGCATTAAAGGCCTTGCTCCAAAATATTTATGTAAAATGGTAGTTTAAAAACCATCCCGCTATGACTTTCGTTTCAAGTCCCTATTTGTTCCCCGTATTAAGCATAAAACTCTTGGCGAAAGGGCCTTTGCTTATAAAGGTCCATGGTTGTGGAATTCACTCCCAACTGAACTCAAATGTATTAATAATGTATCCCTGACCTCCTTTAAAACTAAGCTTAAAACTTTTTTGTTTAAAAAGACATTAATCTAATGTGCAGCTTGATCCATTGTATTTCTATTTATGTTGTCATTTCTGTATTCTTATTTTTGTTTTCGTATTGTAATTTCCTTGTATGTAAAGCGCTTTTGAATGTTTTTACAAAATTAGGGCTATATAAATTTATGTATTATTATTATAATATTTTTTTAATTGTCAAAGATAATAATGGGAGAGTTGTAGTACACTGGGAGATATCAACCTCATTGGGGTGCACCATTTGTCCAACATGTTAGCAGCTAGTAAAAATGGGAGCACTTGTGATGACCATGTTTTCCCTACTTTATTGCAGTAACTTTAACAACGTGTTCAGCAATGTTGGGTATATGATGTTTGGGATCCTATTTCTTCTGCTCATCTGGAGGCGGGATATCTACGCAAGGAGAGAGGAGGAGCAACTTGGATCAAGGCAGCAGGTAATGGATCCGTCTTAGAATTGGTCACACCCACCTCACTCACTCCCACCTCCTTCCTTATTGGCTCCCCCCAACCCCTCTGCAACAATTGCCATTGCACCCTCACAATCCATCACGTTCTCCTTGCTTGCCCCCTGTACAACCTTCCAAAAGCTTCCCTCGCTCCCCACAACTCAATTGCTGAGTTCTTCCAGAAAAATCCCCCAGATGAAATTATCTCCTTCCTTCATCATGCCTCCCTCTACAACCATATTTAATTCTCCTCTTCCACCCCCTCTTTACTTTGTTTTTGTTTCAACCATGCACCTCCTCTCTCGATCACAGCTTTCTGACCTTTTGTTCTTGAATTTGTCTTATTCTCCCCCTGTTTCCTTCCTACCTCTAGAATGATCTGACCTCTCAGGCACAATTTGACCTTCGTTGTCGTGGTGCTGTTAAGCCCTCATCGAACAAACAAACAAACAAACATGTTAGTGATGAATGTGTCTGGCTTTTTGCTGATCTAACCTTCCGGTCACAACAAGTCAAATAATGATGATTACTTAAGCAAAATAATTTCATGATTAACAGTTTAATAACAGCTTATTCATCTTTTGATCAAGGCCACTGGTCTCTTTCAATATATACATAGCAAACAAATAGAGAAAAACATAAGCAAATATCAAAATACAATTTTGTAGAAATACAATGTGGGATAAATAAATAGAATAGACTTTGAACATCAACATATACAATCTCAGAGCGATACTTCCGTGCATGGCACAAACAATGATTTAAATTATATATCATAGTTTTGTTTGAAAATATAAATTTTCAAACAAAAATTTACAATTTTCATTAAAAAACTTTAGGTGAGATAGATATAACAAATCTTGGAAAAATCTTAGTTTCTAGTTCAGGCTTGTTTGTAAGAAATAAATACATTTTGAAATTTTCAAAATATGATTGAAAAGATTCTGATCACTTACATAATGACATAGCTCCATTGATTCTTTGAGATGATGTTATTCATTTGTTAGTGCAACAGGGATCCTGTCAATTTTAAAATTAAAGAAGAAAAAAAACTGTTCCTTGAGACTGAAATTTAACAATTTTTCATTCCCAGTTGATAGGAATTTTCGTTTACACTACATACTAGAATTCATTCAGTAAAAGTTGTCAAAATGAAAATGTAAGAAAGTAATTTCTAAATACCATATATCCCTGAAAATACAGATTAACAAGAGCTTCCCTCGCTGCCCACAACTCCGTGGGCAAGCTCTTCCAAAAAAAACCTCCAGATAAAATTATCTCCTTTCTTCATCATGCTTCCCTCTACAACCATATTTAGTCCTCCTTCCCCACCCCTTCTCTCTCTACATTATTTTTCCACCCATACACCTCCTCTCTCGATCCTAGCTTTCTGGCTTTTAGTTCTCGTATTTCTCTCAATCTCCCCCTGTTTACTCTACCAGAGTTTTTACTACTTAGTAAGGTTTAATTGAAAAGAGTCATTAAGCAAAAATGTGGTGATCTTACAGAGCTCTAGTTTAAGTGAGCAGTTGGTAGTTACTGCCATATGCAGACTTGCCAACTAGTGCGATTTTGCCGTATTTGATACAGGAAAATGTTGAGAATACGATTGTACGTTTTTTGGCACCAGAATACGATTTTTTATTTTTTATATTTTTTTAATACTTTTTTTTACTCATACTTTTTACGCTCAGCTGGCGTTTATGTCCTCTTGAAGGATTGCTTTTGCCGACTTAACCGATTCAGATTCAGATTCGTACAATAAGAGAAACTGAAAGTACAGTGGTAATTTTTTTTCAGCCACAGTAAACCTTTGTTTTGTACATTTTGTTTGAAGAGTACAGTATTTTTTATTAAAAATACAACTTTTGTAGTTCCAGAATACAGTTTGGTGATCCCAAAGGTTGGCAGGTCTGCATATGGTACCACTGCTTTTGCAGGTGCCTAAACTGTAAATCTAGTGCATGGAAATATATTTCATCCAAGATAAGTGTAAAAGTTCTTTAACAAATGAACCACCACTCTGAATCAAATTAATATTTGTGATTAAAAATTTCATTGTACAGTATGATGATAAGACAAAAGCTATATTTTCTTTATTCAGTTTAGAATTGGTGGTCATAACACACTTAGGCAAAGTCGCTTGCTCAGAATGAAGGGCAGGAGAAGGATTTGATATTGATTTCTTCAGTAAAAATGATATGGTTTAATTTGTATATCTCAAGTACCTGCTTTTCAAAGATTCTCCAAGAATGATTGTAGAATAATTTAGACTTGTATTATTTGCTTGCTTTGTATTTCCTGTGCTTGGAGTGCTGATTTGATGAGTGTTGGTTGTAAATCTT
Organism: Chiridota heheva; assembly: GCA_020152595.1. Taxonomy (NCBI): domain Eukaryota; kingdom Metazoa; phylum Echinodermata; class Holothuroidea; order Apodida; family Chiridotidae; genus Chiridota; species Chiridota heheva. The sequence continues at coordinate 300,879 of JAIGNY010003738.1, read as the reverse complement.
ATGCATTATGTTTATGGAAATGTAACAACAGCATCTATATTGAATGAAAGCTAGAGTATTAAAATACGACAGCAGAAAAACACTTTTTGTATTTCACTTCCAGGCATATGCCAGGGAAAGCACATGTAAGTCACAATGACTTGTATTCAGTGTGGACCCAAGGATTTTGTTAGTCTGGGAAGTGGATGAACACAGGGTTAACACCCTGCTCTTTTCGAGAAAAGTTCAGAAAACCAGGCAGGGGGTGAAACTCATACCATCGGAATTGATGGCTTTACATCCCCTCCGCAAGACGGTGAGCGCCACACAACCATTGGCCACTTTTCACAAAGGTTGAATGGGGAAGGTGTGATGCAGAAGCAAACCTTGGTGCTTAATGTTAGCGTATATTGTTCTGCATATCTGTGGAGAAATCGCTGGTTAAATTGCCATTGGATTCGAACCCGGGACCTCCTGCAACTCAGTTGTATGCTCAGCTGACTGAACTACCTGCCTTCCTAAAGTTTTTAATCAAAATTTGGTCATTTTTTATTTATAAAAAATATGACATATGACTTGACGAACAGCTCAAAACTCTTAGAATGGTGACAGATATTTAAAAACAAAGGATTTACAAAAGAATTTAGCAAGGTTGCCTTGTAATACATCACAAAATTTGTAAAAATATGCAAATAGACCAAATTGGATATTTTTTGCTATTATGATGGCTTTTAATATAGTTTAACCCAGTTTAGCTACACATCCATATACCTTTAATGATTATGTCAGTCATTCATCTTCAATGTTATTAAAGTCAATTACTTATCTCTTACAGCTGACAGGCATTGCAAAGAACTACGGCTTGTTTTACGCTCTTGGTATTTCACTTATCGTGGAGGGTGTAATGAGTGGCTGCTATCATGTCTGCCCCAACAGCCTCAATTTTCAGTTTGGTATGTACATCTATTGCTAAAAGAACTGGTTTGTATGTTTTTGGCCTGATAATTTGTTTTGACCTTTTGATTTCAACTCCATCACCAAGCTCTTCCACAATAACCACCTCCTTCCTTCCTGCAACAACATTTGACCTCTGTATGTAACCCTTGCTCTTTATCTCATCATCCTTTTCTTCTCCTGTGACATATCTCAGACCCAACTTGATCATTGCTGGTGTGGTGCCATTAAACCTCACCAGCCTTATGGTTTGTAATAACTGGTTATTCACACAGCCTTGCTTTCCCAGAATATAGAGTGCATTGATTCCATGTAGGGGATAGGTGTGGGACATAATAGCTGAGTGCTCCCACCCTTCCCCTGTTTGGTTTCCTGAACAGGAATGTGTTGTAGTAATTTGATAGTTGATTTGGGGGCCACAAAATACTTACAGGTGTCTTAAAAAAGAAATGCAATCACAAACTAGAATTTTAGTACTCTGTAGAGTGCATACCTCTGTCCCTGTTCATTGCTCATCGTCAATATAATCTGCTTTAGAAATCCTAGGCCCACCAAATTATATCCACAAACAATCTCTTTCTCACTGTTGATTTGTATTCTAAACACTTCAGGATCTACCCTCTGATCATTGATTTCATTGTTTTCAGTTTTATTTGAGTTAAGCATTCATTGTTTGAGTTTATTGAGCCAAGATTCACATTCCACATTTTCCTTTCATGTTTTTATTCTCTTTGATACCAAAAACCACTTGATCTGATTTTCTTAGGAGTTCAGAAAATTGATTGTTTGATTTCTTTTCAGGCATGGATTCATTGTTAAGCACATTCCAATTGGAAAGTTTCAACTATATAAGTCTTGACAGATCTCACCCTGATACATCCCCACCCCTCCATTTGGCCCCTTCCCCTGTTCCAATATGTCTCAAATTTTAATCACATCTTCCTTAAGCAGTCACAAAACCACACACAAAATTTAGTCAAAATATAATCATCAGCTCTTGAAATATCTTGATGACAAACAAACAAAACGCAGGTAAAAAATATAATCTCAGTCCAACTTAGTTGGCGGAGGTAATAAGTTACAAGACCCACATAAAGGCTGGGTTCACAAAAGGTTATGTGGGTCACAAAAAAGTGGCAGGGCTAACAGAATAGCCACAGAGCTACAGGAAGTTATGTAGGACACAGAAAATTACAGGAGTTAGAAAAGAATTAAATTTATTCATCATTTAACAATTTTACAGCTTTGGTTAAATTTCTAATCGTTTCTTGTAATTCTCAATTCCTATGTTCATAATCTCACTGGTGAATACAGTTGCACATTAATGAAAACAGTGTCAGCAGGGACTTGGACTAACTACCACAGCTCCCAATGTGAATTAGTTAGGAGGTGATAGAAACTATACCTCAAGCTTGCAGATAGGAAAGAAAGAAATAAAAGATTGAATTCATATTTTGTGTCATTCACCAGTTCAAAGAATAAGTCAAAAATCACTTTTGATTTAGCCTGTATAGTGCTTTTGATATTTTATCTCATTTATTCCTGGCATCCTGTGAATGTAAGCAACATTGGCGGATTGAGTTCCAACTCTTGAGAAATCAATACTTTTTACACATATCTGCCTCTTCTTGCTAAATTTCTCTCCCGTTTTCTCCATTATTCAAGAATTTCCACATTTCCTCTGCAGACACGTCATTCATGTATGTAATCGCCTGTCTGAGCATGCTCACATTGTACCAGCAGCGACATCCTGACATCAACCCCGAGGCTCACACTGCGTTTGCTCTTTTTGCCCTCATTGTCTCTCTCGGATTTCTTGGGGTGGTGAGTAGTAGACAATCATACATATACCTCTAATATCATATTCAAAATGAATATTTTGTGTGTGTGTGTGTTTAAGACAGGAGTTGCATACAAATCAGTTTTTACCTCTGATGTGCAGAATACTTTGTGTTTCAGGGTACTTTCACAGTACGTTCTTAGAATCCAGCCGATATGAATACAAATTCTGGATTTTACCTGCAAATTTTGATATGTTTTTGCAGTGGCCATATTCCTGTGTGTATAAGTTTATAACATACATGGTTTGAGATGGTTTCTTACCCTGCTTGTGATAAACTCCTGACGATACTTTTTAGATGACCTCTAGCATAGGTATAAGATCTCAGATTACTTTTATAATTTCCCAATTGCATTGGCTCAAAGTACAGTCACGAATCAGGTTTAGGCTTTATGTTCATCTTTTCAAAATTCTCCATGGTCTTGCACCAACTTATCTGTCTGAATTAATTCATCTGTATGTCCCAGATCCCAGACTTGGGTCTGCCTCTAATGGCCCACTGATAAGGAGACAGTATGGCAGCAAACAAGTTAGTCGTTACAACTTTGCTGTCACTGGATCATCTCTCTGGAATGAGCTGCCTGTCCACATCAGATCTGCAAGTGACATTATCAATTTCAAGAAGCAATTGAAAACACACCTTTTTACCCAATAATGTAAAGCGCTTAGTTTTGTTCTCAATTTAAATGCTATATAAGCATCTACATAATAATAGTAATAATAATAATAATAATAATAATAATGATTGGGAGTTAGGAGGCAGTGGTTTTAGTATGGAAAAAAATCCAGGGACTATCCTATTTTTATCATGTTTTTAAAAATTTATAAAGCTAATCATTTTTTTAGTTTCATATTCGATTATTGTGAAGCAATGGAATATTACTAAACAATAAAAAAAAAAAAAAAAAAAAGTCAGGGATCAACCAAACTAAAGTGTCACACTGTTCTAAATACAAGTTAGTCTGTCACACACACAGAAAGTCAACAGAAAACTTTCTTGTCACTTCTCAAGAACAGGTGAAGAAACAAAGCTCGTCATCCAACTTCCATCTCACGTCTGTCCAAGGAATTGAAGCTAAGCTTTTTATGAGCAGTTTCCTCCTGAAAGGATGTCGGTAATAAGAGGGCACTGTTTTGTGTCTCGGACAAACTCACTGAGGTGGTTCCATCTGTCAAGATTCAACAAATGGCCAATGAGAACACATGTTCCTCATTAAGCCATTTCCAAGAATGTACTTTTTCCCAAGCTTTGCAAGTAATATTTAATATTACTTGAGGAAATTTCAAAAGGATACTTTTAAGTCTTGGGAAAACATATAGAGGTGGTTGGAATAAGGATTCTTCTGTAAAGATTCAACAAATCGCCAATGAGAACACATGTTCAAGCCATTTCATAAAATGTACTTTTCCCCTAGCTGTCATAATGATATTCAATATGACCTTGTCATTACGTTACTGCCTGCTTAGAATCTGACCATGAACTACCCAAACTTAGCAGGGGAGGGGGTTAGGAGTATTACATGCTCTGTCAATTGTCACGGTGTCAGGCTCAAATGACATTTCACAGCTGATCTCACCAAACACAAAAACACACTGTTAGTACAGTCATAAGCAATGAGCAGTACAATATTTCAACACATACAAAACAGTTCTTTACTCTGGAGTAAACATTGTTTCATTGAAGATATTTACATAGGAAACTGTAATTGAATGCACCAAGCTAGTTATATATTTAGCAGTGTGATGTGAATGAAAGAAAGGTGAATGATTTTTAAACTACAGCATTGTATCATGTGATGATTTTGTTCCAGTTAAAAATTTGTTGGCAAAAGCTGAATGTTGCTGAGTGGGGTGCGCATTTTGTATTGCTTTGCCCACATACAGAGGGGCGGGTGGGTGCACAGTGGCGGGTGGGTGAATAGGGGCATGTGGGTGCATAGGGGCAGGTGGGTACAGAGGGGCGGTGGGTGAATAGTGGCGGGTGGTTGCATAGGGGCGGGTGGGTGCACAGAGGGCGAGTGGGTGAATAGTGGCATGTGGTTGCATAGGGGCGGGTGGGTGCATAGGGGCGGGTGGGTGCATAGGGGCGGGTGGGTGCACAGGGGCGGGTGGGTGCACAGGGGCGGGTGGGTGCACAGGGGTGGGTGGATGCACAGGGGCGGGTGGGTGCACAGGGGTGGGTGGGTGCACAGGGGTGGGTGGGTGCACAGGGGTGGGTGGGTGCATAGGGGCGGGTGGGTGCATAGGGGCTGGGTGCATTGTATTTGTGGAATCATGTCATCTGTTGTGTAGATTATTTTATATTAAAGTGATTTTTTCCCTATGGTTTTCTCATATTGATTTGATCATCATACTTGGCAGGTATAGTGCTGGTGAATTTTGAAAAAAAGCATTCATATTGATGCCACATAACCAACTCATTTATTACTTCAGTTATTTGTAATTCCTATTTGTGATTTAAAATCTGAATCAGCAAACTGCAGAAAACTCTATTAATTTTTATAGTGTCACATGGCTGAAAATCATGTGTCCATAATTAAACAATCATATACTGGGAAATATTATCGACCAATCAAATACTGGAGGATTCTTGGCTGTCTGCACAATTTACTTAAAGTATGGGGTTAAGTGTATTAGAGCTGTGACCGTTTAGCGTGTACACGCTACATGCTCGCAAATCTTGTAAAGGTTTACTAAATACTTCATTGCGAGTAATCGTTTTTCATAGTCGTGTCTTGCCGTTGAAAATCAATATGTTCATTCATGATTCACATCACACACACATTCGGCGGACAAATTTCCAATCAATGACAAATTGTAAACTCGATTAGCATAATCCTTTTTGAATGTGCGAATCACAAATGCGCAGTAATCACCAATAAATGGGGATATTATGCACTTTGATTTTGCTGAAATCTGAGTAATCTAACTTGTAAAATGCATTGCGAATGTGCAGCAGTAAACAGTGAAACTAACAATAGGCCTAACGTTAGGCCATAATAGCACAAGGCTTTAAATCCCACGCAATCAAGGCCTGTTTTACAAGCTGTTAAATTGACCGAAAAACACTTGGAAAATACTTGAATCGTGACAATCAGTACATTTATATGTAAATATTACCTGATGAGTCAAATAAATTTTGCGATAAAGAAAAAATATTGCATAATAAACAAACAGAAAAAGGTTTTAACACAGCTGAAATTCTGCATGCGTTGCAAAGAAGGCGGCTATTTTTTTGAGAGGACTGATATTTCAGAACTTCCTGGTGGTGGTGGCGTAGTTTTGAAATGTTTTACGGCGAAGTATATAATAGGCCTAGTATGCAAGATTTTCACAGAAGAACTTTAAAAGCCGTAGCGAATAAGACAAAAAAGTTACGCGATGTTGAGTTTAATTGACATTGAAAGGGAGTTAACTGTTCTTTCTAAACTGAATTTCCATGCATATTATTCATAAAAATGATGATTTATACTGTAGAAGTAAACTTTTTACGATTTGGAAAGCAAAACTCAGCGTCTATTTAGGCAATGGAGTCAGTGCTTTTGCCATACTGGTTTCGCATTTTTTTTTTTTACTTCGCCTCGTAGTTTTGGAGCAATTTTGGTGTATTTCTGAAGATTACGGTACTAAGCGGGTGTACACGATACATGCTTGCTTTTTTTGGCGTGTACACGTTTACTAAAATCCCTAAAAGTTTACAGCTCTAAAGTATATGAAGATAATGCTTTCATACGCTAATCATACATTAAGGTGATATAAGTTTAAGTTTAAGTTTATTACACTTATATGGCGCATTATCTAAATAACTTATTCTAATGGGCCTTATAAAATATGCCTATAAAGAAAATAAATACAAATGTGTAAATAAGATAAGCATGAAATATAAAGAAAACAAAGAACAAGAAAATTATGAAGAGGTCTTAAGCAAGGTGTGGAATTGTTTAAGGGATTGAGCAGATTTGATTAAAAGAGGTAAGTTATTCCAAAGTTTTGGGCCAAATGTTTGCAAAGAGCGATCGCCATATGTAAGTTTACTTTTTGAAACATAAAGGATGAGGTGGTTTTGAGAGCAAATGCGGTAACTAGTTTGTCTATAATGAAACATTTTGGTCAGATATAACGGGGCCATGTTATGAAGGGATTTAAAAATGAGGATTAAAATTTTAGATTTAATTCTATATGAGATGGTTAGCCAATGAAGATTTTGCAGTAGATAAAGTAATGGAGTGAAACGGTTGCTTCTGAACATGCTGCAACTTTTTCACTGTAACACCTGGCACCCCTGCAAGGAGGGCATTGCAATAATCTATGCAGCTAGCTATGCACAAGTACATTTACAAGTGATCTTGCAGAGCTTCTGTCCAGAAACTTCATGGACCTTCTGATGTTAAATAAATGATAAAATGCAGTTTTGCATTTGTGATTGACATGGTCAGCCATTGTTATACCTTGATCTAACCAAGCGCCCAGATATTTGACAGTGGAAGATAATTTCACACTGTCTTTACCAATAGCAATACTGCCAATATTTAATTTTGTAAGTTGGTAATTGGATCCAAAAATAATGACTTCACTTTTTAAATCATTCATTTTTAATTTGTTGTAAATCATCCAATCTTTTACTATTTTCAAACAACCTTTAATTTCAGCTATGACTGAGATCACATTTGATGGATCATTAGCATTGAATGACATGTATAAGCTGTGGTCATCAGAATAACCATGAATACTGGGAAAAACGGCTATCAAAGCATCAAAAAGAGAAGATGCATACCATGTGAATAAGAGGGGTCCACAACAAGAGGCCTGAGGCACACCAAATTCTACATCAAATGCCCTTGATTCAGCATTGCTGATAAGGATTTTTTGTTTGCTTTGAATAGGATTCAAACCAATCTAAGATGGTTCCATGCATCAATGCCAAAACGCCTATTTAAGGTTTTGAGAAGTATACCATGATCAATTGTGTCGAATGCCGCACTTAGGTCAAGGAGTACTAGAATGACACATTTCTGTTTGTCTAGTTGCAGCAGTATGTCTGACTGATTTTTAGCTAAAGCAGTTTATGTGCTATGGAATGGGAGAAACCCTGATTGACAGAAAGGTAATAAGTCATGCTGCCGACTATGCTTGATCATTTGTTCAACAACAGCACACTCAACTATTTTGGACAAGAAACTAAGATTGCTTACTCGGTCGATAGTTATCATGTTACATCAAGCCCTTGTTTTTTTGTTATGGTTTTTTTTAGTAATGGCTTTACTACGGCTTTTTTTCATTGCTTAGGGAATTTCCCTTGTTGCAAAGAAAGATTAACCAGTTTAGTAAGAGTTGGAAGAAAAACATTGATATTTTCCTTCAATAACCAAGTTGTTAGTGGGTCGAGGATGCACTGAGTAGATTTTTCTTTAGTGTCAGATTTTGTACATCCTCCTCTGTCAAGAGCTGAAATGAAGTCCATACGAGAACATTTCTCCAGAACTCAAAGGATGTGATCACAACCTCTCTATCCAGCTCATGTCTAATCTTGGCAATTTTTGCAACAAAGAACTCACCAAAATCTGAGGCAAGATGAGAAGCATCATTGTGAGGAGGTAGTGGGTTGATGGGCTTGCACATAGCTGTTTACAACTTTTCCTCCAGCAATTACAGGTGATTGGTTGGATAACAAAGGACAAATTATTGCAGTAGTTAATTGGTCAATGTATCCTGAAGCAATCATTAAATCGGTTTCAAATAGTTTATAGTAAATAAAAAAAAAAAAGATTATTAGTCTTTTTTAAGATAAACTTGAAAGATTCACAAGAATAATGCCTTTTTAATTCTATAATTTCCGTGTATAGAGATATGTCACATGACATCACACCCCCTTTCACACATGCTAACTGAAATCTTGAAGGGTAGTTTTTTGTGAAATTATGTTGTTTGCTGTATATGTTTAGCCTGTATATCGAAAAACTAATTTTGTTTTCTTTACAAACTGTTGAGTAATTATACTTTTGGTTATTTTTAACAAAACTCACAATTATCCTTTGTCATTTTTGTGTGGTGAAATGAAAAAATGCTTTTCCTGTTGTTTTTTATCATGAAAATTTTGTGTTTTTCCTATACATCTGCATGTTAATTTTCCATAGTTTTCCCGCCAAAACAAAACAGTGACGTCACAGTGAATTACCTCTATATTATGAAGCTTGTCTATTGTTTCTTACACTGATCTACCTTCATACATGTAATACTTTCCACCTGGGAAGGAAACCATATGGCCCAGTTTGTTTTGATTCATAAAGCCATCCTGCTAGGTAATTTCTGCTCAACTTAAATTTTTTGAATATACATATTTCTTTATAAGCCTAATTTGATATATTAAGCACCACTAATTACCCTTTGGTAAAAACAAGTACTCTATAAGTGTAGCTCATAATAAAAGTAATAATTTTGAAATAAGATATTTTGTGGTGTGATGTTGGGTTCAAGTAGTGCAATTGTTTTAAAGTGCAAGTTGTCTGTCAGTACGAAAGAAAGAAAAAGTTAACATCTCTAATCCTGATTTAAGTGCAAAGTAAGGTACAATCTATTTTGTCTTCTAATCCTTCCCTTCTATAATGACTATGAGAAGTCTTTGTTGCTATGGCGATGGAACAACAGGATGAAAGCATTTACCAGGATATTCTTTCATATTTGCACAGGAAGCATTTCTTGTTTGATTACATTAGCATCTTTATGTAGGGGTATTATTTAAAGATCTCCCTGGTCATGGTTTTATTAGACCTAAACAAATTAATGGAAGTACTTTTTTTGTTTTCATTGCACGAGCTAGGAAGTTTTTGTTCACGGTAATCTTCCTAGCTTTTCCTTAATGGATTAGCTCAGTGGTTAGACATGTTTGTGTGGCACTATGAAAGATAAAAATACAAAGCAGAATTATGAATTGCTAAATGCAGGAGTCTTGAAGATGTCAAAATGTTTGTTTGAAAATGTCTGATGGTCTGTAAGCACGAATCTGCATGCCCTAATCATGTTGTGACCTAATCCTCTGGATTAGGGCATGAAAGCGGATACATTGAAAATCGTGTCTCACACAAAGAAAATGTAAGTGGCCTTCAACACGTGTTCACAAAATGTTGCGACCAGATGTGGTCGCAATATCAAAACTATTTATTTAATATAAAAATTAGGTACAGCAGTAGTAGAACTTGTCTACTAGTCTTACATTAAAATCATGAAATTTTCCCTCCAAAAAAGAAAGAAAATGAGCCATAAATGATGCACGCGTCATTCAATTTGATTTAAACCTAATATTGCATCAAAACACAAGCGTACAACGTGATGGCTTGCGTCCTTCTTCGGGTATTTGTTTGTGACGATAGCGCATTTATGCATATACACTCACGCGACAGCGTACGGATTTCGCTCGAGCATGTTTGAATTACGCACTGTTACCTACCTAGCTATACCATTCCATTTCTGAAGCTGTGATCAACCAGATAGCAAATTAGGTGTGGAAAAGTCTTATTTCCTCAGGAATCCGGCTTTGTAAACTGTACTGAATAAGGTACTGTTATTGTTTTCTCAGACTAACGAAGTTGCTTTCTTGTGAAAATTAGGTTTTGAAAATTTAAGGTGTATAAAATTTCGCTTAGAAGTAAATGGTGTCGGCTCCAAAAAAGCGGTGCAGTTTTTTACACATAGAAATTGCATAGTGAGTCATTCTCACTAATGGTCTGTTGGAAAGAATGACATCATACTCTCACTCTCCGTACAATGTTTATGTATCTTATTGTGAAAACCACTGTATTTGACTGCGCTTACGAAAATAGAATTGAACCACTTTTTAGGCCCAAATTGTCTTTCTGATAAGCACCCATGTTCCGGCCGGGTACAGTGTGATATGTGAACTGCATTGTATGAACTGGTTCTATGATACTAACCCCACAATAACCACCACACAAACATTTTGAGCGTCAGTCACAAAATAAGCAAATAAAGTAACAAAATTTATTTTAAGTCTTCAAATTAATCAAATTAATTAAGTAATCAGGCGAAAAATGTTGGTTGGGTGCTAATTGGTGCTTAATATGTGGCGCGATAATTAAACTTCTTTTCACTTATTGAAGAATATGTTTAATCAATGTTAAATCATAGTTGCTTTGATGCTCCAATCTATAAAAAAACAATGAAGCAAGAAACTTAGTCATCATTTCGAATAAGCATATATTAGTTCTTGAATTTGATTGTTTAAGTTCTGGTTGAATCAAGTTTGAGGATTTCCATAAATATGGAGAAATTGTGATACATGAAAATTAATTCCATCGAGCCATTAGGCTCAAAGAGCCGGTGCTTATCCCTGGTTTCGATGGGGCAAGCAGGTGAGAGTACATAACTCCCCTGGACACCAGTCCATCGCAGATTAACTCCCCAGCTGTGCTGGTACTCATTTTACAGCTGAGTGGACTGAAGCAAGTAAGTAAAGTGTCTTGCTCAAAGACACAATGCAGCGCTCACGACGGGAATCAAACCCGGTACCTTTCAAATACGAGCATGACTCTTTAACCACTGAGCCACTGCACCTTAAATGTGATACATGAAAGGGCATATTGTTTTGAAGAAAAAATACAGTGATTGAAAAAGACAAGTTTCTGTTCCAATTTATTGAGAGAAAGGTTAAAGAGTCAAACATTGTGTGCCTGAATCTAGTGCTTTCCGACAAAGAATTTTGCATTTAATTCCATAGAACACTAAATCTGCCAATTTATGTAAAACATATTTACATATCAATGTAATCAACAACAAAAATATCAACCTTAAAATAAATTCCTTAAATGAATTCTTAACCCATTTTGATTTTTGGCAGAGTGTAAAGCAGTTGAAGGTAATTAAATGTTGCCTAGACATGACCAAAAACCATTATGTACTTATAAAAGAATGTTGATAGTGGGGCTGATAAGCAAGAATTTGAAATGGTTTTCTTGAAAAAAGACTTTTTAAAATGCATATGGGCAAGGAAATGAAGAAATATTACATTCATACACTTTGGTCAAACATATGCGACTGTAGCAAACTTAAATGTAATGGAGAAAAAAAAACTACTTTGGTATCATGTTCCGTTTTAAAGATAATGAATTTGAAAGATTCTACAAGTATGTTTAAAAATGACCCAGGGGGTGGGGAGGTGGCACTTCCATATGTGAGGTATATATTTGTGTGCCACCTAAGCAACTGCCTGTTTTGCATCATTTTCATAGTGCATGTGTCTTTTTTTTTTTCATTTTTATAGTGCAGGTCCCCAAAAAAAAAAAAAAAAATACAATATCAATATTGATAGAGCTATTTTGACTTTCTTTCATCAAAATTGTAGAATTTCATACTGCAGGTACCCAAAAATGGTTTTCAATTTTTGGGCTGCACACCCCTAACCACTTTTAGTATGGAGTGCCACCCCCTGCACACCCCTACCACTTTAAGTATGAAGTGCCACCTCCCCCCCACCTTTCAGGAAAAATGACTGGTGTAGTAGTCTAATTCAATATCATGCAAGCACTTGCATAACAATTTTTGTGTATTTTTTGAAAATGTATTCTTCCCTAAATGATTGGAGAAGTATTTTTTCAAAATAATTGATATTTAAAATTCATGTTTACCCATCTCTTCAACAGTACTCAATATGTTTTTGTATATTCATGTAGGCCTACTGACAGCATACACCAATACTTTGGGGACTGTAATGGTGTGATGCTACCGTTATTGTTCTAACATCCATCAAGTACACAAATCTCTCAGGGTTTGAGACTTGAATAACATCTTGTTGGAATAAGATATCTACACCTATTTTCATCAATTTCTTTTTTAATTATCCTGCATCATATAAAATACACTAGTTTGACCAAAGGAATATTCCTTTGAAGAAACTATAATGTGTTCTATAATGTACAATATAGGCTGTACTGTATGTGGAACTGGAAAGAAAGGACAATTCCGGCTGTTATAACCGCAGACAAAATGAGAATTTGCGGGAAGAAAAAAAATCATTAAAAAATAGGATCATTTAAAAATATATATATATTTTTTGAGTAAACAACAGTTTTATGTGGTAAATATGTGCTCTAAAAACGTCGACCATTGTGTGTGATAAAAGTGCATAAAGTGAAACAGGGAAGTATACAAAGATGTATTCACAATTAATATTATTTCAGTCTCAATTTTTTTTGTGGTTAGATTTTTGACATCTATATTCAGATCCGTGGAAAATATTATTATTAAATCCAATCCCAACTGTATGTGAGCCTCTGTTGATTAATAGTGGTGCTTATCAAATTATCATCAAGATTTATGTACACATTTCAGATTTTTGTAGTAGATATGAGCTGCCAATTTGATATTAAAACATGCAGGAAATGATGTCATCAGCCCAACAGGATATTTGGAATCCTTTGTATTTCTTTATAATTTATTGTAAGTTTTCAAGCTTATGAAATATGTTTTCCTTTTGTAAGGGTCAATGACATTTTTGTGTATACATGAAATTTACAAAACTTGTTGTTAAAACTTTTGTGTCACTTCATTTTGCAATGAAAACTTTAATCAAATTTATAAAGAAATACATTATAATCTTTCTGCCCTTGTTGGGGAAATTATGTCATCATGCACAAGATTTTGATAAAAATTGAACAAAATGGCAGCCTCCATGTGTAGACTTCAAACATGAATAACTTGGGATCAGAATAAGATTTTGACCTGCTGATTTTGTTAGTTGGTCTGGATTTGTATCCTCTATCATATGAAATAATGATTCTATTAGACTTTATGTCCCTAATGTTTCTTCTTATGTTGAGGGTTGAATGATGATGTTTTGTTTCCATCTCTGTTTTTGCCTGCATGCCCATTTATCCACTTAGCGTTTTGTCCGTTTACTTCTTTGTCTGTTAGTTAGCAAGAAACGGTAAAAAAAGGTTGTGGGATTTGGGTGAAATTTAGTGGAGTTAGTTAACTTTGAGACAAGGATAAAATGTTTTAGGTGGGACATAATGGGTGTAGGGCTCTTGAAAGTGGTTTAGGTTGTACGAAGTTTAATAGTCAGACATTGCAATCTTGTGGTAAAAGCATTCATTGTGCGGTCTGCCTTTGACAGGCAATCTAGGATCATAGTAAACAGTGCTCAGCTGTTTGTGCACACAAGTTTAGTGATGGATAGTGTTTATGCTAGCTGAGAGAAATTAAGATGATTTTTTTAATCTGATTATTTCACTGATTCATAAGTGTGATATTTCTTGGTATGCAGGCTTATGATATAACATTTTAGACATTTTTGTGAAAATTTCACAACTATATCATTTTTCCCAGGCCATTGTGCCACTCTGTTTCTATTATTGTGCTGACTCTATAATATATGATGTGCACAGTTGGTTGACAAACTATTGTGCTGACTCTATGATTTATGATATACACAGTTGGTTGACACTCTCTTTCTATTAATGTGCTGACTATGATATGATGTGCACAGTTGGTTGACAAACTCTATCATTGTGCTGACTACTGTATGATATATGATGTGCACAGTTGGTTGACAAGCAACTTTCCCATTAAGTTTGGGTAGTTTCTTCACTGCTCTAAAAGATGGTATAATTTTATCATATCAACTTGTGTGGATTTTGCCAGGTTTTAGAATGACCTCCCTATGGACTTGAAGGAACAGAACTTCTTTGGAATGCTTTTTGTCAAATGCTCATTGATCTGTGTTAAGTTTAAGATTAAAGAAATTGAGGTATCAAAGACTTCAAGCTTGAATGAGGCCTCCTTCAATTTACTATGGCAAAGATGTAACCCTACTATTTTATTCAAAAGTTGTCCGTTATTTCTGAGTTTACCCCTGGACTTCATTTTCTTGTCGGCCCTGTAGAGTTTAACCTCTAATGTGTGATATGTACTTGAATGTATTTTATGAGCCAGAAATGTTCAGTTGCTGGTGTGTTTGTTACACCAGCTGTAGATCATTTTATACCGAAATAGCTGAATGTGATTTGTCAGGGTACATGACGAATCATCTGCTAGGGGGAATTTTTTCTTTGTTAACCAGCCAATCAACTGCAATTGCTGGAGGAATAGTTGTAAACAGTAATGTGCATGTGTACTACCTTCATATATAATGCACATATTTTCATACATATGCTTGACTCCATTCCCTGCCTAAATTATGCAGACGACCAAGGAACACTTAGTATTTGAATGGTAGATAAGATTCTCTTAGCATACAATTGATCCATTATGGAAACATGAATTTCGGCCATGTAACATTATCTAAATTAGTTTTCTGGAAATTGCTGATTCAGTTTTGAAATAGCCTATAGCCTTAAGTGGATAGCATTTGTTTACTATCAGTTCTTAAGTACTGCAAAATTTTAACTAGAAAGTTCTGTTCAGATTTATCTCTCTATGGTCGAATAGACTATAAATCTTGTTGTCATTTACTTCTTGCATTCATTTTATGCATGTTTTTATTATGGAAAAGTGGAACTGAAACTGTCAAGCATAATCTACCTTATTTATAGTAGTTAGTAAGTTGCATGCTTGTATGTTCATTAGGGTCTGGAGACAAATTAAAACATGAAGCTAGCCAAATGTGTCCCAGGAGGTGCTGTTGCAAAACCTCATCAGCATCCATCACAGCGCTTTCTATG
Source organism: Chiridota heheva (assembly GCA_020152595.1). NCBI lineage: Eukaryota > Metazoa > Echinodermata > Holothuroidea > Apodida > Chiridotidae > Chiridota > Chiridota heheva. The sequence goes on along the minus strand of JAIGNY010003738.1, from coordinate 285,435 downwards.
TAGCCGGTTATAATCAAATCAGTGTCGAGGGCTGACTGCGTGCACAATTTAAGACAAGATTGATTTTGTGCGAAACCTGTCAATTTGGGCTGTATACCGTCTTTTAAAAATGGTGGCAGAGAGTGTGAGTGTACCAGATTGATGCATGGCAGGGATTAATTCCAGCCCAGTTTTTGGAATTCCACTTGTGTATTAAATGAACTCATTTGTAGTCAGCCCACTTAATCCTCACAAGAAAATTTGTTTAATTCCCATGTCAGATAATTTGTTTCAGACTTTCATCATGGTTTAATTCTCATATCAGCTTCAGTGCGGACATATTATAGCACAGAACAGAATATTGGGGTAGCATTAATAAATTCACCTTTTGGAATATTGGAGAAAAGTTGTCTTTTCTTGAGGTATCATGCACAAGGAGGGTGAAGGTGGATGGGTGGGGGGTGGGAGAAGTCTTGTTCTGTCAAGCGCTGATTGGCAGGTAATGATTGATCTAGGCACTGGGGGTATCCATTATGGTTGGTATTCCCCAAATGAATAAAGGTAGGACTAGCTCACTCAGTTATTTGTGAACTGGATATTTTTTCTTGATTTTGTCATTTCATGTGTGACTTCTGAATATGTAAGACATGACAGGCGTGCACGGAAGATAGGGAACCTTACTGCTTGCACTATATCATACATCGAGAACATAATGAATTAATTGTTTTTGAAGGGGGGGGGGGCATGCAGATAGTAGTTTTCAATAATGATGAATAATAAACATTTAACACTTATGGAAGTCGTTTATTAATATTATATTAATTTAATTTATCTGTACATAAATAAGATAACAGGTTGCTTTCACTAAAATCTGTTATTTTTACAGGGTCTCAATATCTAATGACTTAAAATTCACAAACAATTCCAGTATAATTCATGCATTGTTTGATTGAATGACACTCGCTCTTCAACTGGTAGTTTGGGTGTCGTTTCTTGGCCGGGTCATACCAAAATCTTTTAAAATGTGATCTGCTGCACTCTCACTTGGCACTCAGGCTCAGCATAAGCAGGGTAAGAGAACAGGACCTGATTGGTTAAACGACTGCTGCGCCAAGATGGATTCACGGTTGGGAATTTATAGTCCCTGGATGAACGATTGCATACAAGGTTTAAGAAAATTTACAGCACCAATTCTTTTGGCTATTCTGCCTTATTTGATAGATTCTTATTTCTTCCTTGAATGTTTACCTACCATACATTATCTTACCCAGTTTATTATTGCCATGGAATAAGATTTACACACAAGAACCCCTAATAACATCCACTGAAATGTATACAAGTGGAAGCAGATTGATTCTTTAATGAGTCCTTTCATGTCTTCCAATCGTGCCTTCTATCACCTGTTAAATTTCAAATCACTGTCTAGTTGTGAACCTAATGACAGTGAGGAACACATGCATGCTGATAATGAGGACACCACATTCATTTAAGATATGGGCAGGGATATGACAATGACTGGAAGTTGAAAACCCATGGATATTCTACAACGGTTGTTATTCAAAATGCCAGCTATCTTGCAAAAGCTGGTAGCTACAAAATTTGATGGTCCTTCTCCTCCTAATTCATAATTTTGACAGAGATTTGACAAATTTGGTCCAAAAGTTTAATTAAACAACAACATTTACCGACTACATGTTTTCCAGAATTCAAGTAATTACAACTGACAACGTTCATATTACCCATCTTAGAATAGGTCACACTCACCTCACTTACTCCCACCTCCTTATTGGCTCCCCCAACCTCTCTGCAACAATTGCCATTGCTCCCTCACAGTCCATCACGTTCTCCTTGCTTGCCCCCTGTACAACCATCCCAGAGCTTCCCTCGCTCCCCACAGCTCAATTGCCGAGTCCTTGAAGAAAAAAAACCCGGGTAAAATGATCTCCTTCTTTCATCATGCTTTCCTCTACAACCATATTTATTCCTCTCCCACTCCCCTCTCTCTACTTTTTTTTTTCTTCACCCATGCACCCCCTCTCTCGATCCCATTTCTGACTTTCGATTCTTGTATTTCTCTCAAATCTCCTCCTGTTTTTCTTTCCTACCTACCTCTAGAATGATCTAACCTCTCGGGCACAATTTGACCCTCGCTGTTGTGGTGCCGTTAAGCCCTCATCAAGCAAACAAACATAATAAAAACTTTGTCAGAAGTTGTTGTGGAATAATTGATCACATGACCTGCACCTCGTCCCAGGGTGTGAATTATGCTATTAGGTTCTCTTCATACTACAGTGTACATGATTTGCTTCATACACAATTAAATATACATCATCATCCTTATATCTATGTACAAATGACATATTTGTTAGCAACAATTAAATTTCTAAATTGTTCTTAAAATCTTAAAGGAATTTGGCCATATCATAAGGGATAGAAAAATATTGTTTTTGGTATTCAGTTTTATTAGTTCATTGCACTGTGATTAAACTCTGGGCAAAAAGTAGGATCCACTCATATCAAATTCACTTGTTGCATCCTTGTCTCTTGTCGTCGGAGATCGCATCATGTGATTACTTATTGATGGAGGGAGCTCTCTGAAAGTTGATTGCGGAACACTACTTGTCCGTTTGTGTCGACCCCCAAGATGAAATGGAATAGCGTTTGCAGAAGTAAAACTTGAGACTCTTTCAGTTCTCGATTCAGCATTTGTTGAATATGAAACTGACGAGGAACGGAAAGCAAACTGGTGCGGATGTAGCTGCGGGCTTGGCTTTTTTGGGCTTGGAAAGAATACATCGTCTGGAAGGTCGGAATTTGCGTTATTAGTTTGATTAATACATGTAGTATGTGGGTCTGCATACTGAGGAAAAATGGTGTTTTGCTGGCAGAAGTCGATGTGTTGATTGTTCAAGTTTACCGACTTTCTCCAGCTGGTTGAAGGATATGTCCCTAATTCATTTTTCTCAATGTTTTCCTTACTTTCAAGTCGCCATCTTTGACATGTGATTGCTATTACCAAAATGACTATCAACACTGCAAACGCGACACCTATAATGATCACCAACAAAGGCACAGGTAAACCCGCCTTGGTAATTGAGGTTGTCTTAACTTCAATGCATTGATCTCGTAAAACAGCTTCAAAGTCAGTTATATTTTTAATCACCAGATTTACACAAACTGTGTACTTTGAATTTGCCTCCAAATCCTGAAAAGAGAAGAAAAGGATCAAAGTTTAGAATTTGCCCATAGAATATAACGTCTGTGATGTATCGGAAATAATTGAATTCACAGGCAGAATCATCGTCGTCATCATTATTATTATTATTAAAAAAAAAAGTTTTTTTTGGGGGGGTGGAGAGAGGGGGACAGTTTCCCCACTTTTTCTTTTTGTGTGTGTGTGTATATCTGTAGTGTGGTGTTTTTTTTTATTGTATCTGAGCATGATTTGGTGCTTTTGCCACTACCCCTCCTTCCCCTCCCCTCGCCTCTCTACACTTTTGGTAGACAAGTCCCACCTATGACTGAATTCATATATGTTTGTAATTAAATCAGTAACCCTGTCACTGTGATCACTGTACATACAATACTCTTACATTGACACAGAAGTCAAACCTTTAATTACCAATTAGTCCTTTTTTTTCAAAACATTGTATATTTTCATCTCTAAATTTTCAGAAAGTAGGGAGGGAAAATGTTTTTTTTTTTTTGCTGCAAGGTGTATTCTCAAAGTATATTTTAAGACCTGTACTTCACATGTTCCTCCCTTCACCCTCCCCACACACACCCAATCTCTCATCTTCTGAGAGGTAACATAATTGTTTAAAAGTCAAATCAAAAAGCATACACAAGCAAAACACATTTCTCATTATTTGCAACATTTATCATTTACTCATATTGCTTTTTAAAAGGAAATTTGTAAGTTTTTCCATTTATTAATCAGTAACATTTGTAACATTTTGTGACATTTTTGGTCAGTCTTTGACTTGATTACTTCAAACGATTTTTAGAGGCAAAATGTTATGCATATCAGTATCATTGCTTATAATGACACAATGATGGAAGGCTTATTATATAGAATTATCTTAATATAAAGAATGACACTTTTTTGTCTCCCCTTTGACACCTCAAATTATATACATATATTTCAATTATTCAAATTTTGATTAACCAAAAGTTGAACACTACTGAATGTGATATTTGTGAAATATTCTACTTCAACTTTAATGAACTTTTTCAATGAGTTCGTTTAATGAGAACTGTTATAGCTGTCCATAAAACTTTAATAAGTTTGTAGCACATTCACAAGATGAGAATTGCAGCTCATTGTGTTGGCGATCACTGCCCTGGGTGAATGAAGTTGAATGATATTGCAATTAATTATAATCTCTCACAGTAATTAAACCAGAACCTTAGGTCAGTGCATGATGTATATAGAACTCTCTTTGTTCCATTTGCTAGATAATTGCGGTGTGATAGCATTTTCTCTGCATTTTGTGATTAATGATTAGCCATGGTTTTCAATTTGTAGCATTTTAATACTGCTTTGCCTGAAAGTGAAACTAACTATATATATTATCACTTTAATATCTGTATTTTGTGACTCTATATATATCATCAGGGAAAAAGGTTTGTGATTTTTTATGAAATAGGTAGGATTTAATTAGCACAAACATGTATAATTGTTGAAAGGGGGACGTTTAGCAGTGAAATGTAGAGAAGTTTAAACTCAAAGATTCATGCTTCTAAAAACATATGCATTTTGTGTATATCTGAGAAGACTGTAATTAGGTGTGTGGGTGAAGGTGGGAGGGGGCGGGTTTAACTGAACAGAAAATTAAAAAAGAATTAGCAATTCCATTTATAATCATATTTCCTTTATGTGTGGTGTATGCCTCAGTATTGATATAGTCAGCAGTAGTTCTCTCGGCACTCTGTGATGCTATCATGGCCTTGATTATTGGCCTTTAATTGGCAAGAAAAACAATCATTGAACAAGAAATGAAAGGAACTCACACACTAATCAGAATTGATGCTCTCCTATCTATATACTTGCAAGAAATTAATGAAAGATGACTTATTTCAACAGTCCTCTCTCTCTACATTATTTTTTCACCCATACACCTCCTCTCTCGATACCAGCTTTCTGGCTTTCAGTTCTCGTGTTTCTCTCAATCTCCCTCTGTTTACTCTCCTTCCTACCTCTGGAATGATCTAACCTCTCAGGCACATTTTGACCCTTGCTGTTGTGGTGCCGTTAAACTCTCATCAAACAAACAAACATCAACAAGCATACGAGAGGTGACTTTCTGTTTGCTAAGCGCTTTAGCGAAAAGTATTTTTGATTATGGAGATCTATAACTGCCATTGATTGATTGATCGATTGATTGATTATGAATACTTCAGGATGTGATGGCATTTAAATGATGCACAATTTGTTCTGAGAACAAAAGAAACTTGAATTATTCATGAAGCTTGATTTTCTGTTTTTGGTGGTGATGGGGGACTAGATGTCATTGGGGGGTAACCATGTCTTTAATTTGAGGCAACTCGGGCGTCATTATGATGGCAAAAAAGGTCTTCATTTTTGGATATCCATACTTTTACTCCGCTGGCATAGTACTTTTCAGACACGCACAATAATATCATGATTTCTTGTTCATTGTTATATCAAGCACTAGAAGAAATTTAACTTACCCTTAGTGTGTACTCTAATACTGATGGGTGAATGAGAGCAGATTTTTGCATCTCTTTGCTGTTTCCAAACCTGTGAAATTGCACGATGTACCCTGTGATGTCATTCTCTGTCTCAGGTGGTTTCCATGTGATCGTCAACTGTGTGGCGTTCTTTTCTTTTAGCTGGATATATTTCGGAGCCTTGATCATGTGTTCACAAAACTCTCCAATGAACAGCGGTTTACAAACACACATTAGTGTTTCTCTGGTTTGGTTGTATGTGCATGTGCCCATGTTCTGGCAGGGGGTTGTGCGACATGAAGGTTTAGAGGGCAGTCTAGGGTTAGGTCCAAGATGTCTCTTATTGGGTGGTATTGTCGTTGTGAACATACCAGGTACGTTAACTCCATTCATTCCATGCCTGTTGTTCTGATTGTTTATGTTTGGGTAGATATTGCTAGGCTGTCTTTGAGTTGGCCCTTGATTTGTCGCCGTTCCTCCTGGAGGTAAAGCTTCATTAGGATTTGACCCTGGTTGTCTGTTCCCAGGGCTGTTACGCCCCACTGTGATCTGGGCAGTGCACAAACGAACCACACAGATGATAACAAAATACAAAATCTGAATTGCACTGTTCATCTTGCTTGCCCTCTGTCAGTGAATTAATAATTCTGGATTCCAAGTTGAAATATCCTGTCGTCAAGATTCTTACATTTCACACCAGCCAGACTGCTTTATTTCATTCTCATATTCTGTATATTTAACAGAAATATATATTCCCCACAGAAGCATAGAAACTCCAACTCTAAATTTGAAGCTTGGTTTTAAACCAGTTATTTCTCATGGGTACTGTTTGTCATTCTGAGGTTTTTCCTTCTCAGTAAAAGAGATTGTCCTTTTTGAAATAGAATATATCCTTCTGTCAGTCAAAATGTTTTTGTTATTTGTCCATTTTAAAGGATGATCTGGTATGAGAAATATAATCCATTTAATCCATATAAAAGAAAGCACATGAAGTCAAACAGGTTCATTGGATTCAAAAATAGTTTCATTGGAGTTTTTTACTTTAAAATTTAATATTCTTTTTTTTACCTATACTTGTAAAACTGTACAATTGAAATAAACCATTTACAGAAATAGCATGAAAACTTTGTGAAGGCCGAGTGTTCTTTGTCCAAAATGAAACTATTTCTTCCTGTGAGTTCTCAAAACTACATTTGCTCGTAGCTGCACGATTGGTTTTGCTTCCTGTTATTGCCGCAAAGTTCTGCTGGGCATTGTCCAGGTCAGTAAGTGGTCTTGAGTCACGGTCAGACGCCGCAAAGTCTGTAAAAATCAAGCAAGGAAAGGTATTAAAATTGTTAATTATCCAAAATGAATTTGGTTGCGCATTGATGCTCTGATTAGAAAAAAAAAATGATGTAAATAATAAATAAATTGTTAATGAATATTTTCTTCACATAAAACTTTAGTGTAGGATGATTTTTGTGTGGGTTAACAAATGAATATGAAAAGTACAATGCTCTATGACCTTTGGTAATAGTGCAGATGAATAAATGAGTCTCAGATTTTATGACACATCTAAAATTTAAATACCATGATATTTCAAATGTTTAGTCTGAGAGTCCATGTTTTGCTTGACCTTGTTAGAAAAGAAAATTCTGAAACTGTTATTATATATAATTCATCTAGTGCTTGTGACTCCTACATAATCTTTTGTTCACTTACTGTACAGAAATTAAAAGCCTAAGAGTGGAGTGTTAAGAAATGTGATGTGTTAAAAATAATTCAATTTCTGAAGGATTTTTGATATACATGTAAAATGTGGATATAACAGGCTCCATTGGTTTTAACACTCTGTCAAAACTGTTTGAAGTGCAGCTGATTTTTTTATATTTTTTATCTTAAATGCATTTGGACAGAAAGTGGCAACATTAGTTTAATTATTTGAAATGTATAAAACCATCAAAATAGCATGGAATCCTGACAAAATTGTTAAAATGCTATACTTGACAGCTTTCTCTAATGTTGTGAACAAGACAGTCTTTCCCCATTTTCTATGCAAACCAAAGCTTTCTAATTATCCTATGCCAAGATTATATGAAGATACGTAGTTGATTCTGATACAGATTTCATAACTTAAAGGCCAGTTGTCATGTTAACGCAGAGATACAAATATCATGATACAATTCAAGGTTTCTGATTGGTTGAAATAATAACCCAAATACTGGCAAGCCAATTAATAAAGAAGTGTATGAACAAATACATCCTTGCAGTAATCGCCTTGGAAGGGACATCACTTGTATGTATTATATTTTTTGGGATGTATCAAGTAATTTTCTTGGGAGGAGATTCACTCTTTAACTTTACCACTGATTGACCTATCTAAGTTAGTTGATTGGCAGCTTTTTCAACCAATCATTGCACGAATTTGCCTAGCAACAAAATCTGCATAACTAAGTGGGGCAAAAATCCTACGCGGTACAGTACAGCTAGATAACGATGCAGGCTCATGCAGTCAATGCAATATACTGCACAAAGCAAATTTCTGCACACACATACCGAGTAACGACAAGATGGTGAAAAAAAATTGTGCCTACGGACCCACTACAGGCTTTGTAAATCTGATTCCTGTTATTCAGAACGGTTAGCAAACGGAATTTTGTTGATTCCTTCTGCTAAAATCTCTTAAGATCTGGAGAAGTGCCATCAATGGATCAAAGGCCACATGAAAATCTTAATGTCAATGTATTGATAATGCATGATACGATTGCGGATTTGATGTTTGTTTGCCACACCTAGATACCATGTTGCTATGGTGGGTGTGGCCTAATTCCTTACTTAGAGAGGTTAATTGCCAACCAACTGGTATTTGCGAAAATTTAGAGCAAAAAAGTACAGAGCTACTTTGATGAGTTTGAACTGTTTCTTAATACGAACATTGTAAATTTCACATATACTATTACAAATCCTCTATTTGAAGGCTAAATAATGCTGCTGTATGTCCAAAATTTTGAGATCCCTCAGGTTTTATTCATGTTTCAAATAAACATCAAAACATAGCTACCCTGTTTAAAAATAAAATAAAAATACAGCTTAAAACAAATTTGACACCAAAGAGGTAATCCTCAAATAAGATTACAAGTTGAAAGCATTTATAATATATCTGTGTATTGTGATGTTCCAGGCTTATAAGAGAATTGCCCCCACCCCTACCTCCTTTTCTTATCACCAGTTTGATAAATACCTTATCCCAAACTCAAAATCCATTTTTAAAATGAAACATGACATATGTTTTTAATCTTTGCAATATTATTATATAAGAAGAGTTGGACCATAAAATTAGCAGGAAATTGTCTGTTTTGCTGGAAACTAAACTCTCAGTACCATCAAGACTCGGGTCACGTCGCCAGTGTACTGGTTGATGACCTTAATGCTGCAGTATAGAGTTAAATGTTTGTGGTGTAAGTTTTATGATCGCAAAACACAAAACTCAAGTAAGCAAATGTTTTCTTTATAAACATGTTTATATTTTATTCATCTGATCTGGTGTCTATCGTGTGGCAAATTGCCAATTCTATGTGGACATAAACAATCTGCCAGACAAATAAGTTTCAAGTTTCATGTGGTTATTCATGTGGTAATTGAAGGGGAAATACCTGTCATAATTACTTTAAAACTTCTTGAAAAAAATACAAAACTGGTAAGGAAAATTATGAAAGACTTGAGATTCCAAATGATATGCAGAAATATAAAAATAAATCAAAATTAAAGAAGATGTTTAGTGATCAAGCAACTTAATCTTTAAATGACTTTAATGGAAACAAAACTGCAAAACTATGTCAATATCTTATTTCTTTAAATTGGAGATATAAAGTTTAAAGTTATGTTTATTTGTAAAAAAGTGTTGAAAGTCTACTGAAGAATGTTGATGCCCTCATTCTCACGTTCCTTTAAAAGTCGTTACGAATTTTAATGTATATTTTTCTGGGATTTTGTGGCTTAAAAATTATTGGATATGACAGCAAAGTAGTAAAACATAATCTACTCGAGTATATAGCTGTAGAAATTTTGATGGAAAGATTTGTTTTTTTCCTTCTTTAAAATAGATTAGCAATTGTTGGAGTATAGTTCTCATTGTAAATTTCTTAGCCTTAGAACCAAGTGAATTTTTCATGTATCGACAACGTTCATATTACCCGTCTTAGAACTGGTCACACCCACCTCACTCACTCCCACCTCCTTATTGGCCCCCCAACCCCTCTGCAACAATTGCCACTGCACCCTCACAATCCATCACGTTGTCCTTGCTTGCCCCCTGTACAACCTTCCCAGAGCTTCCCTCGCTCCCCACAATTCAGTTGCTGAGTTCTTCCAGAAAAATCCTCCGGATAAATTGATCTCCTTCCTTCATCATGCTTTCCTCCACAACCATATTTAATTCTCCTCTTCCACCCACTCTCTACTTTGTGTTTGTTTCAACCATGCACCTCCCCTCTCGATCACAGCTTTCTGACCTTTTGTTCTTGAATTTTTCTCATTCTCCCCCTGTTTCCTTTCCTTCCTACCTCTAGAATGATCTGACCTCTCAGGCACAATTTGACCTTCGTTGTTGTGGTGCCGTTAAGCCCTCATCAAACAAACAAACAAACATTTTAAAATCCTACACATAGGCGGTAGGCGGCAGAACCGTACCGATCACCCCGACCATGGTCGGGGAAACAATTTGTTTGACAGTGGTTCGACCCCGATTATACAATAATTATTCATGTGATATTAGGCCTATTCTGTAGTTCACTGTAATGTTGTAATGTAGTCCATTGAACGTTACTTCGACCAATCAAATTGGGGGAACTTTTCCTTTGTTTCCCAAACAATCAGGTGCAGGTTTAAGAAATAAATGTAAGCAGCAATATGCGCTTATATCCTTCTTGTATAACGCACGTATGATACGTGCACTTGAAAACATTTTTTTATATGCTTAGTCCTATACCATGCGTGAATTGTGCAGATGGCCAAAATTCCTCCAGTATTTTGTTGGTCAATAAGATTCTTCCAGTATACGATTGATCCTTTATAAACACGTGAATCTCGGCCATGTGACATTATTAAATTAGTTATCCAAAAATTTCCGATTCAGATTTGAAAAGGTCTATTGGACTAACTAACAAACACTTTCCGTTTTTGTAAGAGTTCGCGATTTATATTTCATGAAAAAAAACTATCTCAAATTAGCGTGAATAAGCGGTGTTAAAGGAGCACCAGACCAAAAAGTGAGGGCGTATTTTAAGGGGTCCCCAAAATCAAATACTTATCTAGCATGCAACAGTATAGCAAATTTCTTGTTAATATAAATATTAAAGTAACTTTGCCCTAATGTCGTCTGAGGGCTATGCCTTAATGAAGATAATCTATCTTTTGTGGATGATATATCTGTGAAATTATCAAAAAACAAGCGTCTTAACTTTTCGGTATAGTGCCCCTTTAAGTTTGTAATAGCACAATTATGACAGTAAAGTCCTAAAGATGTTTAATTGCTTTAAAGGATTAGTTTAGGGGTCAAGCATGTTCAGCTTATATGGAAGAAGACTTCAAAAGAAACAAAATGGTGAAGAAAGCATTCAAAAATTTTATTCCGTTAGAATATAAGTTTGAAGTTTGCTATTATTTGTGTAGAAACGAACTGAAATTATAGTTGTGATGTCACTGCCTCAGATTTTTTAAATTCTTTATGTATTCCATCATATTTTGTCCTTCGATTTTGTGGCTTAAAAACCACTTGATATGTAAGGAAAGTAGTAAAACAGACTTGTATAGATAATTATAATTTACCACCTGAAGAAGCTTTTGAGGGAAAATAACTGAAAAAGGAAAACTTTTTAAATATATTTTCCATAAAATACATTAACAATTGTTATGAATGTGTGGATGAGAGCCCCAGCCTCCATGGTAGACTTACTACATCAGTCATTTCTATAAAGATAAGACCGAGTTTTAAACTTGGATATCTCCTTAGCGGAATAAGATTTTTGAATGATGTTTTGATTCACAGGATGAATAAAACAATATACTTTGAATTAGGGAAATAAATTTGCCTGTTAGAAGTATGTTATCATGTAATTTTTACTGAGAATAGGCTTAATAAGAATTTTAAAATGATGAGGCTACCTAGAGTCTTAAAGAATTGATCCCCATGGCAATTGTTGCTAACCCAGTCAGAAATGCAAAGATAAAGTCCTTACAAAATGCTAAATCCGCAGAGCTTCATGCCCTGGACCCCCTTTAAGCGGGTCTCTGGACCCCATGCCGCTTGGTTTCCTGCTTTGCGGGAATATGATCGGTCCAATAATTTCAACCTTCCTCTGCCTCTGCTACACTATCTGTCTATCGTAGGGTTGCCTTATAACCTTTTATTGGAGTGTGGGATTATTAGCAATTCCTTCCATTTCCCGTCTAATCTTGAGTTGATTCTGATGAAAAACTTTTCAAACTTTGATGAATGGAAAATGTTTTTAAAGACATCAATGAATGGTTTAAGGAACAAGTGATTTGTTCGTTGTATTTAAACAGTGATTTTGGCATTTCTTTAATGCATATCATTAATTCCACATATGCTAAAAAAATTAGAAACAGGGTGAGACATAATTAAAAGACAAAGCACAATTTGCACAACCGGGTAGACAATTAAAAAGAAAGCACAATTTGCACAAAATATTTAGATTGTTCTGCTCAGAAATTGATTGTCTTTTGCATAAAGTTAAAAAACTTTTAAAAAGATTAAATGTGGAGTTATGAATTATTTAAAGGTCAATTGAACTGTTTTTGGTTTATTGATGCCTTTTTTATGCCTTTGATGTTTTTTTTTTTTTTTTTTTTTTGTGATTCCCTTTTCATATGTGGATGCATTCCTTTTTGTTCTTGTAAGCATTTTCATCGTCTCTTGTTCCTGGTTTATGTAATTGATCTACATTTTGTGATTCATGATGGTAGTGCATTTGTCATTCTATTTCATAAAGGTAGTTGCACCTGAAGTTATATCCTGTACGATAATGATTAAATTTCCTTTGTTTCCGTCTTTCCCTGAACAAAAAGGGAATGTTTTGAAGTTCATGTTCAAGGAAATGAATGTACAGGGTTAAAAAGTAATCAAAAAGTTTTGCCCTCTCTTTTGGAAAGACCAGGTATTAAGTCTCAGGTGTTGATGACTTCTAGGAATAAATTATAGTATTAAGTTCTCTGTTGTGCGAAGTAAATATGAACTTTATCAAATGGTTTCAAGTCTATGCTTGTATAATTTTCTATTTTCTCTGAAAGGACATAAGTGATCACACCCATATTTATTTACAAAACAAGCGATCTGTTGTATTTTTTTAATTTTATATAAGGTCTGAAAAAAACTTGTTTGTTTGCCCTCCTCCACCACCCCTAACTCATTGAAAAGTACAGGCGGAGTATTTACATTTTTTATTTTATTTTATTTTCAAAAATTCCTACGCTTCGTAAAAATCCCTCAAAATGGTGTGGCACCCACTTTTGCCTGTTGAATGTTGCTGTTAGTTTTGAGAAAATGAAGCCAAGCGTCCATAAGAGCTTAAGAATACAAAGTTGTCCACCTGTTGGTAACGAGTGTGTCATTCAAGGGAAAGGAAATCCCAAATCACACAAAAAGCATGAGTGAGATATTAAAACTGAGCAAAATAAAAGGAACCAACAATCTGAAAAAGAAGCAGACCTGCCAACTAGTACGATTTTGCCGTATTTATTACGGGAAAATACTAAGAATACGATTGTACGCTTTTTGGCACCAGAATACGATTGATTTATTTCTATAAAAAAAAAATCTTTTTTTAATATTTTTTTAACTCGTACTTTTTACGCTCGGTTGGCATTCATGTCCTCTTGAAGGATTGATTTTGCTGACTTAACCGATTTAGATTCAGATTCGTACAATAAGAGAAACTGAAAGTACAGTGGTAATTTTTTTTTAACCACAGTAAACCTTTGTTTTGTACATTTTGTTTGAAGAGTACAGTTTGTTTATTAAAAATACAACTTTTGTAGTTCCAGAATACAGTTTGGTGATCCTAAAGGTTGGCAGGTCTGAAGAAGTGAAGTGTTTGATTCTGGTTTATAAATGTTCTTGATACTATGACCGAGGGAGCCAAAAGAAAACTAGGACCGAGAGAGCCAAAAGAACAATAGGACCAAGGGAGCCAAAAGGACAATAGGACAGAGGGAGACAAAAGAAAAATAGGACCGAGGGAGCCAAAATAACAATAGGACCAAGGGAGCCAAAAGAATAATAGGACCCAAAAGAACAATAGGACCGAGGGAGCCAAAAGAAAAATAGGACCGAGGGAACCAAAAGAAGAATAGGACCGAGGGAGCCAAAATAAAATAAGACCGAGGGTGCCAAAAGAAAAATAGGACCCCAAAAGAACAATAGGACCGAGGAGCCAAAATAAAAATAGGACCGAGGAACCAAAAAAAATAGGACCAAGGGAGCCAAAAGAACAATAGGACCCAAAAGAAAAATAGGACAGAGGTAGCCAAAAGAACAATAGGACCGAGGGAGCCAAAATAAAAATAGGACCAAGGGTGCCATAAGAAAAATAGGACCGAGGGAGCCAAAAGAACAATAGGACCGAGGGAGCCGAAAGAACAATAGGACAGAGGGAGCCAAAAGAACAATAGGACCGAGGGAACCAAAAGAACAATAGGACCGAGGAGCCAAAAGAACAATAGGACAGAGGGAGCCAAAAGAACAATAGGACCGAGGGAGCCAAAAGAACAATAGGACCGAGGGAGCCAAAAGAAAAATACACATGTAGGACCAAAGGAGCCAAAAGAACAATAGTTTCCACCCACCCCTCTTTTACAATTTTTCACAAGAAAGGGCAAACAAACATTTTAGGCCTTATCTACTATTCAACTACCTACTCTTTATATACATCCACAAGAAATTTCTCAAGGGAGTTCTTATGTTCATAGAAAATCTCTGTTACATTTGTGATGCCTTATATGGTACTGTACTAATTCTGTTTTATAATTACTATGTTTAAGGAGAATTAATTATTTGTTTTCTTAACACAAGATGTTTATCTGTTTAAGGCAGATGTTTTTGCCTGTATATGTATATTTTGTGTTTATATTTTTTTGTGATTGGATTCAATTTGATATAATTTGCAGTCTGTTATGGGTTCAGAGCTTTTAAAAGATTAAGTTAGTGTAAATATCTAATTCTGTTTTATTATGTAATTACTCTGTTTAAGAAGAATTAATTATTTGTTTTTTCAACACAAGATCTTTATGATGTTTATCTGTTTAAGGCTGAGTATTCTTTTTAATATTTTTGCCTACTATTGTATGTTTTCTATGTTTATAATTTTTGTGTGATTGTATGCAATGTTATATAATTTGCAGTCTGTTATGGGCCCAGACCTAATAAAAGATAAAGTTTGTGTAAATATCTGAAATAATGATAATGATTGTTATACTGTTAATTGTTAATTTCCCTATTTTTCTGGGTCACATACTGAAGATTTGGCAGACTATCTGTCTACTTCCCCAGGACACAGCCAATATTCTTGTCTCGGCCAGTCTGCTGGACAGTCTCGATCATTCCAGCACAAATACTTTTGCTGTTTTATTTATGTCTTGCTAAAGATCTGGCTATGTTGACCCAAGGGAAATTTCTGCTTGTAAGTCATACCATGGAAGTAATACTTTAAAACTTTCCTAGTCATACAGACAGACATTTCAATTCATCAAGTTTAGAATCTAACTGTTTCTTTTTTGAGAGGTAGCTTTTTAAATTTACTAGTTTTAAGGGGTTAGATATATGTGAAATACAGCACTTTTACGGTGTAGAATAGGTGATCGTCTTTTTGTATTTTCTTTGTATTATTTTGTGGAAAGTAGTATGGGTATTGGTTTTTCTTGTTTAAGTTTCATAAATTTAAAATTGAAATAAAATGTTATATTGTAATTCTATACCACATACTTAGATACAAAAGTGTGTGTGTGTAGGTCATGAAGGCGTACAGTATATGACTCTGAGAGGTAGAGGGGGACAGGGGATGGAGATCAAGCTTATTATGCAGATGGGATATTTGACCAAAAGGGTTACCCAGGTCCTAAAATGATTCTCTTTGACAGTGACTTTTTACCCTCAAAATGAGCTACCTTTTAATCTGTTGCCATGTCAAGATTTTTACTGCTCTGGAAACCATTTAAGCAAATGTGTGTAACTAATTGTCATCCTGAAAGGTACAGATAGTAAGAGGTCACTGACCGGCATGTGAACATCCTTGTCATTATCAACACTTATTAGGTGAGTGTGGACATGAGATCAGCCGATCGAGTGGTCTGAGTGACTGGTGATGTGTCTAAAATAAGCTACAGTAAAACAGAAGCAGGAAGCACAATGATTACATCTCATGTTGATGTTAGGTCAGTCTCAGCTTGGGACTTAGTTTCTTAAGATGTCAACTTGTGTGCAACATCATGAATTAACGTCTCTGAGTTACGAAATAAGCCACGCCCACCATAGCAACTCGGTAACTAAGTGGGGAAAACAAACCTCAAATTTGCAATCGTGTACGACCAATGCATTGACATTAAAATGAATGCTAGGCCTAGCTGCCGCAAGCTTTGATTCATTTATGGCACTTCTCCAGATCTTTAGAGTTTTTAGCAAATGGGATAAACAAATTCAGTTTGCTAAGTGTTCTGGGTAACAGCAATCAGATTTACAAAGCCCGCAGCGGGCCTGTAAGTGCAATTTTTGTTCACCATTTTGCGCCTACTCGGTCTGTGTGCAAAAATTTGTTTTGTGGAGTAAATTGTATTGACTACATGAATGTGCGCCCCTAGCTAGCAGTACTGTACCAGCACCGCATATGATGTTTGCCCCACTAAGATATGCAGATTTTGTTGCTAGGCAAATTTATGTGGTGATTGATTGAAAAAGCTGCATGTCAATCATCAAACCCAGTGAGCTTTGAAGGATTCATATTTCAAAAAACGTTTCCAACGCTAAGAGGACTAAGAGAGGTTAATTTATTCCTTGCAATGATCACCGACAGTTACTTAACATCTGAAAGAAATCTATAGAATTAATGCTTTACAAGTATATTAAATACAGATATTTTGTTTGAAATAGCTATTACAATGTTGAAGAATTTCTAATTGATTTTAAAACATTTAATTTTATGGACTTTGTATAACCCTATTATTTTCCATGTATTTTACAAATCCTTGATAAAATTGGTCAAAATAGGATTTAAGCCAACATTTTACAGATCAATCAACTCAGACATCTTTTATTGTAGTATGAAAATCTTTCGCTTTGTGCAAACGAGAAGCAGTGCATGATTTTAACAACTTTTAACACTATTTCTACAAGATTCATCACTTTTTATGGTGCTTTGAAATGTTCTTGTCCCTGGGAAAGCTTGTGTGTATTATGATATCCAGTAACGAACAACTTTTATAACTTTTTTGACAAGAAACATCACTTTTCATAGTTCTTTTAGATTTTTTAGTCCCCAGGAAAGCTTGCATGTACTATCAGACTACATGATATCCAGTAATGAGCAGCTTTTAGCACTGGCTCTAGAAAATTCATCACTTTTCTTGGTGCATTTAAATTGTTCTAGTCCCTGGGAATGCTTGCATGAATCAAAATATGTTTAACCATAAGCATCAAAGCCGATTCTGAGGCATCTGGACTGACTTTCACCAGCAAGTGCCCTTGTAAAGGAAAGGAAGTCATTCCAGTTCAATCCAGGATGTGATTCATCCTTTATTGAATATCGTCAGAGATGTGGAGATTGCCAGTTGAATCAAACCGGTTCAAGGAAAGATATTGTGGAATGAGTTTGCATATATTGACAAGTACCCGGTTGAAATTATAGCCAAAGCAAGATTAAGACGTCGCCTAAACAGATGAAAGCAATTTGTATTTCCTTGAAGTTTATTAAGGTAATCACTTGACGTCATTTGATGGACATGTGTGTGCAATAAACGTTCATGCATGCCGACAGTGCACTTTTTTTAGTGCATCTGAAGGAAGTAGAATGCTCGTCACACAGATTACTGTATGTCAAATGCAGTGAAACCTAAACTGCCAATCTGGTTCTTGTGATGTCACAATGATGGCCTAGTTGAATTACAACACACCTGGAGAAACTTGTTGTTTCATAAAGTTGGCAACTTTTCAAGAAAATGTGTTTGCACATATTTTAGTCCTACAAGGCATTCTTGTTGCGATGAGAAAAAGAGGAAAAAAGTAACAACTTACAATACTATGAAATATGAAACAGCAACCTTTGTATACAGCACCTTCTACTAAGCGTAAATATTTTGCACACCTTGAAAATGAATTCAGAATTTAATTTGCAACAATTGATGAAATGTAACTAATTAAATTGGAGACTTTCAATCATATCTTTTAAAATAATCAAGGCTTATTTATCCAACCAAAAATACAATTCTGAGCTTTTGTTGGTCATTTTACAAAATGTGCCAAGTTTGCCTCTCTTGATTTACAAAGTACTTTAGCTTCTTATAAGCTCATGCATTATGCATCTAAGTTTCCCTGAAAGATTTCCTGGTTTTGTCCTCCACTTATATATTCTCGCACTTTGATATTCACTCTGTGGTGAATGTTGCCTACTTGTGCCGCAGATCAATACATTCATCCTCCCCTACATCTTGAACATATTTCTCTGATTGCTTGTGCTGGCATTTCTTCACTTAAGATTGTTTTCTTTACTCCGAGGCGACAAATTGATTTGGGTCTCTGGTGGGGATATGGGCTAATGATTGTTTGGTGATAAATGATTCATGTTTGTTCGGCTCTCGTTTTTTATGAAGCCTGTTTTTTCCTGTTTTTCTTTAAAATTTTAAACGAGTTGTAATTTTGGAGAGCTGTTTTTAATACTTCGTATTATCACAGCAAATTATCATTTTTGTTTAATGGTTCATGTGATTTGAGAGTTTACATGATTTTTCTTCTTTCGTTATCGTGGTATTGTCGAAGCTTTCATTGAAACTGATTTCTCCTGGAGGGATCTGTTAAAGTGCATCCAATGAATGCAATAATCGATGACTCGGATTGAATTAAAGTTAAAAGGGTTGAGAATAAACATGGCAGAGAATGGGAACAAAAAATATATATATAATGGACCACTAACGAAGGATTGAAAACGCTGATTTAAAGAACTTTAGTTAAAGGATTAGTTCAGTGGTCAAGCAAGTTCATCTTATATGAAAGAGGACTTCAAAAAAAAAAAAAAAAAAAAATGGTAAAGAAAGCATTCAAAAATCTTATTCCGTTAAGGAGATATTTAAGTTTAAAGTTTGGTATCATTTCTGCAGAAACGACTAAAATCAGTTAGTTGTGATGTCACAACCTCACATTCCTCAAAGTCTTTTATGTATTTAAAAAAAAGTTTATTTAATGTTTTCACTATTTAAAATATTTTTCCTCAAACTTTCTTCAGGTGGTATATTATAAATAAATATCCTTCATAGATTCAGTTTTACTACTTTCCTGACATATCCAATGGTTTTTAAGCCACAAAATTGCAGGACAAAATATGATAGAATACATAAAGACTTTGAGGAATCTGAGGCTATGACATCACAACTAGTATGATTTCAGTCGTTTCTACTCAAATGATACCAAACTTTAAACTTACTGTAGATATATCCATAACGGAATAAGATTTTTGAATGCTTTCCACAACCATTTTGTTTCTTTTGAAGTCCTCTTTCATATAAGATAAAGATGCTTGACCACTGAACTAATCCTTTAAAATTAAAGTCAGTAGACATCGGCAAATTCAGTCTCCAAACCTAAATTGAAATGGAAAAGTCAGTTCTCTTAAAATTAAATCAGGCTGTGTACTCTGCTACTTAAGACTTAACCTTTAATGCACAATAAATAGACCATTAAATAGAACACTCGGATTCAGTAATTGCATCCTACTGACTTAGATATGTCTACATGAATGTGGTTGTAGTTCTCTCGTGTTTAGGAAATATAGTGCACAAAATTAGCATACTGTTTCAAATTGATTATTTGTAAATATATAGTTTTTCTCATATATCTTGTTTGATGAATGAATGGAGTTGGTATAACTGATTAATTTGATATGATTATTCAATGATTGTAAATTAGTGCTAGCTAGTGATTAAGATTTCACATTGATGAAGTCATTATTTATAAAATGTTCCATCCATTTCCTAGTGTGCCATTATTTTCCATGTGTCTGTGTATTTGATAAACCTTGCTGCGAGTGGCATAACCAGGGGGGTGGACCCCCCCCTCCCCCACACACACACACACACACTTTTTTGAGGAAATTTTTCGAAATTGGGATTAAGTGCTTATTATTGATTTTTTTTTGTCTTAAAAAACAAAACAAATACCCTCAGAAGTGAGCTTAATTTGAACATTTCGTCAGGTGAGGAGGTGCAGGACCTTCTCAGATCCCCCCACCTTTTTAATGCTGGCTACGCCACTGATTGCTGCATTTCCTGATATTTTCGATTAATGTGACTGATGAATTGGAATAAAATAGAACCTTCAATGTTTGGGATTTTTTCTGTTCATAATAATAATAGTGAAAATTTGTTGAAAAGTTTGATTGAAAAGGAAGAAAATATTTTCAGATTTGATTCTTTCATGCAGTCACAAAAATATATGTGTACAATTCTGATGGAAGTAAATTTGTTGAAAACTAAATTGTTTTACTTAACATTACTTAGAATATAAAGTTGATCTAAAAAGTTTTATTGAAAAGAAGGAAAATATTTTCAGATTTAATTCTTTCATGCAGTCACAATAATATATGTGTACAATTCTGATGGAAGTAAATATATTGAAAACTGAATTGTTTCACTTAACATTAATTAGAATATAAAGTTGAGCTGAAGGCAACATTCATATCATGCAGGAAAAATCTTTGGTGTTATTTCCTGTCTGGCGTTCTGTGTTTACAGTATACTCTCATGCAATCAACAAATTTGTTCTGTACATTTTTAATGATATGAAACAAAAGGGAATTGGTATTTTTGCTTTCATAGGAAGGAGTGAATTGACAACCTAAATATGATAATATACTCAAGTGTGAAGAAGTGTGAAGGCAATGCAAAGTGAAGTTTAACCTAGAAATATTAGTAGTTGCCATTTTACAATTTCGGCAGAAGATAAAAATAAAGACAAACATAAGTTGAATGAGTTTTCAAACTCATATTTAGAAGGGATTTACAATTTTGAGGATGTTACATGCATGTTTAACATCCCTTTATTCCAGTAAAATGGACTCAAAGCTTTTTTGTTGTTTTTACCATTTGGTGCATACTCTGTCCATCCTTGCCTCCTAAAGTTATGTCCCTGATACGTGGTACACTAACAATAACGGGAACTGTGGGAAATGAATTGGCTTTAGTGGTACTTTTACATGATTAAAATAGAGCTGCATCTGACAAAAAACTGATAGCTATTTTGTCATCTCGTCTGCTCCAGGATGGGGCATAGGGTTGTGAACCCCCCCCCCCTCCCCTTACCCTTGAGTAAAAGCTTGTGAAAATTCAAAATCTAACTATAAAATAGTCAATTCAGGCCTGGGGTACCTTGAACACACAAGCTCCTTGAAAAGCCAAAGTTGATAGGTCACTGCAGGGTTAAAGGTTATCTGCTGTACGCACATCTCTTCTTTTAAGTTTTATGAGCCCCCATGACTCTAGGCCTAGGGAAAATGCTCTCCTTAATGAGCCCCCATGACTCCAGGCCCAGGGGAAATGCTCCCCCTTAATGAGCCCCCATGATTCCAGGCCCAGGGGAAATGCTCCCCTTAATGAGCCCCAATGACTCCAGGCCCAGGGGAAATGCTCCCCCTTAATGAGCCCCCATGACTCCAGGCCCAGGGGAAATGCTCCCCCTTAATGAGCCCCCATGATTCCAGGCCCAGGGGAAATGCTCCCCTTAATGAGCCCCAATGACTCCAGGCCCAGGGAAATGCTCCCCCTCAATGAGCCCCAATGACTCCAGGCCCAGGAAAAATGATTCCCTTAATGAGCCCCCATGACTCCAGGCCCAGAGGAAATGCTCCCCTTAATGAGCCCCCATGACTCCAGGCCCAGAGGAAATGATTCCCATGTTGTCAGCGGTACTGAAATTTTCAATTTATGTTTGCTATTTTAATGGTGTGTCGTAATTTCAAAGCAATTTAGCTGACATGTTGCTATATATATAAAATTGAACTTTTAAATCTATATTTATTAACCCCTGCAAGCAACAGTGGTAGCAGCTACAGTATACCTCACATCTTAAAAAAACAGGAAATTGGAATTATTATCAACATTGTGGAGTATCCTGGTTAGCTGTAATTGCATTACAGGTTTTATCTCCCTGGTGTGTCACTCGCTCCTTCATTGATCTGTCTCCTGTCTTCAGACTCTTATCAGAAGGAACTCAAGTGGCGTATTACGCTATTTTGAGCGTTCCACTCTGTTCCTTTGGGGCAAGGAAGATTATGCGGAGGTTTCCAGTAAAATGATGTACTATGCACTTGACCTTACTTTAGGAAAGAAATAATAGTCTTTTGGCTGACTTAAATTGGAATAGGGTACATCATATGTTTCTAGATCTGTTTCAAGCAAAGATAATGTGTTTTACGGCATAATTTCTGCACAAAGATCTTTAGACTTGTTACTTGTATCGGCAGCACAACTTCATTGATGTAAAAACTATGAACAGTCATATAAACATTTATTCAAAACCAGTTGAAAATTTGACAATTTTACAACTTTTTCTGTTTCTAAATTTTTAAGCATAAATTTGCAATTTTTCATCCTTAATTGTAATGTAAGATTAAAGGACCTCAGTATTTTCTTACATAATTCTGTTGAGTTTTTTTAATTACTTTTCTTGAACATTTTTTGAAGGGGTGTATCGAATTCTGAGCAATACTTTTTAATTCTTCACCATACCCCAATCAAATTCTAACAGGAATAATTTTTCTTATTATTTTCAGTTATTAAAATTTAGGAAGGAGTGTACCAAATACATAAGCTTTTTGAGCTGCTGTCCATCCCCCTTCCCCCCAGTCCTACATCTTAACTTAGGATATATTGGACATTTCTCAAACTTTGATTTGCAGCCAGAACTCAGAAACGGCGCTATTTTCATAACTGTACTCCCCACAACTCAATTGCAGAATTCTTCCACAGAAATCCTCCGGATAAAATGATCTCCTTCCTTCATCATGCTTCCCTCCACAATCATATTTAATTCTCCTCTTCCACCACCTCTCTACTTTGTTTTTGTTTCAACCATGCACCTCCCCTCTTGATCACAGCTTTCTGACCTTTCGTTCTTAATTTCTCTCATTCTCCCCCTATTTCCTTTCCTTCCTACGTCTAGAATGATCTGACCTCTCAGGCACAATTTGACCCTCGTTGTCGTGGTGCCGTTAAGCCCATCAAACAAACAAACAAACAAACTGTCCAAAGTGTAAAACACTTTCAGATACTGTAGGATCCTCAATTCCACAGGTAGAAACAAAGACTGTACAACACTATTACACTTCTATTGCGACAGTGATGTTTTCCTAGAATCAGCAAGGAAGGAAGGAACCTAAAAGTTCAAAACCTGTCATAGAATTATGACAAGCAGGACTAATATTTTAGTATAATATAATGATTTGTTTTAATTATGTCATGAAAACAATCATGTATGGAATGTAGGTTAAAGACATTTCTAGTTTATCATTGACTGAACAAATTTGAAACACTTACATGAATACCGTGCAAAATCCCCTTCAGATTTTAAATTGTTTCATTGTTGCTATTATACTGTTATAACCTACCAACATGCCAGAGGTATGGGTGCCGGAGTTTTATTGAGTGCAATATTTGAATAAAAAATAAATAAAACAAAAATTGATAATCAATAATAATTTTTCATTTTATAGATGTTTCAGCATCTACATGAAAGATGACTAGGTGTGTCATCAAGTTAAAAACAAAAAAAGACTTTACTCGAATTGAAAAATGGATAATTTACTTTGAAATTACACCATATATGGGAAATGACATGCAAAACAAGGTGTATCAAATCAAAGGAATCTTTGGTATACTCAGTCTGCCAATGTCCTGAAATTGGCTGATCTCAATTTCAGTTGACGACGATATGATGATTAAAATTGTCATATGGGCTCAAATATCATGATTAGTGGAATTAATTTGTATGAATCTTACTAAGAATTTGTGAGAGTTAGGACTTTCTCATGAAAAAAGTTACCAAACAATTTTCAGATATAGGAAACATTTTTGTGGTCAGATAAGATTATTATAGTTTTGATATATTACAAATTTTGTGGTTTAGGTTGTGTGGTAACGTCAGGTGGCTGGAGGAGAAAAATTGTCAGAATGATTTGAATTGATACATTCAGGATATCTGAAGAAAAACAGTGTTACAAATACTTGTAGTTATTTTGTCACAGGCAAACAAGTCACTGTTTTGGCTTATCACATGTAGTATGCTTAAAAAATGATTTTCATAAAATATGATAATAATAATAATAATTTTCAGGGATATATCTAAAAAAGAATTTTGTATGATTTAATCAAATTTGTTCAAAATTTACTGTACATGGTGTTCTGAATGGTTGGTTAGTAATGGCGGTTCCAGAATTGTTATGCCCAAGGGGAGGGGGCAGCTTTGTCTCATGGGTGGTAAAGGCCTATAAATTGACAAAATATGTCACTCATTCAAAAGTTTCTAGGGGTAGTCTTCCTTTCCCACCCCTATGCTCAGACAATAGAATGATAAGACTAATGCCCCTCCCCCTCTGGTAGTACCACCACTGTTGGCTGGTTACGCCCATTATTTATGTTGAAACCTCACAATTGTTTACCTCAGTTTTGGATGGAGGTTATGTTTTCACCTCTTTGTTTGTTTGTCATCAACACAACTCAAAAACAATGAATGGAAGTGATACAGGTTTGTGTATTGTTTTGGTAGTGTGGAAATTTGGAGTAAATTTGAATGAATAGGACTATGGAAGGGTCATGTGGCAGGTGATAAGAAAACAATGGATTTACAGACAAAAACAGGGCTACCCATGCATACCTCACAAAAAAAAAAAGTTTTTAAAAAAAGTGTATTTAGAAATACAAATTAAAAACATTGTAGAATAGTGAAAATACAAATGGAAAATTGTATATTTATACAAATTTAAAAAATAGTATATTTAGAAATACAAATTAATAAAATTGTAGTTAGATGAACAATTTTGATGGAAAATTGTTGTTTCATTTACGCTGTTAAATGTTTTTGCTTATTAAACTATAGATATTTTCATGAAAAGGAGGAAATTCATTTAAAGATTCATGCTTGAGCTTACAGCAACCTTAACTTGCCAATGATAAGCTGATAACAGTTATAGAGCTTGAAACAAGTTTGTTTTGGTTCCCTGAGATTGTACATGTAATTAAGAGTCTCCCTTCAAAATTACAACTTTGTGGGAAGGTTCTAATTGCTTGCCCATAATGCAAGCTAAATGAAGTCTAGCATCTTTGAAAAGATTCTCCTTATTTAAAACGTTTTGCATTGATTCATGCAGATGTTTTAATGCGACCAGAGCCCTTTGACCTAACTCTTCCCCCACACCCCCGTAACATGAACTTGTTAGTTTTTGTAGACATTTGTGTCTGGCCATATCTCCCCCCCTCCCTGTACCCCCACCTCTGGAAATGTTGTCTGTTAGTGCAAGTGAAATCAAATTTTGAATTATTTACATCAATGAATACCTCCCAACCTGAAGAATGCAGGTCCTTTGGATGCAATATCTATCATACCATAAAACATTAGAATAAACAATTGGAACAATTAATCACTGTTATTTGTGATGATACATACATACATAAAAGTACAAAGACTGTCAAAACAGTCAGTGCATTTAGATAATGTTTAGCTATGAAATGATTCCTTTGAGTGACCATAAGTGTAGGAAATAAATAAAACATAATAAGATTGATCAAATAGATACTAATTTAGAATCCTAAAAATTACATCTAAAGAAACTTACAATCTTATGAAATGTAAATAAGGAATTCAAACTTACTGCATAGAAATATGTTATTCCAATATCCGAACACAAATAACAAAATTATGAAAATTTATCCCTTTGAAGGACTGGTAAGAATTCAGTTCAACTGAGCGAGATTAAAAAATGAAATATCTCAGATTTCTTTAGCAAGTGATAAGGCAGCTACACAAACCAGAGTGGTTTAAACCCTCTTCTAGTCATTCACAGCTCGGGTATCACTGCAGTAAATTAACAAGGAAGTCTCATTCACGTGTTCAATTTAGATACTGGGCTGGTAATTCCTGTGCATCGCAGGATGTTGGTCATAGATTTTTGCCTGTGGGGAGGTTTCTTCGGGCGATTTTGACGCTCGTATAGGGTCAATTAACCAGTCCTATTGCTGTATTATCGTGTTTTTGATAAGAATTATTCCATTGTTCGAGCATGGATAAGGAAGAAGTACATTTCCCTTAAAGATGCTATTTCTTTTTAATGATGTAAGTGTTTAAGAGTTAGAAGTTCATTGGAAATGAAGTCTGGGTCATGAACTAAGTAGGTCAATTTTAAATGTTGGTAATTAGAGTGGGACACCTAGAATATTTTAGTAAAGCAATTAACCTATTGTAAAAGATGAAGTGCTGGAGGTCAAACAAATTTAGGAAAGTTTTTGGATTTCAGGTCAAATTGATTGATTGGTTTAAAAGCATAAACATTGCATTTTCAAAATAAAACCCAGAGGCCAGTGATTAAGACTTTTTTAATTTTTCTTTGTAGCTTATTTTTGTAATCCATTGTGGAAAATAGAAAGAACAATATGTATGCCAGTCTCATTTTCAGTTTTTCAATTTTAGTATTCTAGGTCAAAGTTCTGTTGCATTCAAGGAACAATTAGTGGGCATTTGAATTTTGTAATACTAATTGTTAACTAAAAAATGACTTTACAGGAAGAACTGAAAACCTTCTAGAAGCTAGGGGCTTGTTGGAGGTTAATGTCATCATTTCAATTAAAGGATTAGTGTAGGGGCCCAGCAAGTCTATCTTATATGAAAGAGGATTTCAAAAGAAATAAAATAGTGAAGAAAAACATTTTTTTTTTCCATTAGGGAGATATCTAAATTTAAGATTTGGTTTTATTTTTGTAGAAACGACTGAAATCAGACTAGTTGTTATGTCATAGCCTCAGATTCCTCAGTCTTGATGTATTCTATATTATTTTGTCCTGCAGTTGTGTGGCTTAAAAACCATGGGATATGTCAGGAAAGTAGTAAAACTGAATCTAGTAAGGTTATTTATAATATACCATCTGAAGAAAGTTCTAGGAAAAATAATTTAAAGTGTGAACAAATTAAATAAAATTTCTTTAAATGACATTAACAATTGTTAAGAATGTGAGGGTGAAAATGCCAACTTTCCATAAAAGACCTAGATTTACTACACCAGTCATTTTACACAGATAAGACAGAGCTGTAAACTTGAATATCTTCTGAACAGAATAAGATTTTGAACACTTTCTTCACCATTTTGAATCCTGAAAGTCTCTTTCATATATACTTATTGTTATTATTGTTATAAATATTTGTGTGTGTGTGAGGGTGAGGGGGAGTGTTTGTTTATGAGTTTTGGAGGCCACATTGGAGGGGAGTTTCATTTATGTGTTTTGTGTTCTGGAGGCCACACGTTATAAGTTACTCTAACTTCCTGTGTGGCACTCGATCCTAAACCACTTTTGTAATTACTAAATGTTTATATCAATATCTTTGTTTCATTGTATGTATCATTTTGTATACCTGTATATATCTGTACTCTGTATTAAAGTGTGCTTGAATCAATATTTGAATCAATATAAGATGTACATGCTTGACCACTGAACTAATCCTTTAAGCAATCAACTTGACAGTGTACCAGAGCTGTGCATATGCCACCATATATTATAAATTATTCTTGAACATGGAAGATGAGCTCAGGGTTGTGATTGTCTTCCGCATTTCTCATTCATGGAGTCATACTTTTCATAATTATTTGTGTGTGTGTGTGTAAGTGTGAGGGGGGGAGTGCTCATTTATGTGTTTTGTGTTCTGGAGGCCACACGTTTAAAAGTTACTCTAACTTCCTGTGTGGCGCTTCTAAGCCACTTTTGTAATTAATGAATGTATATATCAATATCTTTGTTTCTTGAATGTACCATTTTGTATACCTGTATATATCTGTACTCTGTATTAAAGTGTGCTTGAATAATATTTGAATCAATATAAGATGTACATGCTTGACCACTGAACTAATTCTTTAAGCAACCAACTTGACAGTGTACCAGAGCTGTGCATATGCCACCATATATTCTAAATTATACTTGAACATGAAATGAGCTCAGGGTTGTAATTGTCTTCTGCAATTTCCATTCATGGAGTCATATTTTTCCTCCACAAAGTGAGGGTATAATGTTAATTTAAATTCTGCTTTAAAGTGAAAGGTGAAAGGGGGGGGGGGGGAGTTAAAGTCCTCATGTTCCTCAGGAATTATGTCATTGGATGAGTTTGATACAATTTTCTGGGAGGGGGTGTTGTAGGATGACAGGGAGTTTTTGAAAGAAGAAAAAAACTAAAGAAAGTTTGATCAATGTGTTATTTCACAAAGAATTTTTTTTTTTAAACTGAATGTCTGAAGCGTTCCATGCACTCTTTGAAGCAAAATTAACCCTACAACTGTTTGAAGACCTAATTTTTCAAAAGTCTTAAGAATTTCAGAAAACTTGGTGCATTACAATTTTGCAAAATGGTTGAAGTTTTTAACTTCTTTTCCAGTGTAACAACATTAATGTGCATTCATCAGTCTGTGTTTGTAATTATGTTAAAATTGCTCTTTTCTATGAATTATAATATTGCTCTCTTCTCCCTACAGGGCAAATCTATCACCTCTAATTGGATACTTGATTGATCACTTATTGAACAGACAAAGAACTTAAAGCCTTGCTAACTTGACACTCTCCATTTTTGATAATTAAGTTTAAAAAAATAATAGTAATAAGAATGTTTTTAGGTGAGAATTTCCACGATGCAGGTGTGCACTAAATAAATTAAATGCAATTATTGTGTTTCTTTATTGTGTTTCTTTAAAGAAAGAAAGATTTAAACAAAAGAATCACACATACACAATTAATGCACATCAGATATTGGGTTGGTGCACACTATATACACACCACAAGAAAGATTACAAAAATGTATATTTATCTGGATGGAAATTCTTTTGGCTAAAAATTGATTACAGAACTATTTAGATTGGATAATAGCACACATTTTATTTATGACTGGTGATTGAGGGAAGAAGTGGATTTGCTGGAAGTTGCATGAATGTCCTGGGCCATTACAGGTGTATAACCTGTAAGGAGAGGGTTGTATGCTTCTGTACACTGTTGACACAGGGAATTGAAATTTGAGGGGGAATTATGGTTTTATTACCCGATTTCTTCTCATGTTTATTCAGGTCTAACATAAGTCATGTGCTAAAGCAATAGGAAATTTAGGGGAGTTCTAATAAAAGAGTGGAATCCTTCATTCACCCTCACTAATTTAAGCTTTTTATAATGCGGGGACGGGGGAGGGGGGGGGGGCTAATGAGGTCAGGTGACATGTGATAACAGTATTGGGGAACTAATTAGATCAGGTAATGTGTTAACATATGTTCACCTAAAATTAATTGGTGGGGGGCCTGAAGTCCCAATCCCCCCAGCTCCTCTGCCCCTGTAATGTCATAGGAACTTGTGGTAAAATTAATGAATAGCTTGTGAAGTTGTGATTATGCACTTGTTGCAAACTTGTTATAGCCTCAAACAAACTTAGTTTTGTCACTTGGAATCATAGAAGGTTGAAATTATAAACAAGCTTCAAATTTAGGATTTTAAAGGCTCTAATTGAGAGCTTACTGAAAGTTTTTGAAGTGCCTGGAGGAAAATTGTAGCCTCTGAATTTTTTTTCCCATATGTTTCTTTGATATTCAGTAAAAGTAATTTTTTCAACACCTCACTATATACTGTGCTTGATACAGCAGCAGAAGTTTGGTGTACTGCAGCCATTGGACCTGCTGCCCCCTAGATATTTCAAGAAGCCAGGGGTGGACTGGTCATATGGTCCACAGGTCCTAGCTGCTTCGATTTTTCCCCATTACTAACCCTAAATTTGTTTATTCTAGTAGTTTATGGCACCAGTGACTCCACTTGGACCAGTAGATTTCTGCCCCTATTTGCAATTATAGGATTGAATAAGATTCTCAGGTCATTAAGCTATCTGTTCTTCAGATATTTCGAATGTAATGAAAATTCATCCTTTTACCTGCAATTTTAATGACTCCTTGTTGTTCAATTCAATTCGTGGCAAGTTAATTTTAGTTTTTGATTATTTATGATGGTAAATCCTTTTTTTAAAGTGATGTGCAAAACAGTAGCTTTTTACAAACAAGTTTCAAATTTTTGTCACAAAATTAAGATGGAGGGGGTGACAACCCCTCCCTCCCTATACCCTACAGCCCATGGTCTCAGAATTTTTTTAATAGCTATTTCAGTTTCTGGGTATATAGTATCCATCTAAAAGTTGACGCTTTTCATTTATATGTAATATTTCAAAACCTTGTTCAAAATTTTAGTCAGCTCAGTCAAAAATCTAATTGGAACAGATATGTCAGTCAGTTTACATCATTGAAAAATGGTAAAAGTGGTAAGCAATTATAAAGAATTGCCAGACGATTTGGAGCTGTTCTTCCAATCCTAAACAACTTTTGCATATCCGAAACCCTAAAAGTGAAAATGCTATTTAAAATTCAAAGACTGCCCAGAATTTAAAGCTTTTTTAATGGGTCTTAATCTTGAAGTCTCCATTGACCATTAACATAAAAGGATTTGATATTCTTCTACATCTAAAGTAAATACTCTATACAAAGATTTTTATTTATAGACTTGTATATATTGCTCACTGCATTAACACCTGCATTTTTGAGTAGTAATTTGAATATTTTTCATTTTGCAGTCGGCTATTTAGTGAAAGTAATGAAGAGTTTGCGTTTCCGTTACGTTCATTATATCAAAAATAATGATCAATTAGAAAGACAAATTAAACACAATTTATTTAAAGAAGTTATTTAATTGAACAAGAAGATGTTTGTTTCAGGTAAAATTTGCTTCTGGGGAAATTGTCAATTAAAGTGTTCTTGAGGGAATAGCATCTCATGGATCCAGGAGACAGCTTGATTAGTGTGTGCTGGGATATTACTCATATGGGAGTTGGCGTCCAGTAGACAAGAATTACTTAGATAAAATCACAACAAAATTGAGGCCGTGTTCACTCTAATTATATCCGGATCATAATCCCCCGATTCTCGATGATCTTAGAAAAAAACATTGTCATGTGTTCTCACTTAAATGCGACCTCATGATCTGACTTACTGCAGGCAATCTAATCATGGGTGAACCGGAAGTCAAAAAGTGGATCATTGAAAAATCTGCAATATAACGCAGCAGACTAACTGTTCATGCAGTTATAACATGATCTTGCATATAACTAACATGATTGTTGGACACTGAATTGCGTTCACACGCATATTTGATAATCTCATTGGTGGATCTGATCGACTGCCCCGGATCATGATCTTTCCTTGACTAGGATCAAGATCAAGTGACTACGATCGCCTGCAGTGGGTCTGATAGTGAGCTCGTACTTAAATAAGAATACATACAAAGGTGCATAGAAGCTTAGGGTGGCACGGAACTAATTATTTGCCCCATTGAAGCCTGCATTATTGAAGCCTATGATGAAAAGAGTCAAGTTCGGGGTCCTTATTGTACCAGAATGTTACAGATTTGGGATCTTTTGTGATGTTTTCCAAAAAGTACCATCTTATATCTCAGAGAGAGAGAGTTGAACACACAATTACAATGACGGGGTCGTCGCCTGCGTATTCGGTTATGATAGTACAAATGCTATCACGAAACGCTTAATACCACTCGGACGAGAACACAGGTACGACGTACGGACAGACATAACATCGACAACCAAGTCAATGTCCACGGCCTTTGATAACCAGTTGTGGTGCACTGGCGTGTCTACCCACCCCAGGATTGAGCCCGGGGCCTCGTGGCCTGTAGACAGGTATGATAACCGCTACACCACAGTAGGTAGATATCTTATATCTCTCGGATGAGGGTACTTTTAATAGGGGGTCATTAAAGGTTTGGGCCCCTTTTTTTAGGCTGAAGTGAAGAGGTGTTATACCACCCTCACCAAATCACTTAAATTTTTGTGTAAGTCCATGGTAAAATAGCTCCATGAAACTTTACTGAAAAAAATCTCATCAAATTTGGATATGCATAGTCAAGTCCTATCCTTTCTCTTCCATTCCTGAAATTGTCAACTTATCAGCTTCCTGTCCCATAAAATGAGACCTCTCAAAAATATATTTATTAGCCTTTTCTCTGAGCTTCTCATTTTTGGATGGCAAAAATAGGGGAGGGGGAGGGGGGTGGAGGGGTGGGCAAGGAAATATTTTACAGGGTTTGTATTGTCAAGACAGCACCACCCATATACTTTGTGATGTCACAGAATAGGAAAGGAGATAGGTAATTAGACTTACAAAATTGAACGCAGCTCAGTTTTTTGAATATTCGAAACATACTGCCCTCTGTAGATTGAGACAAGTGCAGCGTTTTGACGCCATGGATTCACAGAAATAGCAAAGAATACCTCTATAAGTTTCTGTCCATTTATCAGTTTAGAATTCACTTTTAGATTTTTTTCAGTCAACATTTAGCTGGAAAGAATTTTCTGATCGTTTTACAAAATCACTATCTGTTATTGCCCTCAAAACTATGCCAGAGATGTAGTTGCCTCACAGGTATAAGGTTTACGTGCAATATGATATCCCTACACGCCCATCTGTCTCAAACTTAAGTTTGTGCGTGATGATGCTCGTCATGCCCTACGGTGGCAGTATACTTCAAATGTCTAGAGTGCTATTTCAAAGCTTTTTGATGCGTTCTTCTCACGAACCCAAACTAATCTCAAGTCATTGAGCAACAGTGCAGCCATCATACCACAGCAGTCATTGAATATCTAAATGTACTGCATGTTCATATTCATGTTTTGTGGAGGGTGTTGGAAGAGGTAAGGGGGTGGCCCTTGTGATAATTTGAGGCATAATCTTTCAAAGCTCTGTGGACTTCCTTCAACTTAATACACATTAAGAAATGAGGGAACAAAATTGATCAGCTGTAAAATAAGCATTCAGCAAATCTAAAGATGAGTCAGAATTTAATGTTCTCTTTTCAGGCAATCTTTTTTGAGGTGTTTGCTTGTACAGTTAAAAGCCTAGAATCAAAAGAAGACTTTATCTTGGAGAGGTTACATAAGGATTTTTTAGGTTGCCTGTCAGTGCATGGTTGATTTGTAGTTATATTGACACAGGGAGGTGCCATCTGGTTAACCATTGCATGTGGAGTTAACCTTGTCGAGAATATCATACTGATATAAAGAAGGAAATCATACAGGTATAAATGCCGGACACAAAAATGTTTCTATGAACAAAAGATTTATATCCTGTTTGTGGTTTAGGTATGAACTCGGCTACATTTGCCATGACGGATATCAAGGGATGTAGTTGTATACAATACTCAAACAAACATCTTCGGTTGTTGATAGAATATAGTTATTAAAATGCTGCATTGTGAAGTTGGTTAACTGTTAACCATATTAATTAACAACACTTGATGGAAAAAAAAGAAAAAGAAAACCCTTTTGGAATTCAGGCCTTTTATCAGGATTGTGAGGCTTTATTCAAATCAGACATAGATCCCTAATTCTGAACTTGATGATTAATAGGCAAACTTAAAGATATGTCTTATTCTACGGCAGCAACTCTAGACAGTGCCAAGAAAGACATCATCGCCCGCTTAAACATAAGCCAGAGGGGCTTTCTACAAAATACAAAATATATGAAAATCAAAGCAGCTCAGTTTGAAGACAAAAACCAGACTGTACAATAGCATTGTGAAGTCTGTCGTGCTATATGGTTCTGAGTGCTTGGGAGGGGTCAAAGCAGATATGAACAAAGTCAGTTCCTTCCATGGCTTCTCATGCTTGCACAGGGGCGGATTAATCAATAACCTAGGTAACCTATTGGTTAGGGGGCCCCCTGACCAGGAAGGGGGGGGGGGGCGCTGATGAAAAATTAAAATTGATCAAAATAGATAAATAAATTAGTAAATAGGGCCTATGTTAAAGTGTGACATTGTAATATCTTGAGCTGTTCAAAGAGGTCCCCCCTAAGCGGATAGGTTAAAACCTTAATCTGGCCCTGTGCTTGTGCAAGGTTTGCAACATGTACTGGCCCAACAAGATTTTAAATTAAGACCCGTACAAGAAAACTGGCTCCAATAACATTACTCAAGAGAGAATGCCACAAGATAGGATTCCAAAAAGTAAGGTGGACACCACCAGGAAAAAGAAAGAGAGGCAGACCAAAAACCACCTGGAGAAGAACGGTGATGACTGAACTAAAGAAAATTGGTTTTATCATGGGGTGAAGCTCATGCCATGGCCCAGGACAGAACGAGATGGCAGAATATTGTTGCAGCCTTATGCACCAGTGGGAATGGAGAGGATAAGTAAAGTAACTCAAGATCAGCGTCATGAACTTTACAGGAACTGGGATGGGAATTAAGTGAAGAAACACTGTCTTTACACTTCTCATTAAATTTGCAGAGTACTATCCAAACTTGGCCACTAGCTTCTTCCACTGGCTGGTGGGATGGTAATTTAGACAACATATATATTTTTGCCTTGAATTCAGATATATCTGTCTGTATAGCTGTAGAAAATTCTCCTGTCGAGTTGCATCTCTTGTGACTCAAGCCTGCAACCTCTGGGATCTTAGTCCTGCCTATTATCAATCAGACAATTGAAGTTCATTTAAGCAGGCCAAAGCACTGAGAAATGAGAATGTTACTGGTGCTCATTTTTGAAAAGATCAAGGAGGTTACTAGAGGGGAAACTTTCCCCTGCCCTCAAATTGTTTTGTTAATTTCATTGTCATTCATTTCATGGCTTCATAGGTAAAGGTTGGGGAGCTGTCCTTGAAAGGTTGGGGAGCTGTCCTTAAAAGTTTGGGGAGCTGTTCTTGAAAGGTTGGGGAGCTGTCCTTAAAAGGTTGGGAAGCTGTCCTTGAAAGGTTGGGGAGCTGTCCTTAAAAGGTTGGGGAGCTGTTCTGAAAAGGTTGGGGAGCTGTCCTTGAAAGGTTGGGGAGCTGTCCCAATACGCATGCCTTACGAGAGCGACGTGACAACTGATCCTATTCTCCTAAACTATTTTCGCCCAATTTCTCTCCAATTTGCACCTTTTTGTTTTATAACTTCATTTTCGGATTTTCTTTTTTTAGTGGATGGGCTTTTATCCTCGGTGAGATCGTTTTTTTCTTTTTTCTATTATATTTTCCTCGTTCTGTCCCGACTTTTCACGCCTTACTAATACAGCGGTCCCCATATAGTGGTTCCGCGATTTTTTTCTAGCTGCCTCGGTCTCTCGGCCCTTGGTTTTTTCTTTCATAATGACAAAGCGCCTATGCAGTGACCTTGACCTTGACCCCCTCCCCTCCCGTGACCCACCTGCTACCATCATTGACCATTCTGCAACCCCAATCCCCAAAATCCTTATAATCCATGCCACCAACAAGCAGGAAAGCTTTAAAAGTTTCTCCTTTCCTCATCCATAAAGCCCTTTGGCCTTGTCGGTACCCTCCCCAAAGTCTCTACCCTTAGATCCGGTGATCTCCTGGTGCACTGCACCAGGGACACACAAGCCACCACCCTCCTTTCCACCAAAACCCTATCCAATTCTGGTATCGACATCACAGTCACCCCCCATCGTTCCCTAAACTCCAGCAAAGGCGTCATACGCACCCGCGATCTTGCGTACATGACCGATGACGACCTCCAAGAAGAACTAGCTAACCAACATGTAACCAAGCCCGTCGTCCTCGTTCTAAAGAGAGACGGAGCCAAACTCCCACCAACACCATATTTCTCACTTTCGCAACTCCAACTCTCCTCCCACATCATTGCCGGCTACCTGAGAATCCAGGTCGCCCCTTATATTCCTAACCCTTTACGTTGCTACAATTGTCAGAGGTATGGCCACGGAAGAACTCCTGCCACAGCCAAGCGCTGTGGTAACTGCGGAGCCCCGACCATGACAACACCTCCTGCACCAACCCCACTCTGCACAAATTGTGACGGTAAACACTCAGCAAACCATCCCTCCTCTCGAAAGACTGTCCCACCTGGCTTCAGGAAAAACAAATAACAAAACTTAAAACCCTTAACCCCAACATAACCTACCCTGAGGCCAGGAAACAATTCCTCGCTTCCCTTAACTCCAAGCCTTCCTACTCAAACGTAGTCTCCTCTAACTCTAATTCCGCCCCAAACACAACTAACACAACAAAACTAACTCCCATGCCCAAACCGACCTCACCTGGCTCTTCTTACCTAGTCCTAAGCCCATCACCATTTCCAACAACCCAATCACACCCAATACCCACACCACCTCCACCACCACTTCTCTCCTCAACCCCCCTTCCTACTCTAAAGCCCCTACCGCCCCCTACACCAACTCCACTAATACCTTCATACATCAAGCTAAAACCAGCCAAGCAAACAACCAACAAACCAACAAATCAACCAGCAAACAACCAACCAAAAACAACCAATCAACAAACAACCTATCAACAAACAACCAATCAACAAACAACCCACCTCCCAAACCCACACTGAAGAGAGTATGGATTGTTCGACATACGAACACATCGATCATACTTCTCGTCCAATTTTCAAAACAATCGCTCCCAAAGAAACAAATCCAAAGAAAAACAAGCGAACTCAGACCCAGCAGATCTTCCTCCAGATAACCCCGCCTCCTTTATGGCATACACCACAATCAATTACAATAACACCCACAACATCATACAATGGAACATTAGGAGCCTTAAGGCCAATTCTGAAGAAATCGACCTTCTGGCCTCCACCTTCAACCCGGTCGTCTTCTGCCTACAAGAAACTTTCTTGAAAACCACGGACCATTACTCCTTAACAACTTTGCTTGCTATCACAAACATCAAGTGGATGCTGACAGGGCCTGTGGTGGCGTCTCCATTCTCGTTAGACACGATATCCCACACAGCCCTGTTCGTGTGCACACCGACCTTCAGGCCATCTGTATTTCTATCTCCCTCCACAAAACTTTCACTCTCTGCAATATCTATCTCCTCCCAACACCAACATTCAACCAACCAGCCTTAACAACCTCATCTCTCAGCTTCCCACCCCTTCATCCTTCTTGGTGACTTCAACGCTCACAACCTCTGTGGGGCTCTAATACCACCACCCCTAGAGGCAAGTTCATCGAAAACGCTCCCGTCAGCACAGCCTGTCCTTACTGAACACTAACTCCCGACCTACCTTCATCCTGCCACAGGCTCTCTCACCTGTATTGACCTGTCTATCTGTTCCCCTAACCTCCTCCCTGACTTTAGTTGGAGAGTCACTGCTGACCTCTGTGGTAGTGATCATTACCCTCTTCTTATACACTCCAATCTTCAAATCCCCACTGAGCACACCCCAACTGGAACCTCGACAAGGCTGACTGGTCCCTTTTTGAAACCCTCTGTGACTCACACCTCTCCCCATCTTCTCGAGGATGAGGATCCCATGTCTAACTTCAGTAATATCCTTATCAACATCGCCACCTGCTCAATTCCCAAAACCTCCAAACCCCAAATCATCCCCAACCCTGGTTCTCAGATGACTGCAAACCGCCATCAAGAACAGGAAAAGAGCCCTCAGGAACTTTAAAACTAACCCGACCACCCATAACCTTAACCTCTTTCAGATCAGCCGTGCAAGGCCAGACGCACTATCAAGGACAGTAAAACCAACACTTGGAACAACTTTATCTCTTCTCTCACCACCAACACCCCCACTAAGAAGATTTGGAGAATGGTTAACAGCTTCCACGGCAGAGTAGGCAAATCTTCCATCTCCCATCTCTCTGGAATGGAGACCTTCTCACCGCAAAAAAGACATCGTTGACCACCTCGCCGCCTCTTTCAGCAACATCTCGGCCTCACCAACTACTCCAATGCTTTCAAAATCAAAAGCTTGGATGAAGCCCGAGAATCACTTTTCCCTCTGACAACTCCGAAAGCTACAACACCCTCTCACTCTTTCTGAATTAAACTAAGCCATCAGCGACGCTGGCTGCACCTCCAAGGGCCCAGATAACAT
Organism: Chiridota heheva; assembly: GCA_020152595.1. Taxonomy (NCBI): domain Eukaryota; kingdom Metazoa; phylum Echinodermata; class Holothuroidea; order Apodida; family Chiridotidae; genus Chiridota; species Chiridota heheva. The sequence continues at coordinate 247,368 of JAIGNY010003738.1, read as the reverse complement.
CCCCTATCAGTTTCTGAAACACCTCCCCATCAAAGCCACCACTACCCTACTCACCATCTTCAACCACATTTGGTCCTCACACTCCTTTCCCCTATCTGGAGGACAGCTATTGTCATCCCTGTCCTTAAACCGGGAAGGATAGCACCGCCCCCACCAGCTACCGACCCATCGCCCTTACTTGCTGTCTCTGTAAAATTATGGAAAAGATCATTAATCAGAGACTAAACTGGTTCCTCGAGACCAACAGAATCCTCTCTCTCACCAAAGCGGCTTCCAAAACGCCGCAATACCCTAGACCAGTTAATTACGCCGACACCGCTTATCCGGGAATCCTTTGCAAAAAGGAACACCTCATTGCCATATTTTTTGACCTCGAGAAAGCTTTCGACACTACTTGGAAATACGGCATTACCCGAAACTTACACCATTGGCCTCAGAGGCCACCTCCCATCTTTATTCAAAACTTCCTCTCACCCAGGCAGTTCCAAGTTCAGATTGGCCACACCCTCTCCAAGCCGTACCCCCAAGAAGAGGGCGTCCCCAAGGCAGCATCCTCTCCCCACTCTCTTCAACCTGAGCATTAATGACATCGGGAATGACCTTGGCCCCAGCATCAAACGTACCCTCTACGTGGATGACTTCACCATCTTCTACTCCTCCCTAGCTTTCCTATTGTTGAAAATAGGCTTCAAACCAGCCTCAATCAGCTGCAAGTCTGGAGCAACAATAACGGTTTTAGATTCTCCAAAGACAAGACAGTCTGCATGCACTTTTGTCATTTCAACAACCTCCACCCCAACCCGAACTTTGTGCTCAATGGGAATCGATCCCTAAAGTTGAAAACACAAAGTTCCTTGGTCTAACTCTAGACCCCAAGCTCACCTACAAGCCACACATCACCAACCTGAAACTAAAATGCAATAGCTCCCTCAACCTCCTCCGACTGCTCTCAACACTACTTGGGGAGCGAACCGCTATGCTCTCCTCAAAATTTTCAGGCTCACCATTCGTGCTGCTTGACTATGGCAATATTGTTTACTGTGTCGCTCACAACTCATACCTCAACCACATTAACACCATCCAAAATGAAGCCCTCAGGCTTTGTCTAGGAGCCTACAGGACCTCCCCAATCACTAGCCTTCATGTTGAAGCCAACGAACCCCCTTTCTACTTAGATGTAAAAAGCTTAGCCTCTCCTATGCTTTTAGAGTCCTCACCAACACCCAGAACCCTGTTTACAACCTCATTAGGTACCCCAATTTCTCCTCCTCTTTGATAGGACTAAAACCCTATCGCCCCCTTCAGCTTACGCATTAAATCAGACCTCTTTCAACTTGGCATCAACCCCGCCACTCTCGGCACCTATCCCTGGCCCACTTTTCCGCCTTTGGGCCACCCCTCTTCCTTCTGTCCACCTAGACCTCTCCACTTATAACAAATCTCAAACTCACCCTAATCTCTTCATCAATCTCCACAACCAAATCAAAGACCAACTCTCAAATTACACCTCCATCTATACTGATGGCTCCAAGGAAGGCAACAAGACAGCTGCTGCTGCCATCATCCAAGACATCACCCTCAGTAGCAGACTTCCTGACCACTCATCCATCTTTTCAGCCGAGGCTAAGGCCATTCTCCTCGCCCTCAACTTTATTGAGTACTCTCCTCTTAGTCACTTTGCCATTTTCTCTGACTCAAAGGCTGTTCTTACTTCATTACTCAATCTTAAATGGGATAACCTCACCTGCCACCTCCTCCTCCGAAACTCTTTTCTCCCACCCTCTGCAGGAAAAGTGTTCTTTTCTTCTGGATACCCAGCCATGTTGGCATCCCTGGCAATGACAGGGCTGATACAGCCGCTAAGCTTGCCCTTAACCTCCTCCCTTCCCCTTTTCCCAAAACCCTCTCTGACATCAAACCGCTTTATCGCTTCTCTTGTTCGTGACCGCTGGCAAACCTTATGGAACTTCCAAATTGATAACAAACTCCATGTTATCCAGCCCACAATCCCGATCAAATCCACCATTAACAACCTTTCTCGTATCGACAACGCTCATATTACCCGCCTTAGAATTGGTCACACCCACCTCACTCACTCCCACCTCCTTATTGGTTCCCCCAACCCCCTCTGTAACAATTGCCACTGCATCCTTACAATCCATCACGTTCTCCTTGCTTGCCCCCTGTACAACCTTCCCAGAGCTTCTCTCCTCCCCCACAACTCAATTGCTGAGTTCTTCCAAAAATCCTCCAGATAAAATAGTCTCCTTCCTCCAGCATGCATCCCTCTACAATCATATTTAATCCTCCTCTTCCACCCCTCTCTACTCTGTTTTTAGTTTTACCCATGCACCTCCTCTCTCGATCACAGCTTTCTGGCTTTTGTTCTTGAATTTCTCTCATTCTTCCCCTGGTCTCTTTCCTTACTACCTCTAAAATGATCTGACCTCTCAGGCACAATTTGACCTTCGTTGTCGTGGTGCCGTTAAGACCTCATCAAACAAACAAACAAACATTAAAAGGTTGGGGAGCTGTCCTTAAAAGGTTGGAGAGCTGTCCTTAAAAGGTTGGGGAGCTGTCCTTGAAAGGTTGGGGAGCTGTCCTTAAAAGGTTGGGGAGCTGTCCTTGAAAGGTTGGGGAGCTGTCCTTAAAAGGTTGGGGAGCTGTTCTGAAAAGGTTGGGGAGCTGTCCTTGAAAGGTTGGGGAGCTGTCCTTAAAAGGTTGGGGAGCTGTCCTTGAAAGGTTGGAGAGCTGTCCTTGAAAGGTTGGGGAGCTGTCCTTGAAAGGTTGGGGAGCTGTCCTTAAAAGGTTGGGGAGCTGTCCTTGAAAGGTTGGGGAGCTGTCCTTAAAAGGTTGTGGAGCTGTCCTTAAAAGGTTGGGGAGCTGTCCTTGAAACGTTGGGGAGCTGTCCTTAAAAGGTTGGGGAGCTGTCCTTAAAAGGTTGGGGAGCTGTCCTTAAAAGGTTGGGGAGCTGTCCTTAAAAGGTTGGGGAGCTGTCCTTGCTAAATAACATGTAGCCCCCTGTTTGAAATAACAGCTCCTAATAGCTATGGTACTTTATGCCGCATTTTCTTTCTAAAATTTCAGGTTCACTCCTCTAAACCAATTGAACCCTTTAATCTGACAGTACTGACATTGTTAGTTATAATTTAATTTTTTTGGAATCAATGAAGTTAGGTATGATTATTTTAGGAGATAAATTTGATACTTTTGTTGCCATAGTTGCAAATGAGACAAAGTACCAACAATTTTTATTAAAAAAAAAATTAACGAGGCTCATTTGATTGTCTTTTCTTTTGTCTCTTCATATCCTTTGAATATTTGACCCCTTCATGTTACCGTTTGTCTTTAAACAGTTGTCACCTCTTCATACTATGCCATTTGTCTTTTGAATCAGTTGACCCTACCATGTTACCTTTTGCCAGTTAAGTGATTCATGAGCACGTGGAAATCATCAGACTTTTCCCCAATTTTCTAATGGATGATATAGGAAGGAAATCAATGGTCTTATTGGCCTTGTTTTTGCATGATAGCTGCACCAGATGATATGGTTGGTGGCATTCTTTGAAATTCCCATGCTCCTTGAAACCATGGCAACATGTCTATGAACAAAGCAGATATGTGGATAATGTAGGAAAGATGAGTCTTGAATGATGTACTTCACTTTCCCTTGACACACACAAAAAACACTTTGTATTTTTTTTGGTGATTATGCATCTTTAAGTACTCCTTTTTCATTCTTCTAAAAATTTTTTTGAAAAATGCTTTTAAATCCTTTTATTTAATGATTAAAAATTACTATCCCAAAATTTGGAGCCTTGTTTACTTTCCGTTACCATGGTTACGGATATAAAATAATAGCAATTCCTTTCTTATTTTACCAGCAAAATTGTAATTCTTTAACTTTAAACCCCCTTTATGTGAAAGTGGAATGTTCCTAGAGAATCAAGGGGAGATCTATGTACCAGGAGGTTATTAAGGAATGCAGGACATTTACATTTTTGAAAGTAATTATGAAATTCCCTTTTTCACCAAAAAATATAACATTATAACTGTACCAAATTTTGCGTAAATCTTTAAACGCGATTTCCGCAAAATGATGATTTTCCCATATTTCATTGCTTATTAATCTCGTAACTTGAAAACTAAACATGCTACTGCCTTCAAAAGTGGTGAAAATATGCATTATATACATGCCATTGGTTTGTTCTAAAAAAACCTTTATCAGTTTCATACTTTAAGAAATATTAAGGTTAACGAGCTTATAATTATTGAATTCCATCATCCCAGCTAGATTAATTTGCATAATTAATTAGGCATACATGATTTTAACAAGACTGTAGAACAAACTATAGCTAGTAACCCTATAAACATGCATGTGAAGTTTAAAAAAAGATTCCACTAAGTTTGAAAGAGATATGAGAGATTATTTGAATTTCTTATGTATTTCTTTATTTTTTTCGTGGTCACATGATATGCTAATTAAACAACTAAAAAAATTAACAGTATAAATTGCCATCCTTACTTTTACTATTTACAACAAAAAATATTACGAAAACCCTTAATGACAAAAAATTAGGGGCAAAACTAATGAATTAGAATTTCAAGGGTATATGCCACCTTAAGTGATTCATGAGCACGTGGAAATCATCAGACTTTTCCCCAATTTTCTAATGGATGATATAGGAAGGAAATCAATGGTCTTATTGGCCTTGTTTTTGCATGATAGCTGCACCAGATGATATGGTTGGTGGCATTCTTTGAAATTCCCATGCTCCTTGAAACCATGGCAACATGTCTATGAACAAAGCAGATATGTGGATAATGTAGGAAAGATGAGTCTTGAATGATGTACTTCACTTTCCCTTGACACACAAAAAAAACACTTTGTATTTTTTTGGTGATTATGCATCTTTAAGTACTCCTTTTCATTCTTCTAAAAATTTTTTTTTTTGAAAAATGCTTTTAAATCCTTTTATTTAATGATTAAAAATTACTATCCCAAAATTTGGAGCCTTGTTTACTTTCCGTTACCATGGTTACGGATATAAAATAATAGCAATTCCTTTCTTATTTTACCAGCAAAATTGTAATTCTTTAACTTTAAACCCCCTTTATGTGAAAGTGGAATGTTCCTAGAGAATCAAGGGGAGATTTATGTACCAGGAGGTTATTAAGGAATGCAGGACATTTACATTTTTGAAAGTAATTATGAAATTCCCTTTTTCACCAAAAAATATAACATTATAACTGTACCAAATTTTGCGTAAATCTTTAAACGCGATTTCCGCAAAATGATGATTTTCCCATATTTCATTGCTTATTAATCTCGTAACTTGAAAACTAAACATGCTACTGCCTTCAAAAGTGGTGAAAATATGCATTATATACATGCCATTGGTTTGTTCTAAAAAAACCTTTATCAGTTTCATACTTTAAGAAATATTAAGGTTAACGAGCTTATAATTATTGAATTCCATCATCCCAGCTAGATTAATTTGCATAATTAATTAGGCATACATGATTTTAACAAGACTGTAGAACAAACTATAGCTAGTAACCCTATAAACATGCATGTGAAGTTTAAAAAAAGATTCCACTAAGTTTGAAAGAGATATGAGAGATTATTTGAATTTCTTATGTATTTCTTTATTTTTTCGTGGTCACATGATATGCTAATTAAACAACTAAAAAATTAACAGTATAAATTGCCATCCTTACTTTTACTATTTACAACAAAAAATATTACGAAAACCCTTAATGACAAAAAAATTAGGGCAAAACTAATGAATTAGAATTTCAAGGGTATATGCCACCTTAAGTGATTCATGAGCACGTGGAAATCATCAGACTTTTCCCCAATTTTCTAATGGATGATATAGGAAGGAAATCAATGGTCTTATTGGCCTTGTTTTTGCATGATAGCTGCACCAGATGATATGGTTGGTGGCATTCTTTGAAATTCCCATGCTCCTTGAAACCATGGCAACATGTCTATGAACAAAGCAGATATGTGGATAATGTAGGAAAGATGAGTCTTGAATGATGTACTTCACTTTCCCTTGACACACACAAAAAACACTTTGTATTTTTTTTGGTGATTATGCATCTTTAAGTACTCCTTTTTCATTCTTCTAAAAAATTTTTTTTTGAAAAATGCTTTTAAATCCTTTTATTTAATGATTAAAAATTACTATCCCAAAATTTGGAGCCTTGTTTACTTTCCGTTACCATGGTTACGGATATAAAATAATAGCAATTCCTTTCTTATTTTACCAGCAAAATTGTAATTCTTTAACTTTAAACCCCTTTATGTGAAAGTGGAATGTTCCTAGAGAATCAAGGGAGATCTATGTACCAGGAGGTTATTAAGGAATGCAGGACATTTACATTTTTGAAAGTAATTATGAAATTCCCTTTTCACCAAAAATATAACATTATAACTGTACCAAATTTTGCGTAAATCTTTAAACGCGATTTCCAAAAATGATGATTTTCCCATATTTCATTGCTTATTAATCTCGTAACTTGAAAACTAAACATGCTACTGCCTTCAAAAGTGGTGAAAATATGCATTATATACATGCCATTGGTTTGTTCTAAAAAAACCTTTATCAGTTTCATACTTTAAGAAATATTAAGGTTAACGAGCTTATAATTATTGAATTCCATCATCCCAGCTAGATTAATTTGCATAATTAATTAGGCATACATGATTTTAACAAGACTGTAGAACAAACTATAGCTAGTAACCCTATAAACATGCATGTGAAGTTTAAAAAAAGATTCCACTAAGTTTGAAAGAGATATGAGAGATTATTTGAATTTCTTATGTATTTCTTTATTTTTTTCGTGGTCACATGATATGCTAATTAAACAACTAAAAAAATTAACAGTATAAATTGCCATCCTTACTTTTACTATTTACAACAAAAAATATTACGAAAACCCTTAATGACAAAAAAATTAGGCAAAACTAATGAATTAGAATTTCAAGGGTATATGCCACCTTAAGTGATTCATGAGCACGTGGAAATCATCAGACTTTTCCCCAATTTTCTAATGGATGATATAGGAAGGAAATCAATGGTCTTATTGGCCTTGTTTTTGCATGATAGCTGCACCAGATGATATGGTTGGTGGCATTCTTTGAAATTCCCATGCTCCTTGAAACCATGGCAACATGTCTATGAACAAAGCAGATATGTGGATAATGTAGGAAAGATGAGTCTTGAATGATGTACTTCACTTTCCTTGACACACACAAAAACACTTTGTATTTTTTTTGGTGATTATGCATCTTTAAGTACTCCTTTTTCATTCTTCTAAAAATTTTTTTTTTGAAAAATGCTTTTAAATCCTTTTATTTAATGATTAAAAATTACTATCCCAAAATTTGGAGCCTTGTTTACTTTCCGTTACCATGGTTACGGATATAAAATAATAGCAATTCCTTTCTTATTTTACCAGCAAAATTGTAATTCTTTAACTTTAAACCCCCTTTATGTGAAAGTGGAATGTTCCTAGAGAATCAAGGGGAGATTTATGTACCAGGAGGTTATTAAGGAATGCAGGACATTTACATTTTTGAAAGTAATTATGAAATTCCCTTTTTCACCAAAAAATATAACATTATAACTGTACCAAATTTTGTAAATCTTTAAACGCGATTTCCATAAAAATGATGATTTTCCCATATTTCATTGCTTATTAATCTCAGAATTTGAAAACTAAACATGCTACTGCCTTCAAAAGTGGTGAAAATATGCATTATATACATGCCATTGGTTTGTTCTAAAAAACCTTTATCAGTTTCATACTTTAAGAAATATTAAGGTTAACGAGCTTATAATTATTGAATTCCATCATCCCAGCTAGATTAATTTGCATAATTAATTAGGCATACATGATTTTAACAAGACTGTAGAACAAACTATAGCTAGTAACCCTATAAACATGCATGTGAAGTTTAAAAAAGATTCCACTAAGTTTGAAAGAGATATGAGAGATTATTTGAATTTCTTATGTATTTCTTTATTTTTTTTCGTGGTCACATGATATGCTAATTAAACAACTAAAAAAATTAACAGTATAAATTGCCATCCTTACTTTTACTATTTACAACAAAAATATTACGAAAACCCTTAATGACAAAAAATTAGGGGCAAAACTAATGAATTAGAATTTCAAGGGTATATGCCACCTTAAGTGATTCATGAGCACGTGGAAATCATCAGACTTTTCCCCAATTTTCTAATGGATGATATAGGAAGGAAATCAATGGTCTTATTGGCCTTGTTTTTGCATGATAGCTGCACCAGATGATATGGTTGGTGGCATTCTTTGAAATTCCCATGCTCCTTGAAACCATGGCAACATGTCTATGAACAAAGCAGATATGTGGATAATGTAGGAAAGATGAGTCTTGAATGATGTACTTCACTTTTATTTGTCAAAAGCAAAGTTGACAAAATTGGGAAGTGAGTTGAAGGGGATGGGGGGGGGGGGGGGAGTGGGTGGGGGGTGGTCAAGGACTATGCTATTTTAAAGTTTTTAGTGGCCAACAATTGATTGAGCATACGGGGCCAGCAGTTTAGCATTTTAGTGCCCAACAATTTAGCTTTTTGTTGCTATTACCATTGCCTTGATAATTTTTACGTTAGTCTTATCTAATCATATTTTTGCTCATACATTTGATTATGGGTAAATACATCACTAATGCATGAAAAGGACTCATAATTATGACTTAAGATAATCGTTTCCTCTGGGCCTATATCCATGCATAGCCCGTAGTGTATAGCTATTATCATAATTTTAGGAGACCACATGTCTAGAGCAGTAGGGTGGAGGGCAAAGCCATGTTGCAACTGATGCTAATGAACAAATTTTAGATAGGCAGTTTAGAATTGGAGGGGTTCAAGGCTGTTCAACTGGGGGTCATTTTCCACTTGCTCCCATCCAGGTCTGCTCCCCATCCAGGTCTGCTCCCATCCAGGTCTGCTCCCATCCAGGTCTCCCCAGGTCTGCTCCCATCCAGGTCTGCTCCCATCCAGGTCTGCTCCCATCCAGGTCTGCTCCCCATCCAGGTCTGCTCCCATCCAGGTCTGCTCCCCAGGTCTGCTCCCATCCAGGTCTGCTCCCATCCAGGTCTGCTCCCATCCAGGTCTGCTCCCATCCAGGTCTGCTCCATCCAGGTCTGCTCCCATCCAGTCTGCTCCCATCCAGGTCTGCTCCCATCCAGGTCTGCTCCCATCCAGGTCTGCTCCCATCCAGGTCTGCTCCCATCCAGGTCTGCTCCCATCCAGGTCTGCTCCCATCCAGGTCTGCTCCCATCCAGGTCTGCTCCCATCCAGGTCTGCTCCCATCCAGGTCTGCTCCCATCCAGGTCTCCCATCCAGGTCTGCTCCCATCCAGGTCTGCTCCCATCCAGGTCTGCTCCCATCCAGGTCTGCTCCCATCCAGGTCTGCTCCCATCCAGGTCTGCTCCCATCCAGGTCTGCTCCCAGGTCTGCTCCCATCCAGGTCTGCTCCCATCCAGGTCTGCTCCCATCCAGGTCTGGTCATCCAGGTCTGCTCCCATCCAGGTCTGCTCCCATCCAGGTCTGCTCCCATCCAGGTCTGCTCCCATCCAGGTCTGCTCCCATCCAGGTCTGCTCCCATCCAGGTCTGCTCCCATCCAGGTCTGCTCCCATCCAGGTCTGCTCCCATCCAGGTCTGCTCCCATCCAGGTCTGCTCCCATCCAGGTCCAGGTCTGCTCCCATCCAGGTCTGCTCCCATCCAGGTCTGCTCCCATCCAGGTCTGCTCCCATCCAGGTCTGCTCCCATCCAGGTCTGCTCCCATCCAGGTCTGCTCCCATCCAGGTCTGCTCCCATCCAGGTCTGCTCCCATCCAGGTCTGCTCCCATCCAGGTCTGCTCCCATCCAGGTCTGCTCCCATCCAGGTCTGCTCCCATCCAGGTCTGCTCCCATCCAGGTCTGCTCCCATCTACTGTAGCTACATTTAGCAACAATTGCAGGGTATTAAGATTGTGTCAATTATGTTTGTAAAAACACTATAGCTGTGTAAGTTATATTTCCATTTCTTTCATCTGCATATATTTATTTTATCACATATTGTGAGATAGGGGTACAGGTATTAGGAATTTGATATCTCCCTAAAACCATATCTAGAATGCACCAGTAGAAGAGCTGAGCTAAGCTTTGGAATGCCATCTGCCAGCTGCAGTTATGTATTATACCTTGCAATCGGAAAGTTACCAGTCTTAATTTTGAGTGAATCACATCTTATTCACATGAAAATACAAGCTCATATCACCCCCACCCTCTCCCTCCAATTACTTTGCTACAAAACTTTAAATAGTGACAAAGGCAGCAAGCTTTAACATTTACTTTTTTGGATTGTAGCTTACCATGAGCCTGTAAAGGTTGATATATCTTTGTAAGAGTGAGCTCAAGAGGTGCTGCAAGTGAGTTAAAAAGTGTTATCAGTTAATGTTACACAAAATACGACCAATCAAAAAAAGACTAGGTTTTTGTCAAGTTTTATCCATGACCATCAATGTAGCGTCATTACAAAGTAGCTGAAATGTGATGCACTACATATTTCGGGGTTTTTTTATACAAAAATCAGGAAGTGCTGTTCTTGTTGTAGGAAGTTGGCTAAGTCTTTCTTACCCAGTCAGTGGTTTCCATATGTATACAACATAATTTGAAAAGCTCTTATGGCCAGTAGCTAGGCATGAGGTTGCGTGTTCAAATCTAAACATATGTATATTCTTTTTCATATCTAAAGATTTTTCCAAAGGTTAGTTACGAGTTTTAAGGAAATAACAGCTTTGGTCTTGTAAACACACTTGCTTTAAGTCACATTTACAAAAAAGTATAAAAAAAGCAAATTTGTTTCAAAATATTGTCTTTTGAAAAGCAAATTGCTTTACTGTATACATTACTCTCATAATAATCTCATGATATCTGGATCAGGCTGGTTTTTAACATTTAGTGTGAGTGGTGTAAGATCTGAAAGTCAAATTGTTGTTAATAAATCTTTTTTGAGGTTGAGGTGGTACTACTTTTGGCAAGCTAAATTAACATGCATGCACGAATGCTATGCTAAACCAGGGTCATTGTTGCTGGTGGATCACCCCTATTTACACATTTAATCGTCCTCTCAAATTAAAAAAGTGCTTTCAAGAATCTTTAGTTTTATCAAGCTGAGATGTCTTTACTTAAGGTATTGTGTGGTGTGCTTTTTTGCAGAAGAAATTAAAAGCAAGGCAAAATCATTGTTAATCAATGGGGACGATTTCAGTCCTTAACCTTTTCTGTAAAAAATTGATAAATTATGATTTAAATAGGCAGGGGATGGTTTGAGTTTGAATTTTCTCCCACTATATAAGGCATAGAAGTAACTTGTGAGGGTTTGGACATTGTATGGATTTGACGTTGCTTGATCATTTCACCCTTCAAATTTAGTAAAGGCAGTGCCCATCCTCCCTGCCCCAATTTCACCTCTTGGGATACCAAGCACATTCTTGCTGACCATCCCAATGTCAAACACATTTGGAATATCATCCCCGGAACATGTGATCAAGAAAGTCTGCACCACATGGGCAGTGAGAGTCATAAGTGGGATTTGAGGGGGGAAGGGGGAAAGTGGTGCCCTTGCCCTGACTTTTTTCAGAATTTGTATCTTTTGTATGGTGATTTTTCACTAGCATGATTTTGTGGTGTCCCCACACACTTTTTACTTTGCCCCCCATACTCTCGGTAGGCAAATCCCTCAAATGGTGAGAGTGATTGCCCCCTGCCCTTTACTCCACAAGGACAATGTACAAGGAGTTCCCTCCATCGCAAGGGGCAAAGGGGGACAAGAAGTGCTGCTTGTGACATTTGTTACTTTTTTTGTCAAGGTGTTATGTATCCCTCTGTCAATAGACGCATCAATTATATAGTCCCAAAGCTGTTTATATCAGAAGGAATGACTGTTTTCATCAAGTTATTATTGCTCCTGAATATCACCCAGCAATAAATTGCTTGCCTGATATTGTTTCTCATCATGTTTGACTTCTAGATTCAGTGACATAGATTGAGTTGTATCCCTGTCTTGCTCTTCTGCTTGGACTGAGGCGTCCCGAGGAACCACCTGCTCTCTTGGAATACGGCCATTCTCCAGCCTGTTACGTCCATTATGTAATGGAGAATGGCCCCATTAGACCCTAGGTGCTCCCACGGAACAAGCAGCTATCTTGGGGTAGGGTCATTCTCAGCCTCTAGGGTCTCCCAGAGGTCTGGCAACTCAATCACTCTCCTTAAAGAAATAACGAGCCCATTTATTTAAAATCAAATACTTGGGTCAATATCATGGGTTGGAATCCTCAGTAGCTGCAAGATAATATTGGTGAATTTTTCTTTTTTCTTTCCGTAGCTGTTCAACTCAACTGCATTGTATATAGTGTTCTTCATCATCCATGTTTTAATCTGTCTGTACTTGTGCATACAGATCTACTATAAAAACACTGTGACCTTCGGTAAGTAGGCTGATTCAGAAATAGTCTTCTTTGTTCATATTCTCTGTGGAAGCCTTCAAAGAATACATAGAAGATTCCTTTACATACATGTCAATCAATATATGTTATTTTAGGATATGAAAAGCAATATGAAACACTGAAGGTGTCAAATTGATCAAAAAAAATAATTTTTAAAATTTCTTTAAATTATATTGACAATTATTGAAAAGGTGAGCATGTATGTGCCAACATTCCATAGTAGACTTCATTGTCGTGGTGCCGTTAAGCCCTCATCAAACAAACAAACAAACCATAGTAGACTTTCCATATCAGTCATTTCTACACAAATTAAACAAATTAAACTTGAATATCTCCTTAAAAGAATAATATATTCAAGTTGTAATTTTTTCACTATTTTTCCTTCTTTTACAGTCATCATTCCTTTAGTTGAATTAACGTATGTTACCACTGAACTAAACTTGTAAGGCCGTCCTAATTTTTCTTCTTATTTCCTCAGATAAAGGCCTAGCAAAGCGGACATACCAATTTGCGAAGCAGGACATGAGATCCTGCACTTGGAAACCATTACATAAGGTTAGAGTCATTTTCCCCAATCAGTTTCAAGTATGGCAGCATTATTGATATATAAACAAACATAAGTTCAGATTACTTCTTGCCTTGTACAAGGTCGAAATTGTGTAGTAAACCACATTATCTTCATTATTTTATTTAGAAGCTACATCGAGGAAGGGGGGGGGGGTGGATTTTGTGAGGCTGTTCTACCCCACTCCCAGCCCTTCCCCCTTGAGATTCTACTGAAATGAGTACATTTTCATGCTAATGGATACCAGACACAAACAAGTTGTTAAGTCCTTGAGCTCTCTGCTTATCATTTAGAAGTTAAATATTTTCCTACCATTTTAATTATTGTTTCAATTTAAGTAATTGATGAACTCTTGCGCATCTAACTGGGGTTCCTCATACCTGTAGTATTTGTAATGTCTCTCTTTCTCTGTAGATGCGGTTTTTGCTTATCTTCATAGGCATGTCCATCAATTTGGGCTTGTAAGTTCCTTTTTGTTTCTTTCTTAGAAATATAAAAGTGGTCTTAAATTGATTCAGGTTTTTAAATTCCTATCTGGTAGTGATGCTCTGACTTTCTGTTATTTCTTGCATGTTTCAGGTAATCCTCATGTGACATGTGGTAACAGTTTGAAGTTGACCAAAGAGTTCTCTTGGATAGATATTTGGCATTTTAGCTTTTTGCAAAGAGTTGTTAATGAGTGGAATGTTTGTCTGAGTGGGTAGTTAGCTGCAAGTCTGTTCACAATTTCAAAGTCAACATTGATAAGCTCTTTACTAACTGTGGGCATCTTTGATTTTTTTTTTTTTTTTTTTGTGGTGGTGGTGTTGTTAGTTTGGGCTTTTAATGGAGTGACTCACCCTTCTTAACCCATCATTGTGTTATGTTATGTTAAAAGGTATTGGGACAGGTACAATTTTATATGCATCAGAAAGAGGTGTAAATTCTGAACTGAATAGTCTTTAAACTATGTCAAAAGCACTTAACCAAAGTTTGAATAATTTGTGATGTAGGCAAAAGTTACGATGTATGAAAACGAGGACAGCTCAAAATTCGTAATGTTAATTCTTTCAATTTGTGTCCTGAATTTCATTTATTAAAAATTGTTTTTATTGAAATACGACGGAGATTCAAAACTTCTTCGTCAAATTCAATTGTTTCTAAAAAAACATTGGGGGAGGATTGAAAAACAAATAGTCTTATTGTGATGTCACAAAATTTAAATACAATTTGCATAATTTATTATAATAAGGCCTTAAAATTCACAATTTTGTACAATTTTTCATGGATTTTGAAGAAACTGGAGGCTATTTTCATGGTTTATATATAGCCTATTTTCTTCCAATTAAGCTCAATTTGTTGCTATCTGTCCATACAGTAGATCTTTAGGAAGGGTTGAGTCTTCTTTCCTATTCGAGTATTTAGTCATCCGGGCATTTTGAACATCCAGGACTCTTTGTTTGTGAAAATGTGCTACGATTTGTGTACAAGTGAACACCACGCTTTATTCTACATACACACGATACATATATTTCAAAATTCAAACGATCTTTTCTATGATATTTCCTCCACATTTGCAACAATTTTCTGCAATATTACCAAAGCGAACGTAGAGGTTTAGGCCTTTAATATGACCAATTTCACACTAGTTGTAATGGTAAAATGCTTTTGTTTTTACTGACAAACTGGTTCTTCAGATTTACGCACGTTCTTGTGATGTCATCCCAAATACTCAAATAAAAAAATTAAAAAACATGTTATGTACTCCAGCTAAGTGGTTCCTTATGCTTATTTATTCCTTACATTAAAAGGAAAACATGGTGTTTAGATTTAGCACTCATCATGACTGCAATTTATAGGAAGAATGGTAATTTTATGTCACATTTAGAAAGAATTGTCTTGAATGGAATCTTGCTTGAGAAATTGCCAGGTCTTTTGTGACATCTAGTGCAAGACAAAAAAATTATGTTGCTGTGATACACAGAATCAGAAATTTATTGCTCAATGTTTGGGCTATTGAAAACAAAGAACAGAAAAAAAAATTGTTCTAACAAACAGCAAATCTTAACAGTTATTTAATAGTATTTGTAGAAACATCAATATCCATTGACCAAGATATGGTCTAATATGATCAATCAATTATGGAATCATTACCATCAAGGAAGATAACCCCGCCTGCTTTTTCCCAATTTTCAAAGTGGGTTATGACATCTAGTACAGTAGTATGCCACTCTGCTGCAAAGAATCAGCAATTTATTGTTCAAATTTTGGTGCTCGTGAAAATAAGAAATTGTTCTCACAAAAAAATCTTGCCAGTTATTAAAGGGGTACTAGACTGAAATTTGGCAAATTTTACAGATATATTATCCACAACAGATTGATAAACTTCATCCCTTCATGGCTCACAGACGACATGAGGGCAAAGGAACTTGAATATTCATATTCATATTAACCAGAAAATTGCTGTACCGTTGCGTGCTATATAAGCATTTCATTTTTTAGGGACCCCTAAATCTATGCCCTCACTTTTCGGTCTAGTGCTCCTTTTTAATGGTATTTTTGTAAACTACAAAATTCACTAAGTATAGGGTCAATTAGTAGGAATCAATTAATGATTCATAACAATTATGGGGTTGAGCCCCCCCTTCCCCCTCCCCCCGCCTCCCCTTCTCCAAAACAAAAAGAGCCATGCCCCTGATTCACTCCTAAAAACATTTTTCAAAGAATTGAAGCTATTTATATGAAATAAGATTCCATATTGGATGATTTTCTTGATTTCTTCTCAGGAGTCTGTTTGGATTGATCACCCAGCCGGCAGATTTTGCATCATTCCTACTCTCCATCTTTATCATCAACCTCATGCTCTACCTTGCCTTCTACATTGCCATGAAGGTACAGTCTCTCACTCATACTCGTTTATTCTTTGAAAGGTGTATGGACAGCACATCCTTCCCCCTCACAATGCTCCCTATCTCTCTGACTGACTCCTCTTAATAGGATTGTTCAGGGGTCAAGCAAGTCTATGTTATATGAAAGAGGACTTCAAAAGAAACAACATAGCAACAACAACAAAACTTTAAAAAAAATCTTATTCTTTTCTTACAAAACAGGAAATATGACATGAAAACACTTGAAAATAGGTAGACAAAATGTTTATTTATGTTAATTTTACAAAACAAAAAAGGAAGTACCCAACAAGTTTGAATAAATTCCTTGCAATTGATGCTATGATATCTTTTGGGTATACATGTCGCTGGTACATGAAAGGAAACAAATTTGGATGCGTATTCATGATGCTGGGACTCAATGTGTTAACAGAATAAGATTTTCGAATGCTTTCTTCACTATTTTGTTTCTTTTGAAGTCCTCTTTCATATAAGATGGACCCTTTGACCCCTGAACTAACCCTCTAAGTGTATTGTATACTTATGTACTGATTAACTTCTGTTTGTGATTTCAACGTTTGTTCTTCTAAGCTTTGTAATTGAATTGATTCTCCGGCACATTATGACCTGTGCTGTTGCAGGTAATCTGACAAATGTCATCATCAAGCTATCTATGGACACCTACCAACATTTCGTATTTGATTAAGAGCTGTATAAATTGTAATTTTTTGTATTTGTTTAATTTCATGTCTTTGTGTTGAGGAGGTGCAGTGGCTTAAGAGGTTTAAAGAATTTTGCTCGTATGCGAAAGGTACTGGGTACGACTCCCGTTGCGAGCGCTGCATTGTGTCCTTGAGCAATACACTTTACTTGCCCAGTCCACTCAGCTATAAAATGAGTACCAGCACTGCCGGGAAGTTGACATGGAGGGACTGGCTTCCTATCCAGTGGGAGTCATGTGCTTGCATTGTTTTACACCACAGGGATGGGCCTTCTAGTCTCATTTGGATTTAACTTAATTTGCTTATCAAGACCTTCAGATTGAAAGATTTAACTTAATTTGCATATCAAGACCTTCAGATTGAAGAAGCTGTAAACGGGCACTGTATAAATGATTTTTGAGGGATTTTCTGCTGTATTTAGGATTCTTGATAGATTTTCAAACAGTTTAGCTCAGGCTGCCTCTAGCCATCCATAAATCATTAACATCACACAGTCTTTTCCTTCTTGAAATAAAAAAGTAAAGCATCGCTAACCATCAGACTGAAATTCATGAATTATATTTCTATTTTGACTCGCCCCTTTGAGTGCCTTTTCAAAACAAAAGAGGTTTAATTTAGGTAGTTTGATTAGGTTAGAAACAGTTTTGATGATGACGTTATTGAAAGGCGTGGAAAGAAAGTGAAAACTGAGATTTCATCTATGACACTTGATACATGTACATCCAATGGATGGAGTCAGTATTGTTAGAAATATTTGATGTATATCGTAATCTTGCTTGTAATTGATGTCTTCAAAACAGAAAATAATTTTTCAAATATTGAAAAAAAACCTGGAGCTTTTGGGGTTTGGATCACAGATCTAGAAGCAGGTAGATAAGATAATGGACTAACACTAAGCAAACTCTTAGAAACACCATGTGGCATCTTTCTGTTTACATTTTCTCAGCTGATGAATGGTGAACGCCTGACTCCGGCGGCCATCTTTTTCATTTTCATGACTTTCGTGTTCTGGGTTCCTGCACTTTATTTCTTTACCCATGGATCAACCACATGGATGGTGAGTATAACATCAAGATTAAGTACAGAAAGTCATTTAATAATCTCATATTCATATTTTTCATCATTGGGATCACCTAGGAAGAATCATGGGTATGTCTCCTTTCCCTCTCTCCAAAAATCCCTGTTTGCTTCCCCAATTGAGCCTTGCTTGCCCCCTGTACAGCCTTCCTAGAGCTTCTCTCGCTGAGTAGCAGAGTTCTTCCAAAAAAACCTTTCGGATAAAATTATCTCCTTCCTTTATCATGCTTCCCTCTACAACCATATTTAGTCCTCCTTTCATACCCCCCCTCTCTCTACATTATTTTTCCACCCATACACCTCCTCTCTCGATCCCAGCTTTCTGGCTTTTAGTTCTCGTGTTTCTCTCATTCTCCCCCTGTTTACTCTCCTTTCTACCTCTGGAATGATCTAACCTCTCAGGCACAATTTGACCCTTGCTGTTGTGCCGTTAAACTCTCATCAAACAAACAAGCAAACCAATTGAAATATGACATTTTAAGTTATTTTTGTACCTGGAGGTCTATTTTATATTTATTGTGTTCTCCTTGCAATCCAAATTTCAAGCAATCCTACTGTGTTTTATCACCATAGGCATACAAGCAGGAACAGCTGCCAACCAAGCAATCCTACTGTGTTTTATTACCATAGGCATACAAGCAGGAACAGCTGCCAACCAATGTCTGCCCTGCCCCACATGCCAACCAAGTTTTATACCAATTATGGGGTGTGATGCCAAATTTCAACTACTCTTGTCTGTAGATTCTGCTTTATAAAAGAGTCTTTAAAAGGATTAAGATACTTGATGAGCAAAACAGAAAGAAGAAATGGTCTTCTTAGTAGTTTCTTGGGAATTTTGATTATAAATTCCCAGAATTGAAAAAAAAGGTACAAGAAAATCATGCTGTCAGAAAAGCTTGACAAAAAAAAGGTTCTGTGTTACGTTCCAAAATGCTTTGACCTTCATTAAACCAATTTTAGTCACTTACATATTTACATCTCTTTCCTTGAGAATGACTTTCTACATACTGTTGGAAAGTACTGTTTAGATTACAAGGATGTAGTAAGATAATTTAATATTGGAAAGGAAGAAGAACGGTAAATATTGATATCCCTTTTAATATCAATTTTTAGTGAAAAGGAAGAAAAAAGGTAAATATTAATATCCCTCCAAAAACTAAAAACAGCAGGGTGAGACCAGAATAGGATCTCAAGCGTTTCAGGATGTTCGCGACAACAGGAGTATAATGGACCATCAATTAAGCCCCATTTCATGTAACAGATCATTAGTTCCCAAATTACAATGCACAAAGCGAAATTGGAGAAAAAAAATGAAGCTTAAGTCATAAGCAAAGGAATCCTCTATTAACTTGTGCTTTTTGGTTGTAATATTTTCAAGACAATTCATTCATTTTTATAACTATTTTCTGTTGAATTTTCTGCCAAGGTGTTTGTAATGAGCCTGATCTTTATATTGCCATCAAATTGAATGCTCTTATGTATTAGGGCAGGGATAGGATATGTTACGCTAGCATAGCAAATCCCTGATAAGGGTAACAAGGGTATTCAATGATATAAAAGCTTGTTTCTCATTGACCAGTGTGTTGAGCTGCTTGTTCAAGTTTGTGTAAACCTTCTTCAGAGTTCTTTTGCACATGTGACTCTTGACTGTCCCAGTTACGTTAAACCGCAACAAACAAACCGAATTCTTCTTTGTTCTTGTATTTCAGGAGTCTCCTGCTAACTCTCGTGCCCGTAATTCACCTTGCATCCTCCTTGATTTCTATGATCAACATGATGTCTGGCATTTCCTGTCTGCAGCTGGGTTATTTTTCTCTTTCTTGGTAAGTTGAATGACCTTAAAGGTAGATGGACAGGTAGAAGTTTTGACCCAGATGAAAGAGCCGTAAATTCTGATCAGAAAAGTCTTCACACAGTCACAATAGCACTTATAAGTTATAACGAATCAAATCTTTTAAAAATCTTCAGCAGCAGCAAAAGTGATGATGTATGGTAAGGACTACAGCTAAAATGCTTTAATGTTAATTATATTTCTTTCCCAGTTGTCACCTTAGATATCAACAATTCTCAAATTGCATTCTACTGCTAAATCTGGGCCAAGGTTATAATAATATTTGATTTCCTGTTCACTATAGCCAACTTCTGTCATTCAGAATATTTGGGGGAAAGGACCCACAAAACAAGAAGTTAAGCAATTTTTCTAGTTGGCCCATTTAGAGGTCACACAATATTGCACACTTTATGCTCATTAATGATTTAAGTTTTAAAATGCTGTAAAAAGGTCAATTTTCAACAGATTTTGATGTGACTTTTTGTTCTTTTAATGTTTTTTAAGTATATTTAAAACAATTTAAACTCATGCTGTTGCTGCCTATCCATATACCTTTAGAATATAAAAAATGGATAGATATTCAGCATTTTAGTTTTTTTGCAAAGAGTTGTTAATGTGTGAAATGGTTTGCCGGAGTGGGTAGTTAGCTCCAATTCTGTTCACAATTCCAAGGTCAACATTGATAAGTTCTTTACTAACTCTTGGCGGGTGTTTTTTTTTTTTTTTTTTTTTTTGTGGTGGTGGTGGTGTTAGTTTGGGCTTTTTATGGGGTGACTAACCCTTCTTAGCCCATAATCTTGTTATGTTATGTATGGTATAACATATTGCAAGAATGTATGAAGCTAGCCAACTGGTTAGCTTGATTGGTAAAAGTACATGTGTTCAATAATCAGTTAAGCCATATCATAGACCTTTAAAAGGGACCTGCTGTTCTCTCACTTGGAGCTCAGCATAAGGGATTTGAGCAGGGAGTAAAACAGCTTTTACATGGATGAACTGGCTTTAAATTTTGAAAACTTGAAACCAAAAATAATTTCTGAAGTTCAGGGTAATTGCATTGTGAAGATTTTTGTATGTAAGATGGAAGGCAATCCAAACTCTTTGTAATTCTTTGTTTCAGTCATTTGAAATTGTATTGCTTTTTTTATTACTTCACGTACAATTAGGCAAATTATTCAGACTGAGATTATGTTCTTAATGATGTAGAATGGTGACCGCTTAGTTGTATACACAGTTTGTATTTCCAATGTATCTTAAGGGTAGATCAAGATCTTAATTGGATGCTGTTTATGTATGAGATTGGGTCCTATTACGTACCGTCTATCTCATTATCTATATGCAATTCCCAGCATACATGTGTTGTTACATCAGATTGTTCAAAGACCAAACGATTCCCATGAGAAGCACGAGGCAGTTGATTGTTTAAAACCTTAACTTCATTTTTGAGTACAACAAACACTTCCCAATGGCTTGCAATAAATCCTCTTGCTAGAGCCTAACTGTGTTCTCTTCTCCCTCTGAAAAATAACTTTACCCATAAACTACCAGGCAATGCATTTGTCAGCCTCACAGAAATCTTGAATGTAACTTTTTGATCCCAGTGAGAAATCCCCCACACCCTTGCAATGATCCTGTAGCTACAGGTAGTTCTAATTTGTTCCCCTCCTTCCCCTATAAAATCATGTTATACCCATATTTAACCATCAGGTCAAATCATAATGTAATTATCAGCCCTACAGGAACCTTAAATGTCACATTTTAACCCCAGGGTGAATTTCCCACACCCTCAAGACAATTTGCTCACAATGTTCCCCATTCATTTGAGCTATCTACCAGATTGTCTCTTGTTCTTTTGAGTACTAACTCTAGACCTAACCTTGCACTTCTAATTGAATTTTCCTTACATGCACCAACCTAGACTGACGTGACTCTTCACCTCCTTGTGATTTCATTAAAAAGTTTCATGTTTTATTTCCACAAATAATTGTAAAGGAAATTAGATACAAATTTAAAAAGTAAGTGAGAAATGTCCTTCTGATTTTCAAGTATTTTGTAACAGGAAATGATATGCTCTGCATGAAAACTTGTTTATATTTGATGGTTGTAAGAGGATATTAATGTAATTGTCAGGAAGGGTAATGTTACTATGTAGAACAAAGGAACAGACTTGCTTAATCTTAATAATAAACCTGAATAAAATGAAATAACATTTCGGATGAAAATGATCAAATTTGCACTGTCATGTTATGCCCATTTATGAGTTTCCACTACTCTAAAGAAGACTGCAATCCTACTCATAATGCAATCAAAATCATGTCAACTGGTCAGAGACCGTTTTCACAAAAGTAGTTCAACAACATTAACCACATAGTCATTCACATCAGGGTAATATATCTTATTGCAGGAATCACTTGTTGTGCCCATTGATTTGCCAAAATTCATGTTTTTGTAGATATAAGTCACATGGTAATGACCTGTGACAGATTTGAGTTGAAGTAACTGAAACTAAACCAGTACCGCCATTATAACCTACCATTCCTGAAAGGGTTTTTTGTGTAATTTATTGAAATATTTTATGATATTTTATGAAGTACAAGCATTTCAGGAGAGTACTATAACAATGTCTAGTGGAATAACTTTGCTTTCCTACCTGAAAAAATTTGATTTGGCCAACAAATATCAAACCAACAAACTAACCAACAAACCAACAAACAACCAATCAAGAAACAGCCCACCATCTAAACCCACACGTATGACACTGAAGAGAACATGGATTGTTCAATTACCGAACACACCGAACATACTTCTCATCCAACTTTCAAAAACAATTGCTCCCAAAGAAACAGATCCAAAGAAAAAACAAGCCAACTCAGACCTAACGGATCTTCCTCCAGATAATCTCCTGCCTCCTCATGGCATGCAACACAAACAATTACAATAACACCCACAACATTATAAAATGGAACATCAGGAGCCTTAAGGCCAATTTAGAAGAAATTGACCTACTGGCCACCACCTTCAACCCGGTTGTCTTGTACCAACAAGAAACCTTGAAAACCACTAACCATTATTCCCTCAATAACTGCGCTTGCTATCATAAACATCAAGTGGACGCGGACAAGGCCTATGGGGGCGTCTCCATCTTCGTTAAACACGATATCCCACACAGCCCTGTTCATGTCAACACTGACCTTCAGGCCATCTGTATGTCTATTCCTCTCCACAAAACCTTCACTCTTTGCAATATCTATCTCCCCCCCCCCCCTCCCCCCTTCCCTCCTAATGCCAACATTCAGCCAACCAGCCTGAACAACCTCATCTCTCAGCTCTCCTCCCCCTTTATCCTTCTTGGTGACTTCAATACTTTAATTCCTACAAACCCCTGTGGGGCTTCAGTACCACCACCTCCAGAGGCAAGCTCGTCGAAAACAAGTCTTCGACAGCACAGCCTCTCCTTGCTCAACACTAACTCCCCGACCTACCTTCACCCTGCCACAGGCGGCCTCACCTGTATTGATCTGTCTATCTGTTCCCCCAACCTCTTTTTTGATCTCAGCTGGAAAGTCATTGCTGATTTCTGTGGTAGTGAACATTACCCTCTTCTTATTCACTCCAACCTTCAAACCCCCCTGACCTCACCCCTAATTGGAACCTCAAGAATGCCGACTGGCCCCTTTTTGTAAACCTCTGCAACTCTCACCTCTTCCCCATCTCCTCGAGGGTGAGGATCCCATGTCAAACTTGAGTAATATCCTTATCAACATCGCCACCTGCTCCAATCCCAAAACCTCCAAAACCCCTAACCAACCTTCCAACGCCTGGTTCACCGATCACTGCAAAACTGCCATCAAGAACAGAAAAAGAGCCCTCAGAAACTTCAAAACTAACACGGTTACCCACAACCTCAACCTCTTTCGCATCAGCCGTCAGGCGCACTATTGACAGTAAAACAAACACTTGAAACAACTTCATCTCTTCTCTCACCACCAACACCTCCCTAAGAAGATTAGGAGAATTGTCAATAGCTTCCAAACAGGATGGGCAAGTCTCCAATCTCCTATCTCTCCTGGTAACCTTCTCACCACAAAAAAGGAAATCGTTAACCACCTTGCCGCTTCTTTCAGCAACATCTTGTCCTCGGCCAACTACCCTAATGCTTTTAAAGCCAAAAAAGCTTGCGATGAAGCCCAAAGTATCACCTTTCCCTATAACAACACCGAGAGCTACAACACCCCTCTCACCTTTTCTGAATTAAACCAAGCCATCCATGACGCTGGCTGGACCTCCAAGGACCCAGATAACATCCCCTATTAGTTCCTAAAACACCTCCCCAACAAGGCCACCACTACCCTAACTCACCATCCTCAACCACATTTGGTCCTCACACTCCTTTCCCTCATCTGGAGGACAGCTATCATCACCCCCGTCCGTTAAAGCGGGGAAGGACAGTACTAACCCCTCCAGCTACTGGCCCATCACCCTCACCTGCTGTCTCTGAAATTTTTTGGAAAGGATCATTAACCAGAGACTAAACTGGTTCCTTGAGACCAACATAATTCTCTCCCCTCACCAAAGCGGCTTCCGGAAACATCACAATACCCCAGACCAGTTAATTACGCTCGACACTGCTATCCAGGAATCCTTTGCAAAAAAGGAACACCTTATTGCCATCTTTTTTGACCTCGAGAAAGCTTTTTACACAACTTGGAAACTTTACACCATCAGCCTCAGAGGCCACCTCCCCATCTTTATTCAAAACTTCCTCTCACCTAGGGTTTTTCAAGTTGATATTGGCTACACCCTCTCCAACCCTACTCCCAGGAAGAGGGCATCCCCCAAGGCAGCATCCTCTCCCCCACTTTTCAAACTGAGCATTAACGATATCACGGACAAGCTTGGCCCCAATATCAAACGTTCCCCCCCCTCCTACATGGACGACTTGTACCATCTTTTACTCCTCCCCTAGCTTTCCTCTTTTGAAAATAAGCTCCAACTCTGCCTCAACTGGCTGCAAGACTGGTGCAACAATAATGGTCTTAAATTCTCCAAAGACAAGACAGCCTGCATTGCACTTCTGTCATTTCAACAACCTCCACCCCAACCTGAACCTCGTGCTTAATGGCAATCGCATCCCTAAAGTGGACCACAATAAGTTCCTGGGTTTCACTCTAGACCCCAAGCTTTCCTACAAACAACACGTCTCCAACCTGAAACAGAAATGCAACAGCTCCCTCAACATTCTCCGCCTTCTCTCCAACACCACTTGCGGTTCGAACCCCCATGCTCTCCTCAAAATCTTCAGGCTTATCATTCGTGCCAAGCTCGACTACGGCAATATTGTCTACTGTGCCGCTCACAACTCAAAGACCAACTCTTAAACTACACCTCCGTCTATACTGATGGCTCCAAGGAAGGCGACAAGACAGCTGCTGCTGCCGTTATCCAAGACATCACCCTCAGTAGCAGACTTCCCAACTACTCGTCCATCTTCTTGGGCGAGGCCAAGGCCATCCTCCTTGTCCCTCAACTTTATTGAGCTCCCCGCTCAGCCACTTTGCCATCTTCTCTGACTCCAAGGCTGTCTTTACTTCTTTACTCAATCTTAAATGGGATAAGCCCACATCCCACCTCCTCCTCCGTAAACTCCTTTCACCCCCCCACCCTTGCAGGAAAAGTATTATTTTCTTCTAGATACCCAGCCATGTTGGCATCCCTGGCATTAACAGAGCTGATGCAGTCGCTAAGCTCCCCCTCAATCTCCCCCCTACTCCCTTTCTCAAAATCCTTTCTGACATCAAACTGCTTATCACTTCCCTTGTTCGTGACTGCTGGTAACCCTCATGGGACTCCCAAATTCCACGTCATCCATTCCACCACTCTGATCAAACCCACCATCGACAATCTCTCCCATGTCGACAACGTCCTCATTACCCTCCTTGAAATAGGTCACACCCACCTCACTCACTCCCACCTCCTTATTGGCTGCAACAATTGCCATTGCACCCTCATAGTCCACCATGTCCTCTTTGCTTGTCCCTGTACAACCTTCCCAAAACTTCCCTCGCTCCCCACAACTCAATAGCCGAGCTCTTCCAGAACAACTCTGCGGATAAAATTATCTCCTTCCTTCATCATGCTTCCCTCTCAATCATATTTAGTCCTCCTCTCCCAACCCCTCTCTCTCTACTGTTGCCCCTTTTATTCACCCATGCACTTCTTCTCTCGAAGCCTGCTTTCTGGTCTTTAGTTCCCGTGTTTCTATCAATCTCCCCTTTTCTTTCTACCTCTGGAATGATCTAACCTCTTTGGCACAATTTGACCTTCGCTGTTGTGGTGCCGTTAAGCCATCATCAGACAAACAAACAATTAGTTTGGTCAAAATAGATTCAATTTGATTAATTTTTAATAAAATTCATGAACAATTTTAAGACTTTGAAGGTGTAACCTCTCTTCTTTTTTTTTTTTCTACAGTGGACTTTTTTACACCAGTCATTTTCATACAAACTTGTGGCATCTTTATAACTTAAAGGATTAGTTGATTGGTCAATCAAGTTTATCTTATATGAAAGAGGACTTTATAAGAAACAAAGTGGTAAAGAAACTACTTCAATATCTTATTCCGTTAAGGAGATATTCAAGTTGAAAGCTTTGTCTTATCCGTGTAGAAATGACTGGTGTAGTAAGTCTACTACAGAAGGTTGGCGCCCTCATCATCACATTCTTAACAATTGTCCATGTATATTTAAAGAAAATTTGTTACACTTTTATACTATTTAAATTATTTTGCCTCGAACTTTCTTCAGGTGGTAAATTATAATTACCCTTACTAGATTCTGTTTGACTACTTTCTGGACATATCCAATGGTTTTAAGCCACAAAATTGCAGGAGAAAATATGTTAAAATACATAAAGAATTTGAGGAATCTAAGGCTATGACATCACAACTAGTCTAATTTCAGTCATTTCTACACAAATGATACCAAACTTTAAACTTAAATATCTCCTTAACGGAATAAGATTTTGTATACTTTCTTCTTTGTTTCTTCTGAAGTTCTCTTTTATAAAAGATGGACTTGCTTGACCACTTACCTAATTAACTACTTAACTGATTTATTAATTTCTCCCGAACAAAACACGGTATTAAAGTAGCACCTTCACAGTTCTGTTTGTATATTTGTCCTCTGTCATAATAGATCAACTCTGCACTGTTCTTTGGCAAGCTTTGTCATTGTTGCGATTCGATACTTTCTAAAAAAAGAATCTTTCCGTTTTCATAAAGTCAGCATCATTCCTCTTCATGTGTGCTCTCTTTCCTTACAGACCATGCTCATCTTGGATGACGACTTGGATGGGAAACCTCGAGACAAGATATCCGTCTTCTGATGCGAAACCACCAAACTGCTTAAAACCAATTTTAGATTTTAAAATGTACATACAAAGAGGTCTATTTTCATGTTTGTAGACTGAGATGCATTTTCTTTAAGAAGGTATCAAGTAGGAGTAGATTAATGGTTGGGTCGTCGTCATCATCATGTCTTTCTTATAGAGGGTACTTATTGTCAGCAATGAATAGTTAGATATTTTAAAGATAAAGAACTGAGTAAGTATAAGCCATAAAGTAGCTTAATAAAATGTTTAGTTGCAGTTCTTTTCATTAGTTGAACATTCCAAGTGTTGGTAGAATACGTTTGTTTGTTTGTTTGATGAGGGCTTAATGGTACCATGACAGCGAGGGTCAAATTGTGCCTGAGAGGCTAGATTACTCTAGAGGTAGGAACGAAAGAAAACAGGGGGAGATTAAAAGAAACACGAGAACTAAAATCCAGAAAGCTGGGATCAAGTATGGGATAGAGTACGATATCTTACATCCTTATGGGTAGTGCAGCTATAGAGCAGCAACAGTCCAAGAAACTCTCATTTAAAGGTTATGCATATTTGACCTTCATGTAACAAATAGGGAAGGGGGAAAGATCACTGGAATTTATATTTGGTGTATTCTTCCTTTGTAAGGACTGCCATAGCAATCTGTCGTTATTCTGTTCACATACAGTACATGTACATTTTTACAAAAAACTTAGGGGGGAATATACAATTTAAAGACAATATCATGTCTTTGAGTGCACCCTATCCTGCTTGCAGGTATGATTCTAGCGGTTGTAGTAAAAGTTCTCATTCAATTATAAAGCTACCAGTTAGAAAGTACCTCCTTTACTTGATCCAAAACTGTTAATTTGCACCCTTTTAGGGCATTATAATTTTTCAACCTTGAAATAAGGGTCTCAAAAAAGAATTGTGCTATATTATGTACATTTTCATTGTTTTGTTTAGATTTTCAAACATGTTGGTGTGAGGAGTGCAGTGGTGGTGATTTCCTTTCAACATTAGAGGGGGGAGGGGGATGAACCCAGATAGTGGTGTAGCCAGTATATAGGCTTTATATAAGGCTTCATTTTTTAGCAGGAGGGGGGGGGACATTTAGATATTCGTAACCCCAACAAAATTATTAGGGGGTATCCCCCTGGGATCTCCACGCGTGGCGTGGGCTCATTCTCAAAATGGAAATGAGCACCTTGTCTCTGGAATGATACACAAGTAATGGTGCCCTTTAGCATTGCCTTCTTCATATGAATTGCAGTTTTTGCTACTGTGTGTATAGTGGACGAAGATATGACAATTTTATTCACAAGGATTATATCGAGAAGCATGATTGTGTTTTTCTCAGTGCATGGTTTAAAGCTACGCATCAGTCAGGTTTACTCTAGATGTGGAAATTGTCATTGACTTCTCTGTGCAAAGTTAACGATGATCTCAAAGGTGTTTTCTTGAGTAACTCTGGCTTTCCTACATAACCTACAAATGTTGCAAACATTTGATTACCCTGATGTTCAAAAACCTGGTAGGCTGGATATCTAAACAAAATTGTTCTTCAAAAGTAGAAATTATGATGGTTTTTTGACGAAATTGACTCGAAATGGTTGAACAACATGAGAATCGCATAATCAAGACTAGCCAAGTGTACAATTGATGCGAGTATAATGAAGATCAACAGATCCGTTTTAAAGAATCTACCTTTGTACATGTGGCGCAAACATTTCCTTAGTTTTTTTGTCTTGTCAAGCGTGCATACCAGGAAAAAAGCATGCAAGCGCAATTCATCGCAGAGTCTTTTCACTGTATGCTGTCAGACATTTAAATACGCCGATCAATCGATCGTGCACGTTCGTAAAGATGAATTTCTGTATGTGACACTGCATGTTATTGTTTTTAATGTACACGGATACAAAACGGGTCAGAATTTTATTTTAATTCTTACTCCCAAGCAAATTAAGCTTTTATTTTGAGGTGAGATTGTATAAAACATCGAAGTAAGAGTATGAATATTCATGTATGTTGGTGTTTATTATGATACTGAAATTTTAGTTGCCCTAAATTTTTAGGGCAATTTATTTTGAGCACGTCCTAAACCCCATTGACTTTTGCTTCAGTGTGCATTATTTTTTTTCAATGGCCAATTTCCTATACCTAAAATCAGCAAACTTTGTGGAGTGAAACTGATGAAGGTATAGTTACTGTACTGGGTTTACTCAAGCCATGAATGATTTACACAAAAACTAAGAGTTTTTTTTAGATGCAGTCGTACAAAAGAAGATACCATCAAACACAGATTTAAAGAATACAGTGGCAAGGCCTTTCACATGATACAAAGAAGTCTAACCCAACATACCTGCTAGTGTCCAGGAAATTATGCCAAAGAAAAACAACACCGTCCATGCACAGAATAATTTTCAATGTTTTACTAAGGTGCGCCTCAATGGTTGGTTTAAAAGAAGATCATCGTTTACAAGAAACAGTTGAAATTCTGCATGAGTGGTCACTATACACTTCAGTGAAAGTTTTTAATTGCATCAAGCAATCGCCATTTGGATGGACAGTGTGATTGATGGACAGCTGTTAAGCTTTGATGGTTCACAAGCTGTCAAAATATAGTTGGAGAAAAAGTTCAGAAATAATAAAAACTAAAAGTTCAAATCTTTCTACTTTCTTATATTGGGTAAGAACATTAGTTTGGCTTTATCTTATTGTAAAATATATTTTTCAGGGGTTTTCTATTTTCATTTGGTTTTTATTTTTCTTCATGAAACATATACTCTTTCTTAGCAATATTTCTTAAATAATAAGTCATTTAAAGGAATTATTGATTAAAGGTATGTGGACAGGTAGAGGCAGCTAAATTGATTTAAAATCCCCTAAAAAGTCTAAAACTAAGGGTTGAAATACGAAGAAAAACTTAATTATTTTGGGGCATTGTTCTTATTCATACATGACATTTTTTTGATAATTTTTTTTTTTTTATCAAACTCTGATTACTTATAACGTTAAAACTACACATGGTATTTTCAAAATTCAAAGACCACTCAAAATCAGAATTTAATGCTCTTATTGGTCAGTGGTTCAACAGAAAACTTTTGTACCTGTCCATATACTCTCAAGCAAAAATGAGTGAAATACTTGTCAAAAATCTGCAGAGTTCAAATTGATGTGTGAACCAAGCAGTTACCAAGTAGGTCTTGTGCAGTCTGTAAAACCAAAATTATGTTATTAAATTTCTAGGTTTGCCAGCTTATAATTATGTAGAAACAGGGTATTACTCAACTTCCATATCCAAATTACAGGCGCACTACTGCTGTTGTTTTTCAATGTATCTTTCAATAATACTTTTTTAACTTTCCAGGGTTTTTTGTTGATGGGTATAACAGCTTGTGCAAATTTGTTTATTTCATTTCAAGTACTTTATTCCAGCCAAACATCTACATACATATACATTGAGTGAAAAAGATACATCTTGAAAATGATATATTGATGGATGAGATGATCGTGTGATCGAGTGCCAAAGTATAACAATTATAAATAAAGTGGCTGAGGAGGTTCTGCAGAAAACTCTCTAAAGCTTATGGGTGCTAAACTCCCTTATGCTACAATAACAGAAAACAAGACAAATAATTAAATCTGCAAAGTTAAGTCTGACCATGTTTGAAGAGGGTTTGCATCTGCCATAGGCAGGATTTAAGAGAAGAGTGGGGGGAGAGGGCCCCTAATTTTTCTCAGAAGTATCTTTTGACTTTAAATTTTGACTTTGCTCCCCCACTTTTGACTTTGTCCCCATCCCCCTCCCCCACTTTCGGTAAGCAAATCTTGACCATGACATCTGCATGTATGTACACATGCTATTTCTAAAATTCAAAAACCATTGAATTTAGAATTTAATGCTCTTATTGATACATGGCTAAACAGAACACATTTGTTCCTGTCCATATACCTTTAAGCAAAAATGAGTAAAATACCTGTCAAAAATCTGCAGAGTTCAAATTGATGTGTACATTACACAGTTAAGAAGTAGGTCTTGTGCAATCTGTAAAACCAAAATTATGTTATTAAATTCCTAGGTCTGCCAGCTTATAATTATCTAGAAACAGGGTATTACTCAACTTCCATATCCAAATTACAGGTGCACTACTGCTGTTGTTTTTTAATGTATCTTTCAATAATACTTTTTTCACTTTTCAGGGTTTTTTATTGATGGGTATAACAGCTTGTGCAAATTTTTTATTTCATTTCAAGTATTTTATTCCAGGCAAACATCTACATACATATACATCGAGTGAAAAAGATACATCTTGAAAATAATATTTTGATGGATGAGATGGTCGTACAATCGAGTGTTATGGTATATTAAATATGAATAAAGTGGCTGAGGCGATTCTGCAGAAAATTATCTAAAGCTTATGGGTGCTAAACTCCCTTATGCTACAATAACAGAAAACAAGACAAATAATTAAATCTGTAAAGTTAAGTCTGACCACGTTTTAAGAGGGTTTGCATCTGCCATAGGCAGGATTTGAGGGGATTTCAGAAGTTGTATCTTTTGACTGACTTTGCTCCCCCACTTTTAACTTTTCCCCCCTCCCCCACTTTCGGTAAGCAAATCCCGCCCATGGCGTCTGCCATGTATACATGTATGTAGGTACTAAATGTATTATATTATTAACTTAACAGATTTTTGACTGGTAATTTGTTATCCAGGGTCTAAGTGAAACAACTGCAGTTTACAAATGTAAAATCAACTTTGCTGATTCAGTTTACATGTACCATACCATTGTACATCATTGTTAGACATCTTCTTGATATATGCTGCCTACATGTATTGTTGGATGACATACTGTAGCAGTCGATATTTTGCTACCTTGTTGTTGCTATCATTTTGATTTGTCTAGTACATGTGTAAGGTCTACTAAAGCAAAATCACATTTTTTGCTTTCTAGCTGCTATTCTTGTGTTCTTTACTTCTTTGTTATTTTGGGGAAGCAACTAACTTAGTAAAGCCCTCTTGGTTTTTTTTAATTTTATTTGAATTTGTCATTTGTAAATATTTAAAAGTAATTGAATGAATTGAATTGAGTAGGTATAACAGAAATTTAAGAATATGGAGCCTGCTAATCGTAATACTAGTTCACAGATCTTGTATTTCAAGGGATCAGTGGCGGTGCTAGGATTTTGAAATTTTGATGCTGGAGAGTCGGGGGAAACTTTGTATCATGGGGTAAAATTTTCTGAGGGAAGCAATCTCTTCCTTGCGCCGCCACTGCCAGGGATCCATGTCCCAGGTCTGATAGCTAATTTGTCCTGCCACATTGCTCCCCATGTGATTTACATTTATTTAAAGAGAATAGGCACGTTGTTGTTCTCAATTGAATCCTTGCCATCTGAAAAAGAACACCTTTGCGTAATTATTGGTCTTGCCAGTTTGAAGATGTTGGTAATGTTTTTTTTTAATAATCATGTTGCTAAAATCATTTAAAGTAAGAAACAGGTTTTGTGTAAATGTGTTTTCTTTGTCATAAGTGTGTCTGAAGGACCAACAGCTATGTTGTATTTGACTTTCTTGAAAATCATGAAAATATGAACAGATTTTATCAAAATTGATTACAATTTTACAGTTGATTTTGTTTAGATAGAGCAGATGGTGAGGTGAGCAGGGAAATAAGAGGTTTAGATGTAGCAGTTGATGGAATGTAGGAAGGAGAGGATTTTAGAGGTGGATTAACTGCAAAGAGTTGAGGGAAGCTTTAGGGAGTGGGCAGTCTATGAAAGTAAATAACCCAACAATTGTTTAAACATTCTTCAGAAATCATAAAATTATTAAAAACAATCCCATTAAAATTGTTATGAAATATAGTTTTGAACTAATTTTCTAAATAAAATATGCAATTTGTCATGTCTACTGCTTTCTGATGTAAATCTGTGTTTAATTAATTGCCGTCTAGTCTTGAAACTTATTTTTATTAGCACTGAAGTTTAATTAAAAATACAATTCAAGTTCTTAGAAACAATGAGAATATTTTTCCAACAATTGAAATTGAAAGACTTTTATATACTGCATATTTAAAGGTTACAAAGAGCTATGAATTTAAAGATTTGTTCAAAATATTTTGTGGAAAAACTTTTTCAGGAATATTAAGTAAATGAAGACATTGAATTATTAGGGAAACAGTCAATATCTTCTGTTTTCCCCAAAATCTGCAATTGTTTCTGATTTTATAATTGATGCAAATGTGATTTTCCATGAAAAAATATCAATATTTCATCGATTCCTGTGTTAAGTATTATTCTATTCTAAAACTTCATCAGCCGACATTCTGGAATTATATTTATCAGTAATATTATCGATGATGTAAGAAGTTTTTGATAAATTAGCGAGAAAAAGGTGCAAGCTGACCGAATCGTGAGTTTCTAGTATGCATATGACTGTCAACCGTCTAGCACGTTACATGTTGCTTTTTGCAGTGTTTTTTTTATATCTGCAGATTTATTACATTCCTTAATGGGTGTACTTACAAAGAATCCAACTGTTTGTATTGTGGATTGTCAGTTTTAGCTATCTGTTAATCTATATTGTTGATTGTTCTAATGAATTTAAGAATACCTTTCAGTACTGCTATAAATATAAAAGGCACTAATTTGGTGCTTTTCTGAACAGAATAAAGATATTTGATATGTAACTAATCAACTGTCTTGTGTATATTTTGACCTGTTATTCGTCTGTACCTGCTGCATTACATATCTACTGCTTCTATCAGTTCTAAATATGGTGTCACATACACCATGGGCATAGGAAGTCACCTCTTATGGTGCAAGAACCTCCAAAATTTCCTAGTTACAAGCTGAAAAATTGACTGGTAAATAACGTTTCCATCAAAAGTTGCTGCTAATTGAGAAATCTTCAATTTTCAAGAATTCTGTCAAATTTCAGGAAATTTCTGCCATTTGGGAAATTTTTTAGAAAAGTTTCCTTCAGTATTCAAGAATATTTGCCTAACGAATAATTTTAACTCCCAACCACCTAGAAAACCCGCAACCGGGAAGATTAAATGTTCTTAGGGATGCAGTTGCCCTTCCAAATTCCTATGCTTGTATTCCATAGTTTATAACCCTACCCTACTTTTATATCTCAGGGTGAAGCTAGGGCCGAAGTACATTTCTCTTCTGGAGGGGTTATTTATAATTATTTTGTTGCCGAAATCAAACTTTTTCATTAAGTGTGAATTATGGACAAATTGACAATCAGTCATCCCATTGGGGGTTCGCCAAAGACTACCTTCGATGAAGATTTTAACTGTGTTGAGTAATAAAACAGGTTCTTGAAGGATACAATCCTTGTTTGTTTGTTTGATGAGGTCTTAACGGCACCACGACAACGAAGGTCAAATTGTGCCTGAGAGGTCAGATCATTTTAGAGGTAGTAAGGAAAGAGACCAGGGGAAGAATGAGAGAAATTCAAGAACAAAAGCCAGAAAGCTGTGATCGAGAGAGGAGGTGCATGGGTAAAACTAAAAACAGAGTAGAGAGGGGGTGGAAGAGGAGGATTAAATATGGTTGTAGAGGGATGCATGCTGAAGGAAGGAGACTATTTTATCTGGAGGATTTTTTTGGAAGAACTCAGCAATTGAGTTGTGGGGAGCGAGAGAAGCTCTGGGAAGGTTGTACAGGGGGCAAGCAAGGAGAACGTGTTGGATTGTAAGGATGCAGTGGCAATTGTTACAGAGGGGTTGGGGGAACCAATAAGGAGGTGGGAGTGAGTGAGGTGGGTGTGACCAATTCTAAGACGGGTAATATGAACGTTGTCGATCTGAAAGGTTGTTGATGGTGGATTTGATCGGGATTGTGGGCTGGATAACATGGAGTTTGTTATCAATTTGGAAGTTCCATAAGGTTTGCCAGCGGTCACGAACAAGAGAAGCGATAAGCGGTTTGATGTCAGAGAGGGTTTTGGGAAAAGGGGAAGGGAGGAGGTTAAGGGCAAGCTTAGCGGCTGTATCAGCCCTGTCATTGCCAGGGATGCCAACATGGCTGGGTATCCAGAAGAAAAGAACACTTTTCCTGCAGAGGGTGGGAGAAAAGAGTTTCCGGAGGAGGAGGTGGCAGGTGAGGTTATCCCATTTAAGATTGAGTAATGAAGTAAGAACAGCCTTTGAGTCAGAGAAAATGGCAAAGTGACTAAGAGGAGTACTCAATAAAGTTGAGGGCGAGGAGAATGGCCTTAGCCTCGGCTGAAAAGATCCTTATTTCATATGATAGAGGATTACAATATAACCGACTACCACAAACAGCAAGTCAAGGTCTTATTCCTATCTCAAGTTATTTGTATTTGAAGTCAACATATGGAGGCTGCCATTATGGTAAATTCTGTACTGAAATCTTGTGCATGATGACATCATTTCCCCCAACAGAGACAAGGATTTTAATGTATTTCCTTATAACTTATGTGACACAAAGTTTTTACAGCATGTTAATTTTAATTGTACACAAAAATATCTTTAATCCTTTTTGTTCTTGAATTTCTCTCATTCTCCCCCTGGTCTCTTTCCTTCCTACCTCTAAAATGATCTGACCTCTCAGGCACAATTTGACCTTCGTTGTCGTGGTGCCGTTAAGACCTCATCAAACAAACAAACAAACTTTAATCCTTACAAATGTAAAACAACTTTTCAAAAGGTAGAAAAGTTTAGATAAATTATAAACAGATACAAAGCATTCCAACATCCTGATGGGCTGATGACATCATTTCCTGCATGTTTTAAAAACAAAATGGCAGCCCCCATAGTAGTAGTTAAAAAAAATATGTAAGATTACTTCAGGAGGTATACAACTTTGTCAGAACATTTGTTAATTTTCAGTCTATCATATGAAATGAGGATTATGTCACACTTTATGTCCCCTTTAAATTAAAACCTTTAAACATGTTCCGGAAAAAAGGAGTGTGGACAAATGAAGCAGTTTTACTCTTCTTCAGAATAGCCCAAAATCTCACAAAACTAGATAAAAAACAGACCACTTCTTATTTTTAAATAGCTGATGTACATCTCTCAGACAAATATATTTCTCCAAGATATATTTATAGACATCTTCAACAATACCATTCATTGTTTACCTCTTCAGAGAATTACTTGTGCTTACTGGAGGTAGGTGGTTCCTGTATTTCTCTCACAACTGTCGGAAGGACAGCATGCTCGACTTTTCCAAGCTAGCATAGAGAAAAGGTTTATTAAAAGGGATGTATACTGCAAATTACTTGAGCTTTGAAGGATGCTCTTACATTTCCTTTTGTTTTAGACATTTTACATTTTACTCAAAATATCTTAGGAGTTGTCCCAGATATTTTAAGACAAAAAAAGCTTAAGGTTACTACCACACCCAGTAACTCCCAAATTTGCCAATGTCAATGAAAGATTAAAATACTACAAAGTATCCTTGTGGCATAATGCACTTATTTTGTAGTCATCTACTTACCAAACTACCCTCTATTCATCTTAAACCATTCTTGAAAGTAGAAAAAAATGAGTATGATAGTTTTCATTATATAATTCAGCCCTGTTCTCCTCCCCGACCCTCACATTACCATGCCTACA
The DNA here is from genome assembly GCA_020152595.1 of Chiridota heheva. Classification (NCBI taxonomy): domain Eukaryota; kingdom Metazoa; phylum Echinodermata; class Holothuroidea; order Apodida; family Chiridotidae; genus Chiridota; species Chiridota heheva. The sequence goes on along the minus strand of JAIGNY010003738.1, from coordinate 210,799 downwards.
TCCTGGATTGTAATCTAGCTTCCAATTTAGGAAAACATGTTTTCAAGCAGCATAAAATAGTGTAAACAAACATTGAAGTAAATTATGCATTAAAATATTGTTTAATGTATGACAAACTAGACTCAGGCACTGCTAACGCACCTTCCACCCTCCAACATGCCAACCCAACCTCTGTCCCACATGTTATCTCACACCCTAAGTACCACATGAAATCCAGATCTGCCATTCCACCACATGCTATCACAACTTATATCCAGATGACACCCACCATGTGTCACATACCATTCCACCCTGCCCCACATGCCAATTCACCCTGCCCCACATGCCAATTCACCCTGCCCCACATGCCAATTCACCCTGCCCCACATGCCAATGCCCCCCACATGCCAATTCACCCTGCCCCACATGCCAATTCACCCTGCCCCACATGCCAATTCACCCTGCCCCACATGCCAATTCACCCTGCCCCACATGCCAATTCACCCTGCCCCACATGCCAATTCACCCTGCCCCACATGCCAATTCACCCTGCCCCACATGCCAATTCACCGTCCCACATGCCAATTCACCCTGTCCCACATGCCAATTCACCCTGTCCAATACGCCATCCCACTTTCTGTCTCACATGCCATCCCACCCTCATTAGATGTTATGCTCCTTAAAATTTTAAAGTCAGACCTGACCTGATATAAAAGCAGGTCGGGCCAGACTTTTCCTCTATATTCCGAAAATCACAAATAATTAGGATTAAATTTCCCTTATTATTGTCTCTATTGTAATAGTTCTCTGATAATAATTGATCCTGGGTTGTTGTGGAAGTTGGTGTTGAGTATCAAATTAGCTATAGATGAAGTCCTTATTGTGTGGTTGAGTGGTTATTTTAATTCAGATAAGTGATCTCGTTATTTGCTACATTAAGTTTGTAGTTATGATTTGCTAGAACAAATTTTTGAGGAGAAGGAAAAATCATGTGTCGTACATACAATCCCACCCTGTTCCACATGCCATTCCACCCTGTCCTATATACAATCCCATCCTGTTCCACATGCCATTCCACCCTGTTCCACATGCCATTCCACCCTGTTCCACATGCCATTCCACCCTGTCCTACATACAATCCCACCCTGTCCTACGTACAATCCCACCATGTTCCACATGCCAGTCCACCCTGTCCTACATACAATCCCACCCTGTCCTACATACAATCCCACTCTGTTCCACATGCCATTCCACCCTGTCCTACTTACAATCCCACCCTGTCCTACTTACAATCCCACCCTGTCCTACATGCAATCCCACCCTGTCCTATGTACAATCCCACCCTGTTCCACATGCCATTCCACCCTGTTCCACATGCCATCCCACCCTGTCCTACATACAATCCCACCTTGTTCCACATGCCATTCCACCCTGTCCTACATACAATCCCACCCTGTTTCACATGCCATTCCACCCTGTCCTACATACAATCCCACCCTGTCCTACATACAATTCCACCCTGTCCTACATACAATCCCACCTTGTCCTACATACAATCCCACCCTCTTCCACATGCCATTCCACCCTGTCCTACATACAATCCCACCCTGTCCTACATACAATTCCACCCTGTTCCACATGCAATTCCACCCTGTCCTACATACAATCCCACCCTGTTCCACATGCCATTCCACCCTGTCCTACATACAATCCTACCCTGTTCCACATGCCATTCCACCCTGTCTTACATACAATTTCACCCTGTTCCACATACCATCCCACCCTGCCCTACATACAATCCTACCCTGTCCTACATGATATCCCACCCTCATACCAATTCCTCCATCTACCAAGCATCATGTCATCTTCTACCCAACATTCCAGATGACATCTCACCACATGGCATCCCTCCACATTAAAGAGCCCTCCATTAAAAACATACTCAACTTGATATTTGTTATACTTGCTCTCTATTTAAGCAGTTATTGTTTATATTTCTTCTCATGCCCAAGACACTTAATTTTGGATTCTTTTGAGGCAAGGAACTCTTTTGTTTGACATTTCTTTCATGCAAGACCAATATTTTAATTGCTATTCATAAGTAAGTAATATCATTAACATAACAAATAAAGCTTTAACCAAACAAAGAAACTCCTTCAATAACTTTTAACCTGATGCCGAAGCCGATGCCATGGGTAGTAGAATAGCTCTTACTGTTCTTTGAATAGTTTGTTTGTTTGTTTTGTTTGATGATGGCTTAACGGCACCACAACAACGAGGGTCAAATTGTGCCTGAGAGGTCAGATCATTCTAGAGGTAGGAAGTAAAGGAAACAGGGGGAGAATGAGAGAAATTAAAGGACAAATGGTCAGAAAGCAGTGATTGTGAGGGGAGGTGCATGGTTGAAACAAAAACAAAGTAGAGAGGGGGTGGAAGAGGAGAATTAAATATGGTCGTAGAGGGAGGCATGATGAAGGAAGGAGATAATTTTATCCAGATTTTTCTGGAAGAACTCAGCAATTAAGTTGTAGGGAGCAAGGGAAGCTCTGGGAAGGTTGTACAGGGGGCAAGCAAGGAGAACGTGATGAATTGTGAGGGTGCAATGGCAATTGTTGCAGAGGGGTTGGGGGGAGCCAACAAGGAGGTGGGAGTGGGTGAGATCAGTATGACCAATTCTAAGACGGGTAATATGAACGTTGTCAATACGAGAGAGGTTGTTGATGGTGGCTTTGATCGGAATTGTGGGCTGGATGACATGGAGTTTGTTATTAATTTGGGACTTCCATGAGGTTTGCCAGCGGTCCCGAACAAGGGAAGCGATAAGCGGTTTGATGTCAGAGAGGGTTTTAGGAAAAGGGGCAGGGAGGTTGGTGAGGGCAAGCTTAGCAGCTGCATCAGCCCTGTCATTACCCGGGATGCCAACATGGCTGGGTATCCAGAAGAAAAGAATACTTTTCCTGCAGAGGGTGGAAGAAAGGAGTTTGCGGAAGAGGAAATGAATGCTTTGTTCACTCTTTCCCATCAGATGTGTGCCATGTCACTGGGTGATTTGAAGAAGTGTTGAAATGTATCTTGTTTCCCAATGATTAAGTATCAGAGACTATTTTCAATTATCTTTTTATTGCAACATCCTTTGTAACCCTTCAAAAAATGCCCCCTGGCAAATGTTCAGGCCTTCATTTCTTACAGGCTTCATTAAATGAAGTGATCCCCGAAACCGATGAATGACTTATCTTTCTTTCCTAATTAAAACTTTATATTATTATCTAATATACTCTTATTACTGTTGTATCCTTGCATTTGATACAAATAAATTGAATCAAATCTTACATCCTTTCTCCAAAGATTCAAAATTTTCTACATACACCAAAATATCTGCAAACTTGACCACAGAAGACAAAATCCAAAGAATACCATAAAATAGCCATCGGATGCTACCTAAAATTATATTTCTCCAGGTTACAATTGTTCTTGAAAGACATTTGGTATTAAACTTGATTTTATTGCCCCCAGTGAGGATCTTGCCACTCTCAGTCCGAGTTGATAAGGCAACCACTTTAGCAAGCCTAAAAGCCAACCTTTATGAGTAATGCTGCAGTTAACCTCTTTACTCATGTGCACAATGTGGGGATTTACCTCACGGAACACTCAACCCTCTTCTTAACTCTAAATAATACCATAAAAGTCAAAGCTTTAACTTTCAGGGGCGGGGGAGGGGGGAAGGGAAGGCTTCAGACCCTCAATAATTTAGGTGAACATATATGTTATCACGTTACCTGACCTAATTAGCCCCCCCCCCCCCAATATTGTTATCACATGTCACCTGACCTCATTAGCCCCCTCCATTATTTTGAACACTCCACTGCCCCCGACTTCTCAAATACATGTTTCTCTTGTTATCACTACAACGGCAGCATATGCTTAAGGAACCTAACATTGTATTAATGGTGCTTCACTTGTTGATTATTTCACTGTGGTGACATGACATGATAGGCCTTTGGTCACTCTACCAATTTCTGTTAAAGAGGCGCTGTCGTCTCAAAACAAATCGCAATGACACCAGTAAGTATACACACTTCATCAACATATTACAATCGTTCAGAGATTCGTATATTATACATTGTGTGTATGAAGATTAGGTAAGGTACATGCACTTACAGTATGTATGTGTGGTAACATCACACAACCGAGTTGAACAGATCTGTAGCCTACAAATTCATCGTTAGTTTAATCATGAAGCTATCAAGTGAAAGTAACTCAATTAATAGCTACAAGTTTTAATTCAAATGAGGGGAAAATACAAGAAAAAAATGTTGCCTCAACGAGCTTCGCACGCGTTATGTTTTGCACAAAAGCAAATCAACCGGAGCTCATCGCTTTATCCATTCGGCCACACAATGCTTGAATATGAAGGTTGCTGTATTATTAATATAATGCAATCTATGATCAAAAGAGGTGCGCATAGCAATTAGTTAAAATTTCAACCAATCAAAAAATTATATCTGAATGTCCTTATGCGCCAAGATTACCCCTTTAATGGTATATGGACAGGTAGATTTTATATGCACCTGAAGAAGTTTTAATTTTGGAACCGAACAGTATTTAAACTACAAGCAAACTATCTTATAGTTTCCAAGCAATTGCTAATCAAAAGTTTGAATAATTCTGAAACTTTGGATGCAATGTTGGGATGTAGAAAAGAGAGGACAGCTCAAAATTCTTAATATAAATCTTTAATTTTCTGTCCAAACTTTCAGACACTTAAAATCATCAGATTGTTTTCTCCTGCTAATTTTTTTTGGGGAGTATGATGCAGATTCAAAATTTCTTCATCATATTCAACTGCTCCCATTCAAATAATATTGGTGGAGGATTCAAAAACAATTAGTTAACATAAGGAAATTCATAGGTTGTGATGTCACAAACTTTCAATCAAATTTGCATAATTTATTACAGTAAGGCTGCATAATTCAAAATGCCATAAAATCATCAATTTTTAACAAATTTTGATAAACCCTGCTATTTTCATGCTTTATAGCATATTTTTCTCCAATAAAGCTTAATTTGTCGCTACTTGTCCAGAGATCTTTAACAAATTCTTTCACAATTGACCTCAATAAACCTGTCGCTCTTCCTATCTGGAGTCATATTTCCACAACCAAATTTATCATTAACCTATTTCCCCTCTGTCAGGTGTTCATGCTCATTATGGTTGTGTGTCCATTGCACAATTTGAATCTTATTCATCCTCTTGTAATTAAATCAGCCAATTACGGATGTCATCTGTCCGTCTTATTCGCAATGAGTCCATCCAGATGCCCCAGTTGCTGGATGTACTCATCCCGGCGCTGCTTCAGCATCTTAAGCAAGTCATCATCAGCAAACTCATCACTCCCTGAGGAGTGGGAATCTGTAAAATACGAGAAAAAATAATTTCCAATTGACTATAAGTATAGACCTTTTAAAACTGACTTTAGGAAAGGAAAAAAAAAGATTACTTCAGTCTTTCTACCAATCAACTGCTGGGGGAATTTTCTATTTGTTACCCAACCAATCAGCTGCAATTGCTAAAAGAAAATTTTATTAAAAATTGTATGCAACAATGCACCCATGTATTACCATAATTTAGAACGCACGTATTATTAGCATTTGAACACTTTTTTGCCATACGCTTGGTCCATGTGCCGTGCGTGAATTTGAATCATCATTAATAATCCTCCAGTATACGATTGGTCTATTATGGACACGTGAATTTCAGCCATGTGAGAATTTAAATTCATTTTCTAGAAACTGCCAATTTAGATTTGAAAAAGTCTATACAAGAAAAATAAAATATATGGAACTACATTTACTATTTGACATTTTTCTCTCAAAGAGCAACGTACATTGATTCCTTATGTGTTGGAGAGTCAGTATTTATATCTGGAAAAATCATGATGATACTATACAGTGTGTTCTACCACATTTGGTCATTCAATATTTTTGTCTCCTAACAGACAAAATTGAATGAAAAGCATTTCCATGCTCGGATAATGGCACAAACAGGGTCATTGGTGGTTGATAAGTGCATAGTCAATTATTATTATGGGGAGAAAAAAAAAGATAAATTAAGAGCAAACTATTATGCATTCCATAATTTCTCTCTGTAACAAAAAGTAATAGGATACCACATTTTTAAAATGCTCCAACAAATAAAAACTGAAAATAATAATATCCTAGCTTGAATAGGAGGTTGGAGAATTGTAAGGCAGGAATGCAAGGACTCAAAAGATGCAGGATATTACATTCTTGAAATGCTTCAGTGTTTGCATAAGATTTTCAGTTAAAGGAATATTCCCATGAATTTTCATCTTTTCATATATGATAGAGAAAATTTGTATAACAAAGTGGTGAAAAAACTATGTTAACATCTTATTCTGCTTAGAACTTATAACAATTTAAAGAGTAGAAAATTGTTCTTAAAACACCTCCTACAGTATATGTCCTTCAGCTTGGTGATGTCATCAAGGCAATTCCAGCACAGTTCTTATGTATTTCTTATCAATTTAGTCACACTTTTTTTACATTATCAAACAGCATTTTTGGTTTGTTATAGAGATAGAGTGGAATATATAATTTACAAGAAAACATTTTAGGGCTTTTTTTGGTGTACATCACATTTACAATAATAAAAAAATCTGAATCATTTTTAAAGAAATACAAAAGATGTTTTGTTGAAATTGTCTCTATGACATCACAGATGTTGTCAATCGGTCACTTTTGTCCAAATTCAAAAACAATTTAAAATTTTGTAACTTCTAAACAGAATAAGATATTAACATAGTTTTTTCACCACTTTGTTTCTGGAATTTTTTTCTATCTTATATGAAATCTTGTTTTGCTATTTTATAGGAAACATCAAAACACAAGAGGTTGCATTTTTAAGACAAGTCTTTGAAAAAATAATTCAGTATTTAACAAAAATGGATATAAAATTTCTTTGGAGCATTTGCATTGTCATGACCTGTGCATTATCCCCCCGTAATGCACAACCTTGAGATTTTGGGTTAGTCCATTTTTCCAACAGGTGAATTTCTTAACAAATTTCTTAATCAACTACTGGGGGAACTTTTCCTTTGTTACCCAACCAATCACCTGCTGGGGAATTTTTCCTTTGTTACCCAACCAATCAACTGCTGGGGAAATTTCCCATTGTTACTCAACCAATCAACTGCTGGGAGAATTTTTCCTTAGTTACCCAACCAATCAACTGCTGGGGAAATTTCACTTTGTTCCCCAACTAATCAGCTGCATGTACTGCAGGAAAAGCTATAAGCACAAATGTTCACGCACATTTAATACCTTAAAGTATAACGCACACTTGAAAGCATGTTTTTCCTACGCTTGGTCCCATATCCCGCATGAATTGTGCAAACGAAAAAGAATCCCCCAGTATCTAATTGGTCGATAAGATTCCCCAAGTATATGATTGGTCGAACATGGACACCTGAATTTCAGCCATGAGATATGATTGAAATTAGTTTTCCAGAAATTGCCAATTTACATTTAAAAAGGCCTATTGAATAAACATATTATAAATAACTGTACTTGCAGCTAACCTTCATTACTCTCTTCTTGCTGTGGTCCGGGTATTCTATCTTGTTGGGTCATAAATCTTTCTTCTTTACGAGGGCTATCCTGAGATTGAGATACGTCTGGGGAGAACAGTCTTGATGATATGACCTGAAAAATAAGAAATCAAAATTATGAGTGAAAACCGAAGTTCCTACAATGTTTTGAATAAAGATTGCAATTTTTAGTTGATATGTAAAATATGCCATAGACAACATCAAGTTTCTGACCAACAGAAACTTGACAAATGGTGATGAAATAAAATGTTTAACCACTTTTTTAATATATGCAGAAGAATAAACGAAAGTGAGCATGGACAACTGCATAGTTTCTATTTTTTTTCAGACTAGCCAAAAATCTTACAAAGCTGATTGGATAAAAACTGACTAAGTCATGTTTTGAAATAGCTGATGCACCACATCTTGATCACTTCAAACTTGATATGGGAAAAGCCCCCAAATACTATTAAGTCATATGCAGTGGTTAAGAAGTCATGCTCATTTGTGAAATCCTATCTAGGTTCATGTGTTCTCATCCGCTTACGACTGGGCCTCATCATGTTTGTTTGTTTAAGAATGCATTCATCAAGTCTTAAGATGAGGTTTCACCTAACGCGTTTGTTTGTTTGTCTGATGAGGTCTTAACGGCACCACCACAACGAAGGTCAAATTGTGCCTGAGAGGTCAGATCATTCTAGAGGTAGGAAGGAAAGGAAACAGGGGGAAAATGAGAGAAATTCAAGAACAAAAGGTCAGAAAGCTGTGATTGAGAGAGGAGGTGCATGGGTGAAACAAAAACAAAGTAGAGAGGGGGTGGAAGAGGGGAATTAAATGTGGTTGTAGAGGGAAGCATGATGAAGGAAGGAGATAATTTTATCCGAAGGATTTTTTTTGAAGAAGTCAGCAATTGAGTTGCGGGGAGCGAGGGAAGCTATGGGAAGGTTGTACAGGGGGAAAGCAAGGAGAACGTGATGGACTGTGAGAGTGCAGTAACAATTGTTACAGAGGGGTTGGGGGGAGCCAATAAGGAGGTGGGAGTGAGTGAGGTGGGTGTGACCAATTTGCTAAGACGATAATATGAGCGTTGTGTCGAGGGATGCCAACATGGCTGGGTATCCAGAAGAAAGAACACTTTTCCTGCAGAGGGTGGGAGAGGAGGAGGAGGTGGCAGATGAGGTTGTTGATGGTGGATTTGATTGAGGGCGCAAGGAGAATGGCCTTAGCCTCGGCTGAAAAGATGGATGAGTGGTCACTGACATCCTGTCTTGTTGCCTTCCTTGGATCTAGATAGAGGTGTAATTTGAGGATTTGGTTGTGGATGTGCTCTCATCCGCCTATCAAAGAGGGAGGAGAAATTAGGGTACACCTAATGAGTTGTAAACAGGGTTCTTACACCAAGGAAACCGAGAGATGGGCCTTAGGCTCTAGACAAAGCCTGAGGAGACTTCATTTTGGATGTGTTACAGGGTTTATTTTTAATTTAAGCCTTGAGCTGGCAACATGATGCATTCATCAAGGGCAAGTCATCTGAGAACCAGGGTTGGGGATGATTTGGGGGTTTGGAGGTTTTGGGAATTGAGCAGACAGTAAGGTGTTAAAATATGTCAACTGTCTGCTGGGTCTGAGTTCACTTGTTTTTCTTTGGACATGTAATGTGGAGTTGGTGTAACGCTCTGAAATAATCATGTGACCTGGCTGGAACATGAACTGTCCACCTTGCAGCTAAAATATGATAAGTACTCTGATTATGTAAACTGAAAATGAAAGATGATTCTCAACTTTTCATTACCTGAGCAATGGTAGCAGAGATGGGTGATGATGTCACTGGTTTCTCCTCATCTTCATCTGTAAAACTTTCCGAGCTGTCATCCCTAACATGCCAAACATCTGTGGCTCTTCCTTTCGAACAGTGCCATCTCTTCTTGCCTTGTGATGTAATGAACTTGTAGCCAATTTTGACGGATATCAGCCTTTCTTAAATGTGGGTCTGAACTCCTTTCCTTCCCTCTGGTTTGTGCATCAACTCTCTTGTCTCTAAGATCCCGACTGGGCACTGAACCATCATGTGGATCATCTCTACCTGATGACACATTAACATTATTGTTCTCAGCTTTTTCACTGCCACTATTCATTTCTCCTGTACGCTTTCTCAATTTTTCATTTGTTTCTGATTCAGAATGTCTATGTAAAGTATTACCATGGTGACAAGGAATTATGTCACATGACATATGTAAATGAGGTGTGACTTGTGATATCCTCACTGAACTTTCTATATTTGGGCTAGCAATAATGCTTTCAGTTTGTATATTTCTTGTTCTTTGATCATCTAATGTCTCTTCCCTTCTGCTGTGTCCTATCCTACCCTCTAGCTCATTAACATTTCTCTCCCTTTCCCATTCAGGTAAATCATCCACCAAATACTGATCAGAATTTAGTTCTTGATTGGTTTTCCTATTTGTTTGAGTTGAGACAGTTTGTGGGATTGGATCAGTTCCCACTGTGGTAAACCCTGAACCACCTTGATCCCTATTCCTACTGGTAACCTCCGTCGTTACTTGTGATATCAATTGTTTGTTTTTCAGTCTTTGACGGAAAGCTTCCAAGCTGGAACCGTCTGTAGATACCTGGAAAATCAGAATGGAAAAAACAAGATGCATCAACAATAGACCTTTTCAAACAAAGTTTTGCCTAACATTATTTCTTCAGTACTGACCAATCAACTGCTGGGGAAATTTTCCCTTTGTTAATCAACCAATCAGCTGCGGTTGCTGGAAAAGAAGTTGTAAACAATAATGTGCGCATGTATTACCTTCATGTATTACACATGTATGATTAGCATACGCTTGGTCCCATACCGTTTGTGAATTATGCAGACGTATAAGATTCCCCCAATATACTATTGGTTCATTTATAGATACATGAAATTTCAACACGTGACATTATCTCAATCAGTTTTCCCAAAATTGTTGATTCAGAATTAAAAAGTATGATACAGATTTCAAAAGGTCTATAGCATGACAAATATGTCCATCTTAGATGATAAAGAACAATTAAAGGAACAAAATGGTAAAGAAAGGTTGTAATAATCTTAATACCAGTGAGGAAATATTCATTTTAATAGTTTAAGTGACTTGTGAAGAGGTGAATGATTTCAGACTTAAATTGGCAATATAAACTCACACTTATTCAAAAAATTTGTTTAATTCAATAGGTTAACTCCCCTAGGTATATTACTATATTACATATTAGAGAAACAGAATGAAGCTAATTAATTGTGATTTCCTATGCAAGCACATTTTGAAAACAAAACAAATGTTTTCATTCAATGAATACTGTTGAAACAATTTTTCACTGCAATATACATGTCCTAACAATTTTAAAGTAAAAAGTTAGTAAGAGATGGAGTGAGACCACTCCTGAAAAACAAAAATTGTACAACAGTCACTTGAAAGGAATATGGACGTATAGAGGCAACATTACCTATATTGCTTTAAAATTTAATAAAAACTATCATAGTAGCAACACATTTCATCAAAATTGGTTAAAGATTGACCATATTACAGCATTTTTAAATATCAGACATCAATTTGCATAATTTATGCAAGGCGAGCTTGGTATTTGCTCTTGTAAATCCGTTTGTTTTTCAAATGTCCGTCATACTTCTTTAAAGTGTTGCAGCAAATTCTGATCAAATGTTTTTAGTCTTTGCCATACCTTCCAATACATCAAATTCAGAAAGTAAGATTTGCAAAAGAAAGTACAAAAATTACATAAAGATTTTGAGCTGTAGCCTGTAGGCCCAGTCACACATCATAAGCTTTAATCAGCTATTGTAGCCTGTAGGCCCAGTCATACATCACAAACTTTAATCAGATATTGTAGCCTGTAGGCCCAGTCATACATCACAAACTTTGATCAGCTATTGTAGTCTGTAGGCCCAGTCATACATCACAAACTTTGATCAGCTATTGTAGCCTGTAGGCCCAGTCATACATCACAAATTTTGATCAGATATTGTAGCCTGTAGGCCCAGTCATACATCACAAACTTTGATCAGATATTGTAGCCTGTAGGCCCAGTCATACATCACAAACTTTGATCAGATATTGTAGCCTGTAGGCCCAGTCATACATCACAAACTTTGATCAGATATTGTAGCCTGTAGGCCCAGTCATACATCATAAACTTTGATCAGCTATTGTAGCCTGTAGGCCCAGTCATACATCACAAACTTTGATCAGATATTGTAGCCTGTAGGCCCAGTCATACATCATAAACTTTGATCAGCTATTGTAGCCTGTAGGCCCAGTCATACATCATAAACTTTGATCAGCTATTGTAGCCTGTAGGCCCAGTCATACATCATAAACTTTGATCAGCTATTGTAGCCTGTAGGCCCAGTCATACATCACAAACTTTGATCAGCTATTGTAGCCTGTAGGCCCAGTCATACATCACAAACTTTGATCAGATATTGTAGCCTGTAGGCCCAGTCATACATCACAAGCTTTAATCAGCTATTGTAGCCTGTAGGCCCAGTCATACATCACAAACTTTGATCAGATATTGTAGCCTGTAGGCCCAGTCATACATCACAAACTTTGATCAGATATTGTAGCCTGTAGGCCCAGTCATACATCACAAACTTTGATCAGCTATTGTAGCCTGTAGGCCCAGTCATACATCACAAACTTTGATCAGCTATAACTGAAAAACTAAATTCAGTTTGACCACTAACATAATCCTTAAAAGAAAATACTAACCAGCCTAACATTCTGGTCTTTTAATCCTGAAGCTTGAGATAACCTGTTTATTATATTTTCCCTTTGTCCCTGGTTCCCAATCCGTATCAACGTTGACTGCTTGGCACTCTCCATCTTTCTTCTCAACCTCCACTGATATAAAATGTCATCCTCTGGCCTGGATGGTCTGCCAGCATTCCTCTGATCAAGTCTTGGATAAAGGGATGCTCTTGATAAAGGCTCTTCCCCTGCCAAAAAAGACAGAAATTTAAACTCAAAAGTTAGAAGTTTGCACCTGAGATCTCAAACCAGCTGTTTTCTTCTTTTGATTTTCTTGATTAAATTTGGATTAATCTTTTACAATCATAAAGATTTAAATTTTGATAAAAACATTTTATAAGATTAAATAGCATAAATAGCATGGATTCAATCTTTTACAATCATAAAGATTTAAATTTTGATAAAAACATTTTATAAGATTAAATAGCATAAATAGCATGGATTCAATCTTTACAATCATAAAGATTTAAATTTTGATAAAAACATTTTATAAGATTAAATAGCATAAGCTACAATTGCAACCAAAGTTTTGAAATGAATACCCTCAGCTTTGGGAGAGATTTTTAGCTCTAAACACTGTTTATAACCATCTGGTCCAATTTTATATTGTAACCTGGCACATTCATTAGATCTTGCAAAAATTTCCCCTAGATGTGGGGTGTGCTGCCTCTGTATGTGTAGGAACTAACAAAATCAGCTAAAGAAATTGCATTGTCATATTAGCAAGATCATACTAATGCAAGTGAGACCTAGGAAGACCTAAGTGAATTGCAGTGAAATGGACTTTGAAATAAGGGAAATGATAGAGATAAGCAATTAAGCAACAGAATGTGAAATTAAGAGGGAGCTATGGAAGAATGGTAATACATTTTAAGCACAAGAAAATGTGACAAATGCATTCTTACAATATTTTTTTCAAATGTAAATTGAATTAAACAAGTAGGATCTATGGAAACAAATCTAAGAGAAAATTAATGGTGTAAAAAAGCAAGAAGCAAAGGGAGGTTCTGATTGACAGTGATTGATATCATTCTTATTGCATATTGAAAGACAAAAAGCATTTCATGAAAATTAAGAAATGTAATTTGCAAAATAGAAAAAAGGGAAGGTAGCAGAAGTTGAATTTAATAGTGAAAAAGTAAAGGTAAAAGACAGAGCAAATATGATACAGAGATGGGTGTTGAAATTCTTTTAATGAGAATTGCATTTCATAAGGTACAAAAACCTACTTCTGGGAACATTCCATGGAATAGGTTTGCCTCTCTCTCTTGCACTGCTGGATGACGATGGTAGACTGGGGGATAATCCGACACCCTCAGAGCTTACAGGAGGCTCATTCAAGGAGGACTCACTAGAACAGAATCAAAGAAAATATGAGTTGTAAGAGAAATATAGTAAGCTTGCATTGTAAACACACAGAAATATGTCAGAACATCTGTTTACAGAGCCTGTAAAATTTGCCACTAAAGTCAAACCAATCAAGACCACTTCAAAGTGCTGTATATGACTATATAAACAGTTTCCTCTTATAAGCACATCTCTTTGTTTGACCGACCCTACATATCTAAACTGATTTCCACCAATATTTCAACCGAAAAGCTGGTTAGAATCCAACTTGGTTAGTCCAAAGAATTTTTGGAGTGGTTATTGTGTGGGCAATTGCAATCAAGACATTCACGAGTGTTCACATTAAGGTGTGCAATTCCCACACATATCATCAAATTCACCCACAAAAATAATTGAAGGGGGGGAAATTCAAAATTTGGCCTCTTTTCAGCCAATTTTGGCCCCTTTTTTTGGTGGTAATTTTTTCCCCCCAAAAAAAATATATATTACACATGGGGAGAAAATCTCCCCAAATTTTGAAATCTAGTGTGTACACTGATATTAACACTGTCTTTGTGCAAATATTGTTGATTTTTTTACCTTCTTTCTAGAAGTTTCTGAGCCCTCGCCTGAAGCACAGCACTTTCTTCATCCAGAAGAGGAGTTGATGCAAGAGGTGAAGTCTTGACATACCCTGATGTGTTACTCAATCTCTCAGGAGTCTTCTTGATTGGGGAGCCAAGTCTTGCTGCTGGAACCCTTGAGGTCCCCTTACTCTGTCTACTTGACGGTTTGTAACTCAAGTCACTGGACGAGGTATCTCTGGTTGGCGGAGAGGATGACATCCACCAAAAATCTTTCTTGGGTGTTGCATTCACTGATTGGCGCTCAGAACGACTCTGAGGTTTGCCATATCTGAATCGATGAATATACCTGTATTTGAAACAACAAGGAGTTTCTTAAAAAGTTAGCAATTGAATGTAAAAGAAACATACAGTATAAGTTATTCCTATTCTTCTCTAAGCTGTTCTCCTCCTTTATTCAAACAGAACAGCTAAACAAATACAAACATGTAGAGGCAACTCTAGCTATATTGCTTTAAAATATATTAAAAGCCATCAAATTGCTTTAAAATCTATTAAAAGCCATCAAATTATAAAAAATATCACCAAAATTACACAAAAAATATCATAAAACTGGGTTTTTAAAATTGACCATTTTTCAGCGTTTTTAAATCTCAGGCATCAATTTGCATATTTTTTGCACTTTTTGTGATGTAGTACCTTAGCATTTTCTTTTGTAAATCCTTTTTCCTAAATGTCTATCGTAATTCTTTGAAGCGTTGCAATAAATTTGGATCACATGTTTTTGAGTCTTTGCCATGCCCCTAATAACATTTTAGCAGGAATAGACTTTCCCATCATTTTCAGTCTGCAAATTTAAAGAACATAAAGATTTGAGCTGTCCGCCTAGTCATACATCAAACATTTTGCATGAATTAAAAAGTGGTCAAACCATGATTACAAATTTTACATGAATTAAAAAGTGATCAAACTAAGATCACAAATTTTGCATGAATTTAAAACTGATTAAACTATGATCACAAATTTTACATGAATTAAAAGTGATCAAAGTAAGATCACAAATTTTGCATGAATTAAAAACTGATTAAACTATGATCACAAATTTTACTTGAATTAAAAACTGATCAAACTATGATCACAAATTTTGCATGAATTAAAAACTGATCAAACTATGATCATAAATTTTGCATGAATTAAAAATTGATCAAACTATGATCACAAATTTTGCATGAATTAAAAACTGATCAGACTATGATCACAAATTTTGCATGAATTAAAAACTGATCAAACTATGATCACAAATTTTGCATGAATTAAAAATTGATCAAAATATAATCACAAATTTTGCATGAATTAAAAACTGATCAAACTATGATCACAAATTTTGCTTGAATTAAAACTGATCAAACTATGCTTGAATTAAAACTGATCTGCTTAGATTATGAGACTCTTTCTAACAACATATATATGTATTGCTACATTGTCTCTAACAGTCTGACACCGTCACTTACTGTGCTAAAACAGAATCCTTTGGCACTGATGCGCTATTGGTGGCCTGCTCCTTCTGTCTCTCTACAGATGACCTCTGACCTGTCATTTTCATGAGACTATCCAAGCTAAAGCTACTTCCTGATGGGATTTCTAATCCCGCATGAATGTTATATTTACTTGACACAGACCCATGGGATGAGGTATGATGAACATCACTTGGACTGTCAATTGTTGAGGGTCTCTCACTTGCCGGCCAGGACTCGTTGTACTTTGAGGAAGTATCCCCTGGACTGGGAGTGTCATGAGATGGCAGTTCTTTTGCTAGCATGGTATTTGATCTTTGAAGAAATGCTTTCTCTTTTGGTGTCAGCAGGTTTTCTTTATCTTCATCATTCTCAGCACTTTCTGTCTGATTTTTAGTCTTGGGACTTAATCTAATCTGCAAAAAAATGCATAAATGTTTCTAAAGTATTTAGAAATAAAGATATATAAAATCTGATTTTGTAATCATAACAGTCCAACAGCAATCCTACAAACTTAAATATTCTTCTTAGATGGCAATATTTTAACAGTAAGTGTCTAAAAATAATCATAAATTCATGTATTATCAAACTACAGGTAATTGAATTAATTTAGTATTATGTTTTACAGCAAACGATAAATATGTTGAGAATGATCTAAAATCTAAGAGCAGCACGGGTCAAATTTCCCACTGTTCCGTTGATCAGAGAACAATGCATTTTATGTGGGAACAGTGAATTTTATGTGGGAACAGTGAATTTTATGTGGAAACAGTGAATTTTATGTGGAAACAGTGAATTTTATGTGGAGACAGTGAATTTTATGTGGGAACAGTGAATTTTATGTGGAAACGGTGAATTTTATGTGGTAACAGTGAATTTTCAAACATCACTGTTCTAATGGTACAGTGTTTTTTTTTTCTTCCACAAACATGTGGCATCAATGATCAATAATTTGATTTCTGTTAACAAAAAGTCATGTTGTCAAAGAAGATTATCATAAAAAAGAATTTCTTCCAGAAAGAAAAGGCCACCTTGCATGCAATTGTTAGCATAATTAATAATGATATACATACATGTGTGCAAGGCTGCTTGCATGTGTAAGCAACTGGATGCTACATGTAAATACTAAAAAGTGACATACAGTACATATATGTACCTATTAACCAATAAAGTACTGTAGTTGTAAATTAAGCCTATTTTGAAGAAAGGAATTTGTCCTGTTATTGAAAACAATTGGAACAGTGAAATCTGATCCAGAAGAGTATTATTTGAGAATGTACTGTTCCATGGAACAGTGGCACAAAATGTAAATTTTGAACCCCATTAAGTGTGCAAGCTCTTTCCTTTCAGTATGCTATCATAGGGGCATTAATAATATGCCCAACGTGCATCAGATAGAGGCATCATATTACACTTGCACGTGTTGACAATGTAATTAGATCGTAGCTGTGCCAGGCCAAGCAAATAATGATATCATATTAGGTTGCCCTTGCTCTGGCGAGGCGTGTGATGTGCAACCGTTGATTTTTGCCAAAATCGGCGATTGCAGTGCATACTAAACGGAAAGCGGAGGTACATCTCATACCTGATTAGCAATGCACTTTTTCTATTTAAATTCTATATTCCATGGTTTCCACATCAGTTGTGGTTATATTTTTTTCATTCTTTTATTCAAATAAAGACTTGCTTTTCACATAAATCTCACAGATCATCTGTTAAACTTGTTTTGTGGCTGTAACAAAAAAAAAAGGGAGGGGGGGGGAATCTCTCTATCCCCTCACTAATGTGAACACTGGTCTTATCCAAAATTACACATTTCAACAAATCTGAAGTCAGTAAGCAAGATGCTTTATACATGGTCTTGCCTCAAATTCACAACTTCTTGTTTTTAACTAGTCTTTTATTCTTCTAAATTTCACATGTACCCACCTCTTTTTCTCTTGCGGAAAGAGTCTTTTGCAAGGTAGGATGGTAAAATGTTGCTGGCAGAGGTTCTTCATGGAATGGATTGTCCCTGACAAGGAAAACAACACAAACATTTATTTTCAGTCTGTGGGTACTTTACAAAACCTTTCTGTTAAAAAAGAGGGAAGACTAAAGATTATGCTGTAGCCTGCAGCCAAGATCTTCATCTTTGAATATCTAATCCCCATACCAATACAGTAATACAAAAACAACAGTTTAAACTTTTGACTTTAATATTTAAGTTGTCAGCCTGTTACTTTACTGTCTGCAGATGCAATGATTTCTGAATCTCTCTCATGAGGAAAGGCTTGAAAGAACTAATCTTCTGGAAATGCATACGGAGAAGAGAACCAGAAGCCACCACTTAGAAATATTTTTAAGCTAGCTGAATGGATGCCACAAAATAGTTTTTCAGCCAACAATCTGATACTGTCATATGAAACGCTCACACAGCCTGACACAGGATTCACTTCTTATCTCATACAAGGCTCTTGTGAGACCTTATCTAGAGTACTGCAATGCTGCTGTGTACCCCCAATTTGAGAAGCAGATTGGTGATGTTTTACGGCACCACGACAGCCAGAGTCAAATGTGCCAAGAGGGTGTTAAAACTTTAAGGTGCAAGAGTTATGATGGGGAAGAATGGGAGAGGGTGAGGGGATAGGATGGAGAGAAACAATAGAATGAGGAAAATAAAGGTGCAAATAAAGGTAATAAAAAGGAAAGAAGGATAGGGTGGTAGGACATAAAAGGGGGAAAAGTGGATAAGGATTACATTTAGATCAGGTGGAATAAGTTGCTATTGAGGAGAATAGTGATGATGATGGAGGAAGTGGGGGTTGATTGTTCTTGAAGAGATAAGAAATGGAGGTGGAAGAGGAAAGCAATTATCTGGACTTGAGGTATAAAAGACAGGTTAAGAGAATATGCTTGATCGAGAGATCAGTGATGAAAATAGGGCAGAGAGTTTTGGGAGAGCCTGATATGAGGTAGGAGCAAGTGAGAAAGGAGTGACCAAGACGCATGCCGGTAATGACAATGTCCTCTCTATAATTGCGACTGTGTGAGGAGGGTTGGTCCCTACTTTGGGGTTGATAGTGTAGAGTTTATTACTAGTCTCAAGATTCCAGGAGTCTTGCCAGGTCTTCCAGAGGTAGCTGGAAATCTTGAGGCAAAATTCAGAGTGTGGAATAAGGATTGGTGAAATATGGTCTAACAGAGCATTGTTGGCTGCTCTTTCGGCCGGATTAGATCAGAGCATGTTAAGGATGCCTGTGAGAATTGATTTGAAGTCAGAGAAGATAACAAAGCAGGGCGGAAGGAAAGTTCTACACAGTTTAAAGCTCAGAGGATAACCTTTGCTTCAGCAGACCAGATGCAGTCTCCATCCAGTAATCTTGAAGAAATGGTGAGGCCGTGACAGCCGGCAGCGACTGCAGAGGAGCCTTCCCTTGTGGAACCAGCAGTGAAGTGGAAGGAGTAGTCATGGCAGTTTATACTAAGTTGGCAGTATTTGGATCGAAAAAATGCTGGGTTGTGAAGAGCTTTCGTGTAGGTGAGGCCTAGGAAGACTTGGGGGGAGGTATAACCTAGATGGGGTGGTAAGGATTGTATGCCTGACTATAGAGAAAATGTTGATGTTAGCTTTGTGGAGATGGGAATGCATCCCGATACCAAAAGGTGGAGGGATGCGTTTGTTGAGATTGAAGAGGTTGAAGAGGTTGGTGAAAGAAGGAGAGCGGATAGAATGTTAAAAAGGATTCCGTGGGTGATTGATGATGCGAAGAGCAAAGGAGAGACCGGCCCTGGTGCACCTGAGGTCAAGGGGGAGTTCATTGGCCTCTATGTGAAGACTGGTGATGGGGGTGGTTTAGATGGCACCAAGGCAGATCCTTAGGGCAGTGTTTTCAATGACCTCAGTGTGTCTCAAGTAAAATATGCGGGCAGAGCCGTAGATGAAATTGCCATAGTCCAGCTTTGATCTGAGGAGGGAGCAATATAAGATGAGCAAGGTGAGACAAGTGGCTCCCCAGTCGGTGTTGGAGAGGACCTTGAGAAGACTGAGGGTTTTGTAAGACTTGCTTTTGAGGATGTTGATGTGGGGGGAGATAGATTTACTAAACAATGAATTCAGTAACCCATGGTCACAGTTATAAGCTTGTAAAAAAAAAGGTGTAATTCCACCCTTCACCAGAAATTCTTCTCATACATGCTGGTAAATGTATGGACTAGTCTCCCTAATAAACTTGTCTCAGCACTGATTCTAAGCACTTTTATGAATAGGCTGGATGATTAATCACTGGAAGATTTATATGTTCTTCAATAAAACATTTCCCATGCAACATTAATTTCTCACCCATACTGAGGACACATAGTTATCAATGTTTATATGCAAACCTCAACATATGCATTGTGATAATACTAATCAGATGGATTGTGATGATGCCATGTTATGATCTGTCAACAGGATCACCTATTGAAGACTACTGTAAGAGGATGTTTGTATGGAAGCAGTGACAGCCACAAATGTTGGTGGGTTTAAAAACAAAATTGACCTGATATTGTGTACAAGGCGTTTTACACAACATACATGTAGCATAACAATATGATAGGATAAGGATTAGTCACCCCATGGGAAGCCCAAACTAACACCATCCCTACAAAAGAATATTATAGAAAAACAATCAAAATCAAAGATGCCCCGAGTTAGTAATGAACTTATCAATGTTGTCTTTGAAATTGTGAAAAGAAGTGGAGTTAATCACCCTCTCAGGCAAACCATTCCACTGATTAGCAACCCTTTGCAAAAAGCTAAAATGCTGAATATCAAATAACAAATCTTTGTTCAACTTCAACTGTGACTACATGTCACATGAGGAGTAGCTAAAACATGCAAGAAATTACAGGAATTCAAAACATCACTACCAGATTGGAATTTATCAACCTGAATTATATTGCCACATACTCTCCTTAACTCAATCATGGTCAAACAAAGGATTTGAAACCTAGATTCATAAACAAAAAACAAAAAAATCTTTACTTTGGGAATAAGTCTAGTGGTTTTTCGCTGATCCTATTTGCCCTTGCGGCTGCTAAATCACACTGTTTAGAAGGCTTCAGATTGCTAGTAATGACAACACACACCATATGGACCATTAGCACAAAAGGTTACAATCAATATCTGGAAAATTAAAGTCCCCAAAAACAACATCCCCCCTAGATGCAACTTATCTGAAACAGTATAACAATTTCTTATTATTGCTCTCAGGACTAAAACAGTAACAACCACTGAACTACCAACATCGCTATCCACAATAAGCTCATGTCATTGGCAATTGAAAACCAAAAGGGGTTGCCTGCCTCAGTTTTCAAGACCCTCTTATCAGTATTTCCTGCCAGTTGGATCCTTCTTTTTCCTCTTCTAATATTTTACAGACTGCTGATAGCATATAATTGTACAGTCCAGGGAGTTATGTGGTGAGTTTAAAGGAGTAGTTCAGTGGTTAAGCACGGTCATCTTATATGAAAGAGGACTTTAATAGAAACAAAATGGTGATTAAAGTACTTCAATGTCTATGATCTGTTTTAAAGTTCTGTCGTGTCTGTGTAGAAATGACTGGTGGAGTAAGTCTACTATGGAAGGTCAAAATATTGTTAAACTTTTGAATTATTTTCCCTCAAACTTTCTTCAGCCAGGTGGTAAATTGTATAATGTAGTAAAAATTAACATGGGCCTATATTCTTACTACATTTCTGTTGTACTATCCTGACATATCTGATATCATATTCATAAGCCACAAAATCACAGAATAAAATGTATTAGAATACATACAGACTCTGAGAAATCTGGGGATGTCACATCACAACTAGTCTGATTTTAGTTGTTTCTAGGCTACACAAAATGATACCAAACTTTAGAACTTCAATATCTTAAAGGAATCCAATTGTTGAATGTATTCTTCACCATTTTGTTTCTTTTTATGTCCTTTTTCATACAATGAACTTACTTGATAACTAAACTAATCATTTAAACACATAGGCCTATACATACATAGTTCTTCTTAGAAGTAATATGTCTAAGCGGCGCGCTTTTTTTTTTTTTTTTTTAACTTATTTTTCGCGAATCTACTATAGTTGAATAGTGCATGCAAAGTCGAACAAAAAATTAATTTCATGATTCATATTGCTTTCAGTGAATAAGATTTACCTTTTATGCTGTTCTTTTTGGAATAACAAATGAGATGATTTTTCCATTCCGTTTCAATGACAATATTTATTTGCAAGAAAAAAATTAAAGGAAAACAGAAAAGGAATTCAAATTTTCTGCCAAGTTTAACAATGTACGGCAAACAAACAGGATCTTCGTTTTGAGATGATGAAAGATGCGCATATGTACGTTTCATTGACCATTCTTTCCTTTACAAATCACAATATTTAAAATATATCACAAATATTTTTTTAATATTAAATTTACTATTTTTTTATTTTTAATTCAAAGTGTTTTTTTTTTTTTCTCTTCAAATTTAATACTCGATACCTTTTCATTATTTTTTTTTGCATATGGTAGCGGCTATTCGCACGGAATAAGAAATACGAATTGCTTATTTGCACGTACGGATGAGTATAACGATCATAAGTGCAAATAAGCAGGTCTTATTGTTATTCGCACGGATACATAACGTCAGGGAATAAGCATTCACCTAAATGGTAAGATATGGTGAAAGGGGAGGAAGGAGGGGGTTCTAGGTTGAACAATTATTAACAATTTGGGTCAAATTTTGCCACATTTCCAGAAAATTGAAGGAAATTTCCCTAAAATGAAGATAATTTCCCTAAAATGAAGATTTCCAGAAAATTGAAGAAAACTTTCCCAAAATTGAAAAAATTTTCCCCCAATTTATTTGAAGGAAATTTCCTGACAATTTAAAAAGATTTCTCGGAAATTGAAGAAGATTTCCAGAAGAAAATATGTGAAAATAAATTCGTTACACCTTCATTATTGGGGAGGAGTATGGGAGGTGGAGGGGGAGGGAGGGGGAGGGAGGGGAAGGGAAGGGGAGGGAGGGGAGGGAAGGGAAGGGGAGGGAGGGGGTAAAATAAAATGGTACTTCTCTCCAAATACAATTTTGTGGGTCATTGCTAAAATGGTTCTTGTTCCCCAGGTGAGCCAAAATGCTTAAGAAAAGAATACGCCCATGGAGCTTCGGGGCTTCTCCCATCTCATGTATTGGTAATATACTTCAGCCGCCCTTATTTTGTCAGTGAAAATTTGTAGCTTTCAATGTATGAGAAATACAAAGTGCTGAAAAGTCTTATTTCCTTTAGATCAGTTTCTGGAGATAAATGCACATGTTTCAAACACCAAATTGAAAATAAAATATTACATTTTGAAATGCTAATTTTTCAGCACTGTATGATTTTCTAATTTTCAAACAGAGTTTGAGTTGTTAACACATTTAAAACAAATAAAAAGAACAAAAACGAACAAAAAGAAACTGCTATTTAATGTTTTCTCTTCTTGAGGGTGTGGGGAGGGAGGAGGAATTATGAGATATCACGTTTTTCTGCTGTTTAGATTGTTTGTGCTGGTTGCCAATTTATCTTGTTCAGAAATATTATATTTTAATGACAATGTATATAAGCCAAGGTAAGATGAAAACGAGAGTTACTTAGTTGAAAACGGGGAATGTGCTGCAGAAATGTATATACAGCAGCAAAGTCAGTGCAATTCTTCCCATATCCGTCTCAGATAAAACTGAAGTTATATCAACGATGATTGTGTTAATCAAAACCAAGGACACTTGCGAAATATATGGTATACAATCCAGGGGATCCCTCCAACACTTTACCAATCTAGGTAAACAGCCTGGCGGTAAGATATTTAAAGGGCCCTTCATGAGTGCAGCCAGGCGGTCGACATCAACTTATAACGGCTCCCAAAGGTAACAAAGGTCCATAAATTTTGCTAAAAGATCGAGATTTTGGGGCAATGATCATAATTTGCTCTTCATTATAATTTAGCCTCCGAACAGTCACATTGTTTAAAGACCGTTATTTTTACACAATTTGGGAAAATATTAATATGCACGCATGCGTCAAACGGCATAAGGTCCAAACCCTATATAGGCCGTTTAAGTGGGTATATGGGTCCACGCCTCTGGAGGGCCTAGAAGCGATGAAGATTTATTGTTTTGAGATGTTACAAAATGGTTCGTCAAGACAAAGTTTCAACTTGAATAATCTATTTGATGGGACGAAGAAAATTTCAACCCCGATAATTAGCTCTAACAAGGGGGTAGGAAGCAGGAGGGGGAGAACCCCAGTCGAAAATGTGAGGGTTGGAAGTATGCTCCCCCCGCACCCCCTTCCCGGCACCCTTACCCCCGCACCACCCCGCACCACCTCCCCCCTCCCCTTCACACACACACTTTTCAGGAAAGAAACCCCCTCATTGTGCTTATTTGTATCCTCTGTAAATTATATACTCGTTTTCGGCGCTTGTTCTTCTGATTTATTCGATTATAATTCATAACACTTCGGTCCAATCCCGGGTCCGATTTTAGTTTTCCCAATTATAATCATTTGAATTAACCACACTCCGGGACCACACTTTACCGTAAATTGTAGCATATTGCATCGTATACACCGACGTAGAGCCTGCGTATGTGTAACATCAAAGAGCTGTGTAGAAGCTCTTTGGTAACATGCAACATGCAGTTAGTACGTGTACATGCAGGTTACAGGTCACTACACTATGAGCGTGTATGTACTGCCACGTATGTCTTGTCTTATACTAACTTAAATGTCTATTCTTCTTTGCTAAAATACAAAACAAGAATACTTCCCACAATCGTCAAAATAAATGGAACAAAAATGAAGAGGGGGTGGGTTGAGGTTCGTGGTAAGTAAACTTTCAGCCCCCAAGAAAAATTGCTCCTACGACGTTGATAATCTATAAACCATACATTTTTAAATGTTGATTTACAGATAATGTAATGCATTTTTTATGTTTGACTTTTACTAATAAACGTAAAGAACTAATAAATATCTGGTGCAAGTGATCATAAAAATTCATAAGAATACCAAATAGTATGTCTAAAAAAAAAATGGCCAGTTGATGAATGCAAATCACAAAGTAATACGATGTTCTGCAGTTATGTCCTACACAATCAACAAATTGCAATTCAAGCTATTTTTATCATACACAAAATATAATTTATTCCATATTTGTTTTCGGTAAATTTTCTTCTATTTTCGGAAAATTTCCTTCAACTGTTCAATGTTTGGGAAATTTCTTTTAATCCTGAGCAATTTCCTTAACACATTAGTTCAGTGGTCAAGCATGTCCATCTTATTATATGAAACAGGACTTAAAAAGAAACAAAATGGCGAAGAAAGCATTCAAAATCTTATTCCATTAAAGAGATATCGAAGTATGAATTTTGGTATAATTTTTGTAGAAACCACTAAAAATAGTTGTGATGTCATAGCCTCATATTCCTCAAAGTCTTTCGGAATTCTATTATATTTTGTTCTGCTGCAATTTTGTGGCTTAAAAACCAATGGTATGTCAGGAAATAAGTCAAATAGAATCGTGTAAGAATAATTATGATTTACCACCTTAAGAAAGTTTGAAGAAAAATAATTCAAATAATCAATAAATCAAATACATTTTCTTTAAAATTTATTAACAGTTGTTAATAATGTGAGGATAAAAGCACCAAACTTCCATAGTAGACATACTACACCAGTCATTTATACCAAAGAGCTTCTACACAGAAGCTCTTTGTTTATACACAGATAAGACAGAGACTTTAACATCGAATAATCTC
This sequence comes from Chiridota heheva, assembly GCA_020152595.1. Taxonomy (NCBI): domain Eukaryota; kingdom Metazoa; phylum Echinodermata; class Holothuroidea; order Apodida; family Chiridotidae; genus Chiridota; species Chiridota heheva. The sequence goes on along the minus strand of JAIGNY010003738.1, from coordinate 185,187 downwards.
CTTAATGGATCAAGAGTAATTAAGTTATGTTCTACCATTATGTTCTATTACAGTCCTCTTTCATATAAGATGGACTTGTTTGACCACCGAAGTAATTCTTTAATTGTCGTGCAATTTTTGGAAAATTCTTTCATTTCGGACTACTTTTTCTTCGATTTATAGGTAAATTTGTTTTCTTTTTCGGGAAAATTCTTTCAATGTCTAGGAAATTTCTTTTAATATTACGCAATTTCCGTACGTCTCGTGCAATTTTAATTCTCGGACATTTTCGCGAAATTTCCTTCAATGTTTAAAAACTTTCTATCAAAACTGCTCATGAAATACGTTATTACATTATCCCTAATTTGGTCTGTCTTGGTCCCCCTGACAGTTTACCGATGGTTCCGACCCTGCCTATAGGCCTACCATGTATAATTTCGCGGAAAACTTGGATACAATCATTTCGTTTATCCAGTATAGGCCGCCGCCATATGCTTAAAATTTAAATAAAGTTCAATGCAATAGATAATATTGAATGTAGACGGGGACGTTTTGACCCGGGGACGTTTTGACCCGGGGACGTTTTGACCCGGGGACGTTTTGACCCTGGGACGTTTTGACCCGGGGACGTTTTGACCCTGGGACGTTTTGACCCGGGGACGTTTTGACCCGGGACGTTTTGACCCGAGGACGTTTTAACAAGTCTGGGGACGTTTTGACTCAGAGGCGGGAACATTTTGGTACGGGAACTTTTTGGCAAAGGGAGGTTTTGACTGGTAAACATTTCAAAAATGGGAAAATTCGTGCAAATTTATTAGATTTATCAAGGAAGTACAACACAAGGAAGTTTTATTTCCTTGGATCTATTCGTGCCAAAACTTTGAAGAAGGGCAGAAAAGTCAGTGCGAAAAACAATGAATCGAAAAATTGCAGAAAAAATAATTTCCCATTTTATTTGGTATTTATGGAATCAAATAATAATTAAGTGGTGTAAACTTTAAAGGATTAGTTCAGTGGTCAAGCAAGTCCATCTCACATCATGAGGACCTTAAAAAAAAAAAAATAGTGAAAAAAACTTTGCAAAATCTTATTCCGTTTAGGAGATATTCAAGATTAAAGTTTGGTATTATTTATGTAGAAACGACTGAAATCAGGCTACTTGTATTGTCACAGCCTCAGATTCCTCAAAGTCTTTATGTATTTTAAAGAAAGTTTATTGAATTTTTTCACCATTTAAATTATTTTCCTCAAACTTTCTTCAAATGATATATTATAGATACCCTTCCTAGATTAAGTTTTACTTCTTTTCTGACATATCCCATGGTTTTTTAAGCCACAAAATCGCAGGACAAAATATGATAGAATACATAAAGACTTTGAGGAATCTTAGGCTATGACATTACAAGTACTCTAATTTCAGTCATTTCTACACAAATGATACCACACTTTAAACTTAAATATCTCCTTAACGGAATAAGATTTTTGATTGCTTTTTTACCATTTTGTTTCTTTTGAAGTCCTCTTTCATTTAAGATAAACATGCTTGAGCGGCGGAAAGTTGATCAACGAGATGTTTTGAAACATAGCAGGCACGTAGATAGACCCGACGAGTTAAAGAGGGGGTGGGGTGGGGGGGGGGTGTACTTTTGGACGACAATTCTGATGAAATATTACACTTGTTTTGGACGTTACAAATATGGTACCATTAACCACGCCATTTTTGTATGTAACAAGAGGCGTAGGAAGCAGGTGGAGGGACAATTTCCCTCCTGAAGACGACTCAGGCTGGAATAGTCACCTTCCCAGCTGAATACTTTCGTAGCGGTCACAATTCTGAAAATCAAACTGAAAAATCAGGTCAAACTAAAGAAAAATATGGTAAAATTATAGAAACAGTTAGCAGCATTTCCCAGAAATTGAAGAAAATTCCTGAAAATGAAGACAATTTCACGAAAAATGAAGAAAAATTCCCGAAAATCGAAGAAGGAAAAATCATTCCGAAAATGACGAAAATTTTCCGAACATTAAAGAAAATTTTCAAAAAAAGAAAGAAATTTCCCGAAAATCGAAGAAATTTATCCGAAAATGAAAGAAATTACTCGAATTTGAAACAATTTCACGAAAATGATTAAATCATCTGATATCTGTACTTCCAGAAGGCCAGGCTAGCCATTTACAAGTGCCCGTAATACCTTTGAATTACCTTGTTTTTTTACAAAAATATGATGGGGAGGGGGATGGGGAACCCCTGACTAAGGGGAACCCTGACTACGTCCTTGATTCCTACAACTAAATGCTATTTTCTAAGCAAATGCCTACTTTCTAAATTGTATAAAGACTGTCCATGATAATACGGGATGAAACTTCAAGTTATTGACCTTTTGAGGGGGCATACATATATGTCGATAGGCCTAATAACGGTGAATAAAATCCTTGAAATGTTAAAACAATACATTTATAATGAATTGAATAACATTGAAATTAAACTGGGATGAAAAACATCATAAATACTATCAAGAAAATTGTGTAAAATGCACTGAAATACGGGGCCCTATTTAATATTTTCATATCATCCTATGCAATCAATTAAGTGGTGCCTTAGCAACCAACTGTCAACAGAGCAATAATGGCGGCTTACATTAGAGGTAAATAATCGAATTGTACAAAAACGGTTACGATTTATCCTAGCTGATTCGATTGAAAAATGAGTGAGATTTAATTGCTAATTATGAAGGTTATTTATGAAAGGAATGTTATTTTACCTCATATTTGAGATACGGCTGAGATGGTCAGAGAGTCCGTTGTCTGCTTGTGTAGCATAACATTAGGCGTCTCAGTACACATTATGTGTTAGGACAAGACGTACATAATGAGTTAGGCTAACGAAATATCTGATCTAGGCCTATCGTATCAAGTATCATGATCTAGACCAAAAATTGTATTTGTAGATATGACTCTCTTCCAAATTGGAAGGAGGTGAATTAATTATAAGATTGTTTGGGCATGAGTGACATTGCCAGAGATGTTGGTTTGACAAGGGAAATGGGAGGGGGTGGGGAGGGGAGGTCGACGAGCAAGTCACAGCTTGGGGCAAGGATGGGGAGGGGGGTGACAGACTCTTTTAACAGTCTGATTAAAAGTGAAACACATTTGCGAGCGTCTTGACAAAATATAGAAGGGCCTACGCACGTAAGTATAATATTTCCAACCAATACGAAAATATAACGCTTGTGTAAAGAAATGATGACATAATTTTTAAAAATGAGAGAAATTATTTTCATGAATTTGCCGTGCACAGTGGTAATTCTAATGTAGTGGTAATTTTGATGTTAGGTGCACTCTTTTGATTCTAGGTGCACATCTTGTAATAAATAATTGTTTTCTACTTTAATTTTTTTTAGAAAAGGGCAAGTTCTTGATAGACTTTTATGGCCTAGTATACTATAATACAGGAAAACTTCTTCATATTGCAGCTTGAGCCTTTTGTTCAATATTTTTAGACTATTTCCACTATCAAATAGCTTAATATTAGATGATTATTGGTGCACTTTTTTTAGACATTAGCGCACATTTTCTAGATCTTGGCATACATTTTCTAGACATTGCCTAGGCGCACATTTTTTAGTCTAAAAATATCTTCCGGGCACACTTTGCAAAGTATGCAGTCTGGCCCCTGTGCAGCCTTGAGCGTATGAACGCAACACTCTGCATCTTACGTGCATGTTACTTAAGCCATAATGAGAATAAAAGTTTTAGATTTGTGCCCACCGCCCGCATGCTCCAAAACCTGTCACCGAAAAAGTTCATTTAAAAAAAAAAAATCATTATGAAAAAAAAGTTTCTCTATCACAAAAATTTGAGTTCCAAATCATCAAACAGCTGTTAAAAGGTATGAATACGCATTGTTTACATAATACCAGCTTGCAGTTGCTGCCAACAGCTTTGATCTTCACACATAAAAACCTGCAATGCATGCATCTACTCTTGACTCTAGATTGCAAGTAATTACAGTACATCGCGAAAGAAGCTCGATGCTAGAAATAAATAATTAAGAATGAAAAAAAAAAGCCTCATGCCATGCCTTTTGATAAATGTATGGACGCAAATCTAAAAGTTTCATTCTCATGGCCTTATGAATGTGTACAAATTTGGAAGATTGCCTTGTCACCTCCAAATTAACAAAAGAACAAGGGCAGCGTTGAGGTAGTCAAATTCAAGCAAAGTACTGTATAATAGTGTGCAACATACCAATTGTCACATCTTGTAATGTACGCACAGTGTTCAAGTTGTACTGTATGTGTGTGTTTGCAACATTAGATGCAATGCTGTCATCCTGTGCATAAGACACTGAAATTCTTCCATAGAATTGACCATTATGTACACTTTTATACACAAGATTGGGAAATCTTTCGAAATGTAAGTTAAAATAAGCGTTTTAGGTTTATGTTTGTATGGTTACATTAGGCAAAAGTTGAGGGTATCAAGGTTTGTATGTTCATTTGTTACTACTGTACTGAAGCAGAGGTTATGTAGTAATTAGCGATCATGTCCAGGGCCTAGGAGACCTTGAGAATATTTATATACAGCCTGTGCATAATAGCCGGGCCTGTAAATTGTTGGTATTTATGCAAATTTCAGTTGAAAGTTTATCAATGAGAATTTGGAATATTGACCAAAGTTTTTCTTTTAGGCCTATAAAGTTATCTATTGATAATGATGCAATTGAAGTCATTCATAAAGTTTGTTAATGCCGTTTTTCTTTTTGGGGCACACTAATTATCAGGGAGAATGTGCTGAAGAAGCGCAGATAAATTATCTTTTTCTTATTACTTATCAACGATTGAAGAAACTTTCTGGTACCTTTTTTCTTAAGGGTTGGATTCTTATGGATATCTTTTAATTCCATCTTTCTTTTAGGGTGTTACAAAGTTGAGGCATAAAATATATGAATATTCAAATTCGCATGTTTGATGTTTTCTGGTAGTAGTTAGATGTACAGTAGTACCTAGAGAAATCATGAGGTTTTTTTTATATATATTTTTCAAATTAGTATTGAATGTGAGCTAATTTTATGTAGGACATTTTCATGATATTATCATTGCAAACAAGAGAAGCTGTTATCAATTTGTGGTGATTTGCATTATTACATTGGCTAAAACATGTGTTTGAGAGGTTTCTATTGTAAACTGTGTATTATCATTATTATTAAGACGTGAAATTTTACAGAGTACTGTTTTTATTGTTCACATTTCAGTCAAAAAGAAAACTTCATTTCACCCTCTGGCAGAAAATAAAAACTCTGCTATATGTAGGAACAGTGGTTGTGCCAGTGGCACGTGTGGGGGGCAATTGTTCCCTCGTCGGGCAGGCATTGACCCCCTGCCATCGGATGCACCTGGAGGTTGTTGGACTAAAAACTATAATTTGGCGATCCGGTCAAGAGCCCTCTTCTCCGATGACAAGCATCGCAATAAATTCAATCCGATATATAATTTTCTTGTCTTTAGAGATGACCTAATTCGTAGGTGGAAGTAGGTTATTTTTAACACTGACTGTAGTGAACACAGACACGCATTGGCATTATGACTGTGCAGTAAGCAAAATTTGACCTAAAGTGTTGACGTAGGTGTTTCAATTGGCAACGATATTCTAATGTTCACTTTACATGTGCTCGTTCAGAAATCATGGCATTGTCGAAAAAGTATCATCAATATTTAGCTTAAACCTCCCTGTTTAATTACTTGGACCCTTTGTTGCAAAGTTTCTAGAGCCACAACTGTGTAGGCAGCTTATTTAGGAAATGTGGAAGGGCATACTTACACTTTTATAAGATTTCACAAAACCTATTTTTTTAGAACTGCTATGCCATTGGCATACTTTAATGTTATGTGTCTGCAGTTTATTTTCAGAGTATCAATGAACTTTTCAGACTGTTGATATTCAACTAGTAAAATTGCCTAGAGCTTCTCTTCTCCTGTCATAAACTTGAAATTTTCACTTCTACCTGTTTTGCTGAACAAAAAAAACTTTCATCAGCTATCTTTCCATTACTCCATTTTAGCCCTTTTCTTCGAGAAAAATATTTTTTTTTCAACAAAGGTAATTTTTCTATCAAAATTACCCATTTTACCAAAATTGTATTTTTTATTTTTTTTGGATATAGACTATGAATAAAGATATTCAAGCATAAAGAAGCTTTGAAGTAAGATGGAGGTTGATGAAAGACTGCGATTCTTGGAGACAAGGATCACCTCCAGTTTGAGACCAAGAAATGACGATCTCAAGGCCTTATTTGCAAGTAATGAAAACAGGTAAGAGTATATCTCCTAATTTATGTACTGTATATTACCTTTTGAAAAGAAATTATGTTCTTTGTCTTAGTTTTAAAGTCTTTTTGATGACCTACAGCTTTCATTTTAGATGTAAAAATGGTAGAGTTTGTATTGATGTTGTGTATAGACCTGTTTTATCTTATTGTCTCACACTGTAATTGAATTTCTTATACTATGTGTTACTCAATAAAAATAAAAAAATCTTTGCAGAAGGATTGAACAGAGACAAAATTATTACCAGGCCTGAAGGGCACCTGCTTATGATGAAAGATTTAAAGAAAGAAATGGTTGCTGTTGAAAAATATTTTAAATGGAAATAAAGATATATCTGTGTTCAAAACAAATTATTACGTTATTTCTTACTGCCTTTTAAACTGTTCTTGATGTTACTGTAAGTCCTATGTGTTTTTAAAATTGTTCACTTCATTTTTATTTTTTGAATTTTAATTTAAATTGATTGACTTGTTGTGTAGATACAAAAAACAAGATCAAAATAGCTTGTTTTAGTAAAGTGAGAAAAACTAGCTTTTATTACATCACTGTGCTGTAAAAAAGAGCAATATGATCTGCATATGATTATGGGGATATTTGTTATGATTATTTCTTTTCCTTTGACAGACATGCATTTTTAGAATTTTGCAACAATGAAGATGTCCGCCGCCTTTTTGTGTATACCAAAGAACCCAAAACAACCCTTGTAGCATCATTAGAGCCGCCCCCAAATCTCAGGGCCAAAGCAGTGTTTTTCCTGAAGACAGGTCAAGCTTCAAAATTAACTAAAGATAACATTCGCACCGATGTGGTTTTCTCTGACTGTAGCACTGTGTCTATCAATCAACTTGACCTGCTGACCCGAGAGGTAAAAAGAGTCATTTTATGAACCAGTTCTCTTTTGTCGTTTCATATTATGCATTGCAGGGACTGACAAATCAATGCGAAGATAACTTTTCCACCAGGCATTGAACTTTGCACATGTTGCTGTTCAGAAAGAAAATCAGGTTGCATATGTATAATTCAAACTATGTCAATAATTTGGTTGTCCGAAGGGAACACCCAGCAAAGTTTTGGTTGCCCGGATACGATTTTCGGTTGTCCTGGGCATCCGAACAATTGATTTGTTGATCTTTGATATATTGATATATTGGAAAAATGTTGTCAAATTTGGGGAGAAACTTTCCAAATTTTGGGAAAAACTTTCCAAATTTTGGGAGAAACTTTTCAAATATTGGAAAAAACTTTCCAAATTTGGAGAGAAATTTTCCAAATTATGAGAGAAACTTTCCAAATTATGGGAGAAACTTTCCAAATTTTAGGAGAAACTCCAAATTTTGGGAGAAACTTTCTAAATTATGGGAGATACTTTCCAAATTTTGGAAGGAACTTTCCAAATTTGGGAGAAACTTTCCAAATTTGGGAGAAACTTTCCAAATTTTAGGAGGAACTTTCCAAATTTTGGGAGGAACTTTCCAAATTTGGAGAGAAACTTTCCAAATTATGGGAGAAACTTTCCAAATTTGGGGAGGAATTTTCCAAATTTTGGGAGGAACTTTCCAAATTTGGGGAGAAACTTTCCAAATTATGGGAGAAACTTTCCAAATTTTGGGAGGAACTTTCCAAATTTGGGAAGAAACTTTCCAAATTATGGGAGAAACTTTCCAAATTTTGGGAGGAACTTTCCAAATTTTAGGAGAAACTCTCCAAATTTTGGGAGAAACTCTCCAAATTTTGGGAGAAACTTTCCAAATTTGGGGAGAAACTTTCCAAATCATGTGAGAAACTTTCCAAATTATGGGAGAAACTTTTCAAATTATGGGAGAAACTTTCCAAATTATGGAAGAAACTTTCCAAATTTTGGGAGGAACTTTCCAAATTTTGAAAGAAACTTTCCAAATTTTGGGAGGAACTTTCCAAATTTTGGGATGAACTTTCCAAACTATAGATGAGAACAGTGCTGGAAGTTTTGATTTTATTTAGACTATTCTTCTATTATCCTAAGTAGTCAAGAGAAGTATTTTGTAGGATTCTTTAGCAATGTAAAAGAATTATGCACAAAGTCATATTTTGTTCCAACAGGTCTACTTGCCATTATTGTGCACTGATGGTGCACAGACCTATGGAGGGGTCAATGCAGATAAGCTGATGGACGTCCTGCACAGATTGATGGCTAACTCTGAAGTAACAGATGGTTATGTAGAGGTACATTTTGCATTTTCTACTCCTGGAGGCTTAAATCTTCAAAAAAAATTCCTTGTAGATTCCATCTTGCTGCTTTTTCTCTTATTTCTGATCAAATTCGCTTATTCATATTAGCTTATTCATATTAGCTTAATCATATTAGCTTATTTATATTAGCTTATTCATATTAGCTTATTCATATTAGCTTATTCATATTAGCTTATTTATATTAGCTTATTTATATTAGCTTATTCATATTAGCTTATTCATATTAGCTTATTCATATTAGCTTATTCATATTAACTTATTCATATTAGCTTATTCATATTAGCTAATCCGTACTAGCTTATTCATATTAGCTTATTCATATTGGCTTATTCATACTTGCTTATTCTTATTCATATTGGCTTATTTTTATTCGTTAGAATCAGGTCGTGTGACCAGATTGCATAATTATAGCATGGAAGGTAAGTATAACTCTCGTAAATATCCCCGCTACGCTTAGCGGGGTAAATTCATATTAGCTTATTCTTATTCATATTAGCTTATTCATATTAGCTTTTTCATATTACCTTATTCATATTAGCTTATTCATATTAACTTATTCATATTAGCTTATTCATATTGGCTTATTTTTGTGTCACAAGTACTTGAATAATTCTTAAAGTAGGAATCTCGTCGCAAGATAATTGCTTGACTGACCGTTGTTAAATCTGATACATGTACATACTATTAATGTCACTTCTGCAGTGGTTATTGGTTGGCATGTGAGGATACTATATACCAGTCAAAATTTTTTAAAATATATTGTACATTTCTGTCCACATTAACACTGTGATTGGCTTTTTATTGTATAGGATATCATATTTTTGTGTGTTTGTTATTTTTTTTTTTGATTATTAGTTTTGAGTGAAAGTTATGTTCAGTTCATTAGGAATTTAATTCTTCTGGATTTGTCCTGAATTCAATTTTAAGATTTATTAGTAAGATTTTTAGTATTATTATTTTAAATGTTAAATTTTCATGTCAGGTTAAGATTGATATTGATATGCTGGTTGTACTTGTTTTACCCATTGACTTTACCATGAAATCTTTTAGCAAGCTCTCACAGAACAATATTTTTTCCATTGGCTGCTTACCTGTAATCCATGATTATTCACCTACGAGGGTGTGGATAGATATTCCTCTTTCCCCAACAAGCAGTTTTGTCCCTATGAAGTTTCCTGAACGTTTGCCTTTTTTGTTGTTGTTACTACATCATTTCAGTATTATTATGTTGCATTCAGTTTGAAACATTTGATGAGAGAATAAGCAGATTAGCCTTTACATAGTGCCTCCATATATATAATTAAGTTCCTAAGGTTTCATATGATGGGAATCATCAAATCCTCTTGGATTATGTTGATAAACTTATTTGATTGGATAATGTATTGTGTGTTATAGGTTTCAGTTCTAGAAATAGAAATAGTCACTCAGTGTTATTGGATGGGTGATTAACTTTATATTGCTGAATCTTTCGTATCTTTAGGGAGATATCACTTTGCCTCTTCCATCCATTGAAGTTCTAGCAGAAGCAGCAAATCTGACCTCCAGGCGAGCATCAGTCATCCATGTTTTAGAGACTACTGTGATTGGATGGATAAAACAGATTCGGGTTAGTATTGTTTTTCTAATACATTAGATATGATATTTTTTACGTTTTGTTAAAGATTTATGGACTGATAGGGAATTTTTACTCCGATGGACGAGCATTGAATTCACAGTGTTTAAATGGGCACAATAGCTCTTATAAGGTTTTGAGTCATGACCAATCAAAGTAGCACTTGTAAGGTTTTAAGTCATGACCAATCAAAGTAGCTCTTATAAAGTTTTGAGTCATGACCAATCAAGAGCTCTTATAAGGTTTTGGGTCATGACCAATCAAAGTAGCTCTTATAAGGTTTTGAGTCATGACCAATCAAGAGCTCTTATAAGGTTTTGAGTCATGACCAATCAAAGTAGCTCTTATAAGGTTTTGAGTCATGACCAATCAAGAGCTCTTATAAGGTTTTGAGTCATGACCAATCAAAGTAGCTCTTATAAGGTTTTGAGTCATGACCAATCAAAGTAGCTCTTATAAGGTTTTGAGTCATGACCAATCAATGTAGCTCTTATAAGGTTTTGAGTTATGACCGATCAAAGTAGCTCTTATAAGGTTTTGAGTCATGACCAATCAAAGTAGCTCTTATAAGGTTTTGAGTCATGACCAATCAAAGTAGCTCTTATAAGGTTTTGAGTCATGACCATTCAAAGTAGCACTTATAAGGTTTTAATTCATGACCAATCAAAGTAGCTCTTATAAGGTTTTATGTCATGGCCAACCAAAGTAGCTCTTATAAGGTTTTGAGTCATGACCAATTAAAGTAGCTCTTATAAGGTTTTGAGTCATGACCAATCAAAGTTTGTAAAAATTCCAGCATGTTTAAAAGTGATGACGTATGAACAAGAGTACAGTTAACATTCTTTAATGTAATACTTTATATTTCTTTGCCAAGTTCCAAATATCGAAAGGTTCTCAAATTGCATTCTACTGCTAAATCTGGGTCAAGATCATACCAATATTCAACTTGTTCACTATAATTAGCTTCTCCCATTAGGATATTTCGGGTAAGGACCATGAAGCAATATAACATGAGCATTTTCTAGTTGTTTCATTCTGAGGTTACCTACAGTAGTTAGGTATCTAAGTTCTAAAATGGTATGAAATGGACATTTTACAGCATTTTTTGCATGGTAGTTAAAATATTTCAAACCATAGCTCATGTTGTTGCTACTTATATACCTTTAACTGTTGGAGTGTTTGTCTCTGAAGGAATATTCCCATGTTTTTAAAGGATTATTCCCATGTTTTTAAGAAATATTCTCATATTTTAAAGGGAGTATTCCCATGTTTTTTAAAGGAATATTCCCATGTTTTTAAAGAAATATTCCCATGTTTTTAAAGGAGTATTCTATGTTTTTAAGGGATTATTTCCATGTTTTTAAAGGAATATTCTCATCTTTAAAAGGGAATATTCCCATGTTTATAAAGGAATATTCCCATGTTTTTAAAAACAGTTTAGTACAAAAATCATGTTAATATGTTATTCCTACCAGGAGATATTGAAATTTTAATCAATGTTCACAAAAAATGCCAATAAACGAATTGAAAAAGGCTTAGTATGACATCACAGCAACACATTCTCCCACAAAGTTTATGTAAAATATTAAAATCTATCAACCTTTTTTATTAGTAAAACCTGCTAGAAAAATAAATTGGTGAAAGTTAGGTATTTATATACATTGCCAAATATACCCTACTTTAATAACTTTTGAAAAATTGTTTCTAATCATACAGAAACAACCAATTAATGTTCAAAGAAATACATACAAATTTGCAATGGTATTTTGTTTTAAGTAATAAGTCTCTTCTATTTACATTTACTTTGCATTCTTACGTTATGCAGCTTATACTAAAACATGAACCCCTGGCTGATCTTCATACTTTGTACGGTCCACGACCTTTGCCCCTTGATGAGGTCAATCTTTGGTGCAATCGGCACGAGAAACTGAAATCAATTAACAAACAGTTGGACTCTCCTGTGGCAAGTGACATTTTGCTGAATTTGGACGAAGCATCCAGCACGTACTCACAGTCTTTCCATAATGTGAGGAAAGAGATCACACAGGTACAGTAGGAGGTTTCATTCGTTATCAACGTCAGTTTGGGTTTGAAAGTTGTCAAGTGGGTTTTATATGACTCATTCTATTGTTAGTGCTTAATTTTCTTAGCTGTATGTTTCATCTAATCCTCATGTGACATGCAGTCATGGCTTGAAATTGACTAAAGACTTCTCATGGATTGTCTTCAACGTTTTTAGCTCGACTATTCAAAGAATAGTCGAGCTATGCAAACTAACCCTGGCATCGGCGTCCAGTTAAAGTTTCTGGTTAAAGTTTTCTTAGTTTGTTGGTTAAAATTTGCTTTGATAGTTGGTTAAAGTTTTTAGTTGAGTCTGTTGTGATAATGACATTCCTGACTATGAATAGGAATTAGAAGATTAGTCATGAGATGAATGGAAAAAAACAATGAAAGATTCCTTGCCTCTAAAGAATGTTTAATAAGATGTCTTGGGTATTAAAAGATATAAGAAGATTAGTCTTGTGATGAATGAAAATAACAAATAAAAGGTTCCTTGCCTCTAAAGAATATTTAATAAGATATCTTGGGTATCAAAATATATAAGAAGATTAGTCTTGTGATGAATGAAAAAAAAAAACCAAAAAAAAAAAAACCTCGCCTGTAAAGAATATTTAAGAAGATGTCTTGGGTATCAAAAGATATAAGAAGATTAGTCATGTGATGAATGAAAAAAAACAAATAAAAGGTTCCTCGCCTTTAGAGAATATCTGATAAGATTGTCTTGGGTATGGGTTTAGTTTTTTTGTTATGATAATGACATTCTTGACATAAATAGGAACCAAAATGTTTGTCTTGCCATGAATAAAGAAGCAAATAAGAGTTTCCTTGCTTTTAAAGAATTTCAAATTAGGCATTAAGGAAATATAAACAATAAGTGGAATATGTTGTAGAAGATGATGGCATGATTAAAAGTAGCTGTAGGAATTAGGATATGTGTGAGATTTTATGTAGGACATGATGGAATTGTATGTAGGCCGGGGTGGGCTGGCATGTTGGTCGGGATGCTTAGCATGTTGGACAGGGTGGGTTGGCATGTAGTATAGGCAAGCCTAAATATTTCATGGTAATGATCGTTTCCAGTAATGTTTCCAGTAACGTGTCGGTACCATGATATTAAAACCATGGAACCAAGAAATGAAAAATTTGTGGAACTGATTGACACACACACACACACTGCACACACACAACTTACAATTCGGACCACTTTCAATTTGAAGAAAGAAAAAACGATTAGCATAATCCTTTTGAAATGCGAGAATCACAAATGTGCAGTAAGTACTAATGATTGAGGATATTGTGCACTTTGATTTCACCAAGATCCGACTTTAAACTTGCGATATGCACCGCGATGTGCATCAGTAATTTTAGTCAATGTTCTTGACAGTGACATTGAAACTTAACAACATAACGTTAGGCTTTGATCAAGACTTTTTTCGCAAGCTGTAAAATTGACCAAAAAAAAATCGGTCAAAATACTTAAATTGTGACGATCAGTACATTTACATGTAAATTTTACCTGATGAGTCAAATAAATTTTGTAAGAAAGAAAAAATAGTGCAAAATAAACGAACTAAAAAGGTTTCAACAGAGCTGAAAATCAGCATGCTTTGCAGAACATGGTGGCCATTTTTTAGAGGACTGATAATATATCAAATGTATTTCCAGGGTAGTGGCGTAGTCCTATTGAGTACAGCAAAAAAGTTACATAATATCAAGATTAAATGACATTGAAGGGAACTTTTCTGTTCTTTCTGAGCCAAATTTCCATCACATTTGTCATAAAAATGATGATTTATGCTGTAGAATTTTTTTTCCTGATTTGGAAAGCAAAACACACAGTGTCTATTTGGGCAATGGAGTCAGTACTTTTGCCATACTGGTTGAGTGCTTTTTTTTAACCCTAGCATCGTAAATTGGAGCAATTTTGGTTATTGTACTTCCGAAAATTATGGTACTGAACACATGTTAACGATAGACGCTCGCTTTTTTGGAGTGTACACGTTTAGTAAAATCCCTAAACGTTTACAGCTCTACTTTCAAAAACTTACTGACGACAAATGTTAACTTAAATGTTTATAATAGAAAGTGTAAAAACAACTGAAATTTACTTTAACATGCTGAAAAGTTTCTCTTTAAGCCTACCTGCACCCAACACCTGAGTTAATCCTGAAAACTCGGGTATGACAATTACCAACCCGACTTCCTGTTCAGTGTATTGTGTTTCCACTCCAAAAAGTGATTGGTTATTTGCCAACCATGCACACCACAGCCAAGTAACCCAAGGCTATTTGTGTGTATAAGATTACACAAAGCCAGAGCTGAATGATCAAGGCACTTTTGTGATTAAAATCACTCATCTGTCTTAGGTGTCTTAGTGGGAGAAGTTTGTTTTCAAACTGGTGATAAAAATAGCTGTAGCACAATGCCTGAGGTGATAATGTGCATTAACTATTAATGATTGACAGACCATTTCTCCTAAGGAAAGATATTGCTTCATGAAGTAAAATTCTTAAACATTTCTTTTTCTTTCAAACTTGTAAATGTAATCTAACTGCTCGAAGAAAAGTCAGCCTAATTTCAATAAGAAATTCATGTTAGGCTAGGCTTGATGTTTCCAAGTTCCAACATTGATGAAATATTTTAAGCCTTGGCCCGGGAATGGAAGGCAAAATTGATGTATATTATATTAGACCACATAGAAATATTACTTAATCGAAATGCAGTAAAGAAAGAAAACAAAAAAGAAAAAGACCCATAAATAAAGACTTCGACCTTCAAGTCAAAAGCAGACCGGCAAGAAACAATACGTTAAACTGTAACACGACACTGTAGCAAAGTTCCCGGCAAAGTGTATGGCATTGCACCTTGTTTCTTTTTATTGGCAAAAAGTTTGCAGCAATACATGCTTGTGCACTTGCTGATTCTGAGTATTTTTTTATGTATTTTTTCAAATTAGTGGAGTTTAGATTGGTTCTGAGAATTTTTCATGGAGCCCCTAAAATAGGTTCGGACTTGTTTTTATGTACAAACAGCACGGAAGCTGAAATTGGGTTCTCATAAAATCTGAAAATTTGAGGCTTGACAGGGTGGGTTGGCATGTGGAACAGGGTGGGTTGGCATATGTGAAACAGGGTGGGTCAACATGTGGGACAGAGTTGAATGGTATGTGGGACATGTGGTGGGGTGTTCAGACTCTAGCTTGATTTAAGAAGGGGCAGGGTGCTAGACTTGTTGAGGGGCACATTAATGTGCGCACGAAGCTCTGCATATTTTGGTGTGGAGTCGCGGGGCCACTTGAAAGCCCAATCCTCTGGTAAAGAAGCTCTGGGAATTTAGCTACAATCATGCATCTCAGAATAAAGCTATTCTGAATGATAAGGACCAGTCATTAGCCAAACAGGACAATTACTTACTATGCTATCGTTCTGTGTTCTGTATCCATGTAAGGTATTTCATTTATAAGGCTAATTAAGATCATTAAGTTAAAAAATCTTAAAAAAACAAAAAAACAAAACAATTTTCAGGAGGGGAACCCCCAGGGGGAAGGGCAGACCTGCAGGCGGCGGGGTGAACCCATAGAGGGTCGGGGCAGGGCGGGCCCGCTCTGTGAAACAGCAAAGCTAGGGGTCTGGTGTCATCTGGATTTCAGTTGTGATGGCATGTGGGTCATGCATGTGGTGGAATGACATACATTATCTGGTTTTCAGGTGTAATTGCATGAAGTATAGGCATGGGATGATATTTACAGTGAGGGGATTTGTATCGTTTTCAATGTCTAGTTTGTCATACATTAAGTAATATTGTTTTGCATAATTTTGCTTTAATGTTATTGTACATTTTTCATGCTGCTTGCCTCTGCTTGACACACATATTTTCTTCAATTGGAAGTTGTATTACAATCCAGGATGTAGTTTAGGGAATGTGTAGGGGTTGGGGAAGGGTACAGGTTGGAAAGGGGGTTTAATGACATTCTTTCATTGACATTGGCAAGTCAGGGCCTCTCTTTTCTTTGTTGTTCAATTGATAGAATTAAAAGAGGTGTTATAGTTATAAAGACTGCTAGTTTTTACACGTTTTCTGAATTATTGGGTGATGGTAACCTTGAGCTTTTTTTTGTCTGAAAATATCTGGGAAAACTTAAAAGATATACTAAAGCTTGTAGTAAAATGTTGTGAAAATTAACAAAGTAAATGAAAATGTAAGTGCATCTTTTAAAGCTTAAGTAATTTGTAATCATCTGCCCCTGCTACCCATTATTTCTGTATATATTTCCTTCAATTAGCCCATTCTCTAGCTTCGATTAATCGAGCATACTGTCTTTCTGACAGTTCTTGTTGCTTGTGGGAAAGGGTAGTTAACGAGTGGAATGGTTTGCCTGAGTGGGTGGTTAGCCCCAATTCTATTCACAATATCAAAATCAACAGTTCTTTGCTGACTCTTCTTCTTTTGTGGTGAAGGTCTTATTTTTAGCTTCTTATGAGGTGACTAACATTTCGTAGCTTGTCATCTTGTTATGCTATGTTATGCTGTCTTAAGAGCAGGTGTCAATACCATAAAACAATATCTTTTCTTAGGAGAAATGGTCCGTCAATCATTCACAGTTATTGCACACATCAGCTCAGGTTTATGATACAAACACAAATGTTTGCAAACAAATTTCTCCCACTAAGACACCTAACACGGATGAGTGATTTCAGTACCTCAATTACTGCTTTCTGTAATCGTATACACACAAATAACCTTGGGCTACTTGGCTGTGGTGTGCATGGGAATGGCAGATAAACAATCATTGTTTGGAGAGGAAACACAATACACTGAACAGGAAGTCGGATTGGTTATTGTCATACCTGAGTTTTCAGGATTAACTCAGGTGTTGGGTGCGAGTAGGCTTAAAGGGAAACTTTTCGGCATGACAGTTTTTAGTGTAAAATATCATTTTTAATAAAATTGGTTGAATTGGATTTTGCATACTCACATATCAATTAACATATCAGTAAATTTCATGTATTTTGCTTAACTTTATTAAGAACGTTGTAGCTTTGACATGCAGGTTAAACCCTGTCATATATACATTTATTGCTGTATTACCTAACAATATGGTTGTCATGGTATCATACAGAGGCTAACACTGACATTTTCCCCCCAATCTTTTTTCTTCGTCTAGGCTTTCGCAGAGACCAATGAGAATATTACATACCTAGAGACCCTACTCCCATGGTTTGAACAGTTGCATTCAGCTATCAGGCCACAACAGTTGTTACGAACCTTCTCTCCATTACTGCACACAATAATGTTAGTGTGGTCTCACTCAAGGTAAGAAAACAAAGTCAACACAGGGAATTTTAATGTTGTGACTGTACTACCAGTACCCCCAACTAGAGAGGGGGATAGGTTTGGGTCTTGGGGGGCCTGTAAAAATTAGGAAAAGGTATGTGCTTTTAGAAGATAGCTTCTAGTCTATGTAATGAACTTTTGCTTATCAAAGGGGCCCTATGTTAAACCCCTGGATCTGCATTGGCTCTTGTCAGGCCTGTGTAGTACTGGAGTTTCCAAACAGACTTTCTGTCTTGAACCTGCTTTGGTAGACTTGTTTCTATAGACTGTCAGTCAGTGCTAATTATAAAAGTTAATGTGTCTTGAAATTTCATATTTTAAGCTTTTTTTTATGTTTTGGTTATAATCACAACATTGATATATACAAGATAGTTTGAAATTTTAAATGTAGTAGGGAAAATTGATGAAAGCTTATCATATATGAAAACAGAAAAAGTTGTGTCCGTACACATGAAAGTGTAACACATGAGAATAAATGCTGGACACTCAAGTTAGCACAAATTAGTTTTATGATTCCTAAAAGTAACTCATTCTACAAATCCTCAATAAACTTCACGCTCTTTCCTCCTTAAAGAAAACATTGATCTTTTCCTGGATCCCCAGCCACATTCCCGGCAATGAGAGAGCTGACAGAGCCGCCAACAATGCTCTGGCGAATCACATCTCTCCTTTCCCTATCCCGCACTCAGACCTCCATTTCTCCACTTCCAGCTACCTCAGTAAGACCTGGCAAGACTCCTGGATTCTCGAGACCAGTAATAAACTTCACACCATCAAACCCAAAGTCGGGACCAACGTCCCCCTGCACAGTCGCAACCGCAGGGAGGATGTTGTTATCACCAGCATCCACCTCGGCCACACCTTTCTCACCCACTCTCACCTACTTTTCAGCTCCATTGCTCCTCTCTGCCTTACATTCAACACCAATCTCTCGATCAAGCATTTCTTTTATCCTGTCCCCTATACCTGAACTCCAGATCACACCTCTACCCCCTCCATCTCAATTTCCGATCTTTTCAAGAACAATCCTGAACTCCAACTTCATCTCTTTTCTCCGCAACAGCAATTTATTCCACCTGATCTGAGCCTCCTTTTCCTTCCCTTCTCTTCCTTGCCTTCCTCACCTTCCTTTTATTACCTTAACTTCTTCCCTTATCCACCTTCTCTCTCTCTTTTCCTCTATCCCACCACTCTTTCCTCTCTGTCCTCACTCAAGCACCTTAACCACTTATAACAAAACTCAAACTCACCCTAATCTCTTCATCAATCTCCACAACCAAATCAAAGACCAACTCTCAAATTACACCTCCATCTATACTGATGGCTCCAAGGAAGGCAACAAGACAGCTGCTGCTGCCATCATCCAAGACATCACCCTCAGTAGCAGACTTCCTGACCACTCATCCATCTTTTCAGCCGAGGCTAAGGCCATTCTCCTCGCCCTCAACTTTATTGAGTACTCTCCTCTTAGTCACTTTGCCATTTTCTCTGACTCAAAGGCTGTTCTTACTTCATTACTCAATCTTAAATGGGATAACCTCACCTGCCACCTCCTCCTCCGAAACTCTTTTCTCCCACCCTCTGCAGGAAAAGTGTTCTTTCTTCTGGATACCCAGCCATGTTGGCATCCCTGGCAATGACAGGGCTGATACAGCCGCTAAGCTTGCCCTTAACCTCCTCCCTTCCCCTTTTCCCAAAACCCTCTCTGACATCAAACCGCTTATCGCTTCTCTTGTTCGTGACCGCTGGCAAACCTTATGGAACTTCCAAATTGATAACAAACTCCATGTTATCCAGCCCACAATCCCGATCAAATCCACCATCAACAACCTTTCTCGACGACAACGCTCATATTACCCGCCTTAGAATTGGTCACACCCACCTCACTCACTCCCACCTCCTTATTGGTTCCCCAACCCCTCTGTAACAATTGCCACTGCATCCTTACAATCCAACACGCTCTCCTTGCTTGCCCCTGTACAACCTTCCCAGAGCTTCTCTCGCTCCCACAACTCAATTGCTGAGTTCTTCCAAAAATCCTCCAGATAAAATAGTCTCCTTCCTTCAGCATGCATCCCTCTACAACCATATTTAATCCTCCTCTTCCACCCCCTCTCTACTTTGTTTTTAGTTTTACCCATGCACCTCCTCTCTCGATCACAGCTTTCTGGCTTTTGTTCTTGAATTTCTCTCATTCTTCCCCTGGTCTCTTTCCTTACTACCTCTAAAATGATCTGACCTCTCAGGCACAATTTGACCTTCGTTGTCGTGGTGCCGTTAAGACCTCATCAAACAAACAAACAAACAAGCACCTTAGTTTTTGAGATCCTCTTGGTACATTTGATTGACTGTTGAGGTGCTGTTAAACATCAACAAACCAAACCAAACCTAAAAGTAATGAATCTTGCTGCCTATTCAATGATACAATAAAAGGCTTATCCCTTTTTCTAACAATTTCTTCTCTGTCAGTTTAGAGCATTCCAATGAAGGTAATTTTCATCATGAAGCTAAAATTACTTTTATTGTATTGATATCGTTTTGTTGTGTGAAAATCTATATTTAATTTCCTTGCTTATTCTTAACCATTGTTCCTCACAGGTACTACCATGAAGTGCTGAATTTTCATAATTTGATGGAAATTGTTTCCAATGAAGTAGTTCTGAGGGCAAAAAGTCTTGTTGGTGAAGACATCCTGAAGAATACCATCCAGGCAAGTAATAAATACAAACATAAACATGTAAATATCCAGGTACCATATTCGCGGCTCATTGCCTAAATACTTTGAACTCATTCTGACATAGGTGTTTACATTTCAAATTTGATTGGTTTTGCTCGAGAAGCAGAGAAAATATGGATGCCTATTTTATGCTATCCAATGATTATTCAGAATTAAACAGTGGCTGTAATGTCTTAATTACAACTAACTTTGAAAAGCATTATCTAATATTTTTGAAATCTATTTTACCGGCCAGTTATTTTATAACTGGCAATGTACAATACGCATTTAAGACAATATTCTTGATAGCATGGAATGCAAGACAATTTTTTTTAATAAATCAAAATCAAATATGTCTTACTTGTTGTAAGTCATAGGAAGGGCAGCAGTATATTTTTTTTCTTCTTTAATATGATTTATCTATTTCCAGTCTCATATCATAAGAGATTTCTCAGAGAATAACTTTAATAGTGTCTCAAAGACAACCTCTAATTTTAAATATTAAATGTTTTCTTAATATTTTACATTGTACATAGTAAAATGTAGCATTAAATGTGGCCAGATTGTCCATAGTAAAACGTATCTTTTTATTATGCGTCCATGTTCTACACAATCATTTTCCACATGGCTGCCCTCAAAATAGCATTTAGATTATAATTGTTACCCTCTCCCTTATGCTCTTCACACTATTAGTTTTGTATTATTTAGTAAAACCTCTCTGGCACTGTTCTTGATTTAAGAATTTAACTTGTCACTCTGCACATAAAGAATCTCAACCCATCTTTATGATTTTTAATGCATTTTGATTTATGATTCAACAGTCCTATGCAGGCCTGAAGGAAGCCCTGAAGGTCTGCGCAGCTTACAGGGGCACGTACCTGGACATGAAGGATAAGGCTGATGAGGTTAACACTGAACGTGTCTCAGAGATGGCAGAAGTCATGTAAGGCATTTTTTCCCCCTTTTGTAGAGTTGTAAGAGGAAGTTTAGTAGTTAATAATCACTGTCACACGTGAAAGAGGGCAGGAAAAGAAGTAAAATGGTGATGAGGGTTGTTGAAATTCTCAATCTTCCAAGGAGGTTGTCAAGTTTAAAGCTTTTACAAGATTGCCATAAAAAAGAAACTAATATTGTCTTGTAAAGGGAAGTGATATCACAGTCCCCAAACGACTTCAAAGCACTTCACTTACTTGCCTTGCTCTGCCTTGGTCCCTTAATTTCCAGGAGAATTGTTGGTTCAGTGAGTGGAACACCAGTCTTCTCCAGGTTTGGCAGTTGTGGGCCAGGGCTTGCGTTTCTGCAAAAGTCTTTCCTGTCCACTCACTGATCTTGTCAGCCCAATGTTTACGTTAAGTCTTCCTCTGCGTCTCTTTCCTTTAATTGTTCCCTGGAGGATGGTTTTGGCGAAAGCGTTGGACCCCACAAAATATCCATACCACATCACTTTCTTCTCTTTATTTTTGTAAGGAGATCTCCAAAGAGGCCAATATGGTGCCCAATGGTTCTGTGAACTTCATCATTTGTGATGTGTGTATGTGATACCTAAGACCTTGCGATAGTGCCTCATCTAAACATTTTGAAGATCCGTCCGTCTAAGGGTCAAGAACTCCCATACATATTTGTTAAAATCCTACAACCCACAATCACTGAGCATGATTGTTGTAAGATAAACTATTGTGAAAGCAAATACAGTTGCCACCTGATGGAATTTTAAAATGAAATAATTTTGTAATCATTGAGAAAAATGTTCTCTATTTTCTAGAATATACTTTACAACCCAAGCTTGAATATTGAAATCTGAATTTAAAATACACGCATGAATCTTCAAGAGAAATGCAACAAATGTTTAGAATCTTGTGCAGTTTTTCAAAGTATCACAGTTCTGTCCATATATGCAGTTGTAGCCTCCAATACCCTTCATTTCAATTTCATATTGCAGGAACATGAATCCTCCTAAAGGAGTCTTGTACACTAACAAGTTATGCAACACTTCTCAAAGAAAGAAAGTTTCCCGCAAGTCAGCTGACATCTGGAGGGATACCAGTGCATCCAAGGTAGCCACCATCCTGGATGACGAGTGGGAGGATTCACCGTGGCCTGCTAGGAACGCTTCTTGCTTCAACCTCATGAACAGCTTCATGGAAAGGTAAGATTTCAATATTGATGAAGAGATGAATACAAATATTCTTTGTTGTTAAGCCTTATAGGTGCATGATGATTGTGATTGGTTAACGGCAAAAAAGATATGGTGATAAATAATAGGCTAGCGCATAGTCAATGTTTTTGGTCATTACATTTGAAGAATGTTCACTGGAACAAAAGTTTATTATCAGAACGAAACAAAGCCAGTATGGGTGGATTGTGGAAATAAAGATAATGGCTATTGTGGATAATGATTATGACTTGGAAGGAAGAATTATGATCAATATGGAGGATAACGACTAGTCAGATAGAAAGAAGGATCAATAATGATTTAATGTATCCTGCTGACATTATGAGCCATGGAGGAACTGTTAGAAATTTGCTTGTACGGCAGAATGAACAGGCATTCAGGGATTTATGCATTCTTGACACATGGTGTTTTGAAATGATTCATAAGATTTATTGTCATTTTTTCTTGACACTTACTGTTGAATTCTAATTATTAACATTGAAAGTCACTTTTAATTTGCTATTGCTATTATCAGGTTGAACTGTTGAATTGTAATCATTAACATGGAAAGTCACTCTTAATTTCGCTATTGCTAGTTTCAGGTTGTACTGTTGAATGCTAATCATTAACATTGAATGTCACTCTGAAATTCGCTATTATCAGGTTGAACTGATGAATTCTAATCATTAACATTGTCCACCTGGGCCTCTCCACTCATCACAAAACTCAAATCCACCCTAACCTCCTTCTCAATCTCCACAACCTAATCAAAGACCAACTCTCAAATTACACCTCCATCTATACTGATGGCTCCAAGAAAGGCAACAAGACGGCTGCTGCTGTCATTCAAGACATCACCCACAGTAGCAGACTTTCCGACTTCTCATCCATCTTTTCAGTTAAGGCTAAGGCCATTCTCCTCGCTCTCAACTTTATTGAGTACTCTCCGCTTAGCCACTTTGCCATTTTCTCCGACTCAAAGGCTGTTCTTACTTCTTTACTCAATCTTAAATGGGATAACGTCACATCCCACTTCCTCCTCCGGAAACTCCTTTCGCCCACCCTCTGCAGGAAAAGTGTTCTTTCCTTCTGGATACCCAGCCATGTTGGCATCCCTGGCAATGACAGGGTTAATGCAGCAGCTAAGCTTGCCCTCAACCTCCTCCCTACCTCTTTCCCCAAAACCCTCTCTGACATCAAACTGCTTATCGCTTCCCTTGTTCGGACCGCTGGCAAACCTCATGGAACTCTATGACAAAACGTTTAACAAAACGAAACGAAAAAAAAAATGCAAATTGCTTTGGTCACTTTTTGAAGCCCTGGGTCTTTAAGGGTTAAATAACATTTGTTTGATTTTATTCCCTTTAATAGGTGTAATGACCTTCTAGAGTTGGTCCAAACCACACGCCACTTCAACCTACTTCAGAAAACAGCAGAAGTGGGCGGGGCAGGGACAAAGAGCCTGGATGCTCTTGTGAGGGAGGTCCACCAAGAATTCACTGACTCCATGAATGCGTTTGGTCAGAGGTGCATGACATACTTGATGTGACGGAGAGCCATTCGTTTGAAAGAGCCTTCTTTGTCTTTAGATCAGTTGTTAAGGTAAGTTATTTCAAAGTCTTGTTTTGTTTATTATCTTTTTTGTTTATTGTTTATTTTCTATTTTGTTTATTGTGTATTCACTTTTTTGTTTATTGTTTATTATCCTTTTGTGTATTGTTTATTATCTTTTTTGTTTATTATTTATTATCTTTTTTGTGTATTGTTTATTATCTTTTTTGTTTATTATTTATTGTCTTGTTTTATTGTTTATTATCTTTTTGTTCATTGTTTATTGTCTTTTTGTTTATTGTTTATTTTCTTTTTGTTTATTGTTTATTATCTTTTTGTTTATTGTTTATTTTTTGTTTTGTTTATTGTTTATTATCTTTTTCGTTTATTGTTTATTATCTTTTTGTTTATTGTTTATTATCTTTTTGTTTATTGTTTATTATCTTTTTGTTTATTTTTTGTTTTGTTTATTGTTTATTATCTTTTTGTGTATTGTTTCTTTTCTTTTTTGTTTATTGTTTATTATCTTTTTGTATATTGTTTATTATCTTTTGTTTGTTTATTATCTTTATTCCACTAGAAGTAGAAAGAGCTTTTGTTTTCTGTCTTTTAGATAGAAAGATATTCTAGATAATAATGAAGGGCTATAGATAAAACTTGGTAAAATCAGTAGTGTATAGTGGTTTTCTTGTAAACTGTGCTATGTAAATGTAGTGTATAGTTCTTGTGACTTTTTTTTTTTATCATTGCTATCATTATCACCAATAGGCAGGGGAAGGGGGAGGGGGGGAGACTGATCAAAATCATTCCACCAATTCAGGTGCAGGACCCGCCTCCAAAGTGGAAGACCAGCCCACATTATATTTATTAACACCATGATTAACCAAAACGGTTGGTCTCAACTTCCCTTCAGGAGGATGGTGGGCCCATTTTAACGGCCTGTGGCTGGCCTGAACCCCTCCTTTGAGAGGCTGTTGCGCCTTTTTGGGGTCAGTGACCCACTAATCCAGGATCGGTTGATCGGTGGGCCACTCTGCCCCTGCCAATAGGATTATTACTAATTATCATTCATTCATTTATTCTGAAGTCATAGGCCGTTCCAAGTGCTTGATATAACCTTATCACGTTCAAACAATGCATTTTGTATCATGGAGAGTGCATTTTAATTGGTCATTTAAAACTACCCCAGTCATTTCACTCCTTTCAAATGTAGCCATTGTAAATGTGATAAACTGTATTTTTGTAAGAGTCATATTGTTTCATATTATGGAAAATCTTATCCCTAAATATCTCATTCTAGGATTTAGAGAGAAGACTTGCCGCTGTTTTGCGTCAAAGTTTCCAGCAGTGCCCTACTATAGGATCCCAACTGAGACTCCTGGAGGTCTTCGAAGGGGTAAGCGGTCGAGAAATGGTGCAAGATTACCTGAAAGATAAAGACAGACAACTGATAAACTCTTTCACCAATGAACTTATAGCGGTCAGGTCTATGTTTATCGCTGAGGCCAATTCACCGCCCAAACATACCAGTTTCCCACCCATTGTCAGCAGAATGACTTGGATTGGTGCACTGAAGAGGAGAGTCAGGGTGAGTCTCTATGAAATGTTGATATCTATGGGTCTTAGATTTAACCTCTGCTTATACACACACAATTGATCAATTTCCTCATTAAAAGCCAAGATACACATTAAAACGTCACTGTAATATTGGTGTTGAATTATTTAACGTCTCTGAGTTACGAAATAAGCCACACCCACCATAGCAATGCGTTAACTAGATGGGGCAAATAATCCTCAAATCCGCAATCATGCATTACCCATGCATTGACATAAGATGTTCATGTGTCCTGCTGCAAGGTTTGATCCATTTACAGCACTCCTTCAGATCTTTCGGGTTTTAGCAAATTGAATAAACAAAATTCCGTTTGCTAATCTTTTTTGGTAACAAGAATCGGATTTACAAAGCCCTCAGGAGCCCGTAAGCGTAATTTTTGTTCACCATCTTGTTATCACTCAGTCTTGTGTGTGCAAAAATTGTACTGCATATTGCATTGACTACATAAGAATGCGCCGCTAGCTACAGTAGCTGGACTGTACCAATACCGGGTAGGATGTTTGCCCCACTTAGTTACGCAGGTTTTGTTGCTAGGTAAATTCATGTGGTGATTGGTTGAAAAAGCTTTCAATCATTAACTTAAAAAAGTCCATTGAAAATTGTGAAAACACATGTGAATTTAGTATAATTTTCCAGTGTTTTAATGGTATATAATCAGGTCATTTCCATTTTCCTCTGAAAACCATGAGTTTTAGAAAAAGTCCAATTTATAATTTAAAGTCAACTTAAAGTAAATTTTCAGAAATTTTCAGAATAAAGCTGATGAAAATTTTGTGATTTGTTTTTATGTTACTGTATTATTTTCAGTAATATTAATAAGACAACTGAAAAAAGTTGCTTTAAATGGCTTTTAAAATAACATGATGTTGGAATTCTTTATATGCTGCTCCATGCTATTGAAGTCATAGTAGCATGACTCTTATTGTGCGGTTCTGTGTCGTAGCAGCCAGGCTGACGATAAACATGACCACCCAACAAGTATAATTCTCATGGAATTTCTCTTTTTGTAGGATCCAATGGAGAAGCTTCGTCGTATCAGTCCACAGTCACTAGAGGGCGACGCAGGGTGGCATCTGCGAGATGTTTATGCTGACACCATTAAAGACTTTGATGGTTATGAGGTTCGATCTATTGACCAATGGCATGTGCAGCTGTACACGGATCTTAGAGACAGACTGAAGCAACCCCTGCTGGTGAGATGGAAATGCATTTTATATTCTGGGGCTTGTAGGATGAGTTTTAAATGTCTAAAAGCGTTAGGTATTTTTGACAGAAATCTTGCAATAATGCTCTGAAATGGGTGAAATTCATAATGCAGCAATTTTCATTTTAACAGATTATAATGGCAAATCTCATGTTACTCAAAAATTGATAACTGAAGTGATGTTGTTTGCCTCAAAGCATAACCTCCGGAAACTTTCACAATTATCATTGGAGGTTGATGGGATTGATATCAAACCTGCGTCTACTGTCAAAAACCTTGGAGTTCATTTTGAATCCACAATGAATATGGAGTCATATGTAAAGTACCTTTGCAAGCAAGCCTATTTTTAGCTTCGCAATATTGGTCACATAAGATGCTATCTCACTCATAGCGCAATTGCTTCACTTATAAATGGCTTAATTACTTCAAAGTTGGATTACTGCAATGCACTATTGTATGGTTTGTCTGATACTCAGTGCCGCAAATTACAAAGGGTACAGAATATGGCAGCTCGTATACTTAGCAGAACTTCTAAGTATAATCACATTATTCCCATTCTTAAGGATCTCCAGTGGCTTCCCATAAAAGTACGGATAGAATTTAAAATCAATTTGTTAACTTTCACGGCATTACATCATTTATTACCCAACTAGGTCAATGATTTACTTTCATTATACAGGCCTAAGCGCGTACTAAGATCTCAAGATACCATGAACTTAGAAGTCCCTCATATACTGTCATCCAGTGGGGAAAGATTTTTCTGCTGGGCTGCACCACACCTCTGGAATAAACTCCCCATGGCCATCTGTTAAATCCAAAATCTCACAGGTTTCAAAAGGGCTCTTAAAACTCACTTATACACTCAAGATTTTCATTAGTAATGTTTTTTTGTTTTTTTGTTTTTAGTGCCTGTTTTTGCCTGTTAATGCCTGTTTTTGTTGTTATAAGTATATGTTTTTGTATAAGTTTATTTATAAGTACAAGAATAAGTTTATGTATAAGTATATGTTATATTTTGTTTTCCATTGTAAAGTGCTTGTGAGTTGGCATATTTTGTTCTAAAATGAGCACTTCAAATATATGGTATATAATAATAATAATAATAACAAACTCCACGTCATCCAGCCCACCATTCCGATCAAACCCACCATCAACAACCTCACCTGTGCCGACAACGTCATATTACCCATCTTAAAATAGGTCACACCCACCTCACTCACTCCCACCTCCTTATTGCCTCCACCCTCTGCAACAATTGTCATTGCACCCTCATAGTCCACCACGTCCTTCCTTGCTTGCCCCCTGTACAACCTTCCCAGAGCTTCCTCACCCCCACAACTCAATTGCCGAGTTCTTCCAGAAAAACCTCTGGATAAAATTATCTCTCCTTCCTTCATAATGCTTCCCTCTACAACCATATTTAGTCTTCCTCTCCCCCCCCCTCCCTCTACTTTCGGTCCTTTTTTCACCCATGTACTTCCTCTCTTGATCCCAGCTTTCTGGCTTTTAGTTCCCGTGTTTCTCTCAATCTCCCCCTATTTTTTTTTTTCCTACCTTTGGAATAATCTAACCTCTCAGGCACAAAATGATCTCGCTGTCGTGGTGCCATTAATCCCTCATCAAACAAACAAAACAAACAAACTAGAAGATGAATATTCATGGTTGTTTGCAATGGGATAGTGTATAATAGGTCTCCTATTGTTTATTCATGAGTTTCTTCCTCATGAATATACAAATTTGTGCAGTGATAAAAGAGTCTATCAAACTCTTTATATATAGGTCATTACACAATTTCAATTTTATTCAGGCATGATTATTTAAGATAAAACGCAAATTCGTGATATCATCATTGGAATATAACTTTCCATTATTCGTATGTTAATCTATTCTTTTTTTTAAATTCTCTATTACAACAGTTTGAAGGATAGCAACCAACTCTTAAATAATAATTAAAAAAAGGCCATACCTTCATCAAATGTTAGCTGGATTTACCACACTGTCCAAATGGCCATGGACATCTCTACATAACCTAAGCTGTTGAGAAAGGGGTGTAAAATACCGAATCTGCCTACACATCTACCAAAGGTATCAATGGTTGAATTAATATAAAAAAATTAAAGGAACTGCATACAAATTTGGCTAGTCATCCAAACCCTGTATCACAGATTTTGCAGATATTAAAGAATCGTGAAATTCTAATAAATGGCAAAGCGTGAAATTTAATTGATCTTCTCACAAATTTTGAGATCATCTCAGAATTAAAAACACATTAGGTAATCAAGCAAAATAATATTTTGGTTTTTCCTTTTTCAGATTGCAGACGACTATGATGAGGAAATGGACTTGCGTCCTCAGGTTCTCCACGTGAATTTAGATGATGAACTTTTGCTTCTTCTGAGAGAGGTTCACTATCTCTCCCAACCGCCATTTAGTGTCAAGCTCCCGGACATCGTCAGAGAGCTTCTGAGGCATGCAGGTATGTGTTACATGAGTACATTGATTACTTTGTTTTTTTCACCCATGCACCTCCTCTCTCGATCCCAGCTTTCAGGCTTTTAGTCAGATCTGCCAACTAGTACGATTTTGCCGTATTTAATACGCGAAAATGTTGAGAATACCATTGTACTTTTTTGACACCAGAATACGATTTATTTTTTTTAATAAAACAATTTTTTTTTTTTTATTTTTTTTACTCATACTTTTACACTCGGTTGGCGTTCATGTCCTTTGAAGGATTGATTTTGTCGACTTAACCGATTTAGATTCAGATTTGTACAATAAGAGCGACGTGACAACTGCTTCTATTCTCTTAAACTATTTTACATTTTCTCTCAATTTGCACCATTTTGTTTTATAACTTCATTTTGGATTTTCTTCTCGGTGGATGGGCTTTTATTCTCGTGAGATCGTTTTTTTCTTTTTTTTCTATTATATTTTCCCTCGCTTCTGTCCCGACTTTTCACGCCCTTCGTTACTAATACAGCGGTCCCCGTATAGTGGTTCCGCGATTTTTCTAGCTGCCTCGGTCTCGGCCCTTGGTTTTTTCTTTCATAATGACGGCGCCTATGCATTGACCTTGACCCCTCCTCCCCGTGACCCACCTGCTACCATCATTGACCATTCTTCAACCCCAATCCCAAAAATCCTTATAATCCATGCCACCAACAAGCAGGAAAGCTTTAAAAGTTTCTCCTTTCCTCATCCATAAAGCCCTCTTTGGCCTTGTCGATACCCCTCCCAAAGTCTCTACCCTTAGATCCGGTGATCTCCTGGTGCACTGCACCAGGGACACACAAGCCACCACCCTCCTTTCCACCAAAACCCTATCCAACTCTGGTATCGACATCACAGTCACCCCCATCGCTCCCTAAACTCCAGCAAAGGCGCTCACGCACCCGCGATCTTGCGTACATGACCGATGACGACCTCCAAGAAGAACTAGCTAACCAACATGTAACTGAAGCCCGTCGTCGTCGTTCTAAAGAGAGACGGAGCCAAACTCCCACCAACACCATATTTCTTACCTTCGCAACACCAACTCTCCTCCCACATCATTGCCGGCTACCTGAGAATCCAGGTCGCGCCTTACATTCCTAACCCTTTACGTTGCTATAATTGTCAGAGGTATGGCCACGGAAAACTCCTGCCACAGCCAAGCGCTGTGGTAACTCGGAGCCCCGACCATGACAACACCTCCTGCACCAACCCCACTCTGCACAAATTGTGACGGTAAACACCCAGCAAACCATCCCTCCTTCTCGAAAGACTGTCCCACCTGGCTTCAGGAAAAACAAATAACAAAACTTAAAACCCTTAACCCCAACATAACCTACCCAGAGGCCAGGAAACAATTTCTCGCTTCTCTTAACTCCAAGCCTTCCTACTCAAACGTAGTCTCCTCTAACTCTAATTCCGCCCAAACACAACTAACACAACAAAAACTAACTCCCATGCCCAAACCGACCTCACCTGGCTCTCCTTACCTAGTCCTAAGCCCATCACCATTTCCAACAACCCAATCACACCCAATACCCACACCACCTCCACCACCACTTCTCTCCTCAACCTCCTTCCTACTCTAAAGCCCCTACCGCCCCCTACACCAACACCACTAATACCTTCATACATCAAGCTAAAACCAGCCAAGCAAACAATCAACAAACCAACAAATCAACCAACAAACAACCAAACAAAAAACAACCAATCAACAAACAACCAATCAACAAACAACCAATCAACAAACTACCCACCTCCCAAACCCACACTGAAGAGAGTATGGATTGTTCGACATCAACACACCGATCATACTTCTCGGCCCAATTTTCAAAAACAATCGCTCCCAAAGAAACAGATCCAAAGAAAAACAAGCCAACTCAGACCCAACAGATCTTCCTCCAGATAACCCCGCCTCCTTTATGGCATACACCACAAACAATTACAATAACACCCACAACATCATACAATGGAACATTAGGAGCCTAAAGGCCAATTCTGAAGAAATTGACCTTCTGGCCTCCACCTTCAACCCGGTCGTCTTCTGCCTACAAGAAACTTTCTTGAAAACCACCACCATTACTCCTCAACAACTTTGCTTGCTATCACAAACATCAAGTGGATGCTGACAGGGCCTGTGGTGGCCTCCATTCTCAGTTAGACACGATATCCCACACAGCCCTGTTCGTGTGCACACCACCTTCAGGCCATCTGTATTTCTATCTCCCCTCCACAAAACTTTCACTCTCTGCAATATCTATCTCCCTCCCAACACCAACATTCAACCAACCAGCCTTAACAACCTCATCTCTCAGCTTCCCACCCCCTTCATCCTTCTTGGTGACTTCAACGCTCACAACCCTCTGTGGGGCTCTAATACCACCACCCCTAGAGGCAAGTTCATCAAAAACGCTCTCTGTCAGCACAGCCTGTCCTTACTGAACACTAACTCCCCGACCTACCTTCATCCTGCCACAGGCTCTCTCACCTGTATTGACCTGTCTATCTGTTCCCCTAACTTCCTCCCTGATTTTAGTTGGAGAGTCACTGCTGACCTCTGTGGTAGTGATCATTACCCTCTTCTTATACACTCCAATCTTCAAATCCCCACTGAGCACACCCCAATTGGAACCTCGACAAGGCTGACTGGTCCCTTTTGAAACCCTCTGTGACTCACACCTCTCCCCATCTTCTCGAGGATGATGATCCCATGTCTAACTTCAGTAATATCCTTATCAACATCGCCACCTGCTCAATTCCCAAAACCTCCAAACCCCAAATCATACCCCAACCCTGGTTCTCAGATGACTGCAAACCGCCATCAAGAACAGGAAAAGAGCCCTCAGGAACTTTAAAACTAACCCACCACCCATAACCTTAACCTCTTTCGATCAGCCGTTAAGCGCACTATCAAGGACAGTAAAACCAACACTTGGAACAACTTTATCTTTTTCTCACCACCAACACCCCACTAAGAAGATTTGGAGAATGGTTAACAGCTCACGGCAGAGTGGGCAAAAATTCCATCTCCCATCTCTTCTGTTAATGGAGACCTTGGAAAAAAAGGAATCGTTCCACCTGAACTGGCCTCTTTCAGCAACATCCAGGCTAACTACTCCAATGCTTTCAAAATCAAAAAGTTGTGAAGAAGCCCGAGAATCACTTTTCCCTCTGACAACCCGAAAGCTACAACACCCTCTCACCCTTTCTGAATTAAACCAAGCCATCAACGACGCTGGCTGCACCTCCAAGGGCCCAGATAACATCCCCTATCAGTTTCTGAAACACCTCCCATCAAGGCCACCACTACCCTACTCACCATCTTCAACCACATTTGGTCCTCACACTCCTTTCCCCTATCTGGAGGACAGCTATTGTCATTTCCGTCCCAAAGCGGGAAGGATAGCACCGACCCACCAGCTACCGACCCATCGCCCTTACTTGCTGTCTCTGTAAAATTATGGAAAAGATCATTAATCAGAGACTAAACTGGTTCCTCGAGACCAACAGAATCCTCTCTCCTCACCAAAGCGGCTTCCAAAACGCCGTACCCTAGACCAGTTAATTATGCTAGACACCGCTATCCGGGAATCCTTTGCAAAAAGGAACACCTCATTGCCATATTTTTGACCTCGAGAAAGCTTTGACACTACTTGGAAATACGGCATTACCCGAAACTTCACACCATTGGCCTCAGAGGCCACCTCCCCATCTTTATTCAAAACTTCCTCTCACCCAGGCAGTTCCAAGTTCGTATTGGCCACACCTCTCCAAGCCGTACCTTCAAGAAGAGGGCGTCCCCAAGGCAGCATCCTCCCCACTCTCTTCAACCTGAGCATTAATGACATCGGAATGACCTTGGCCCCAGCATCAAACGTACCCTACGTGGATGACTTCACCATCTTCTACTCCTCCCCTAGCTTTCCTATTGTTGAAAATAGGCTCCAAACCAGCCTCAATCAGCTGCAAGTCTGAGCAACAATAACGGTTTTAAATTCTCCAAAGACAAGACAGTCTGCATGCACTTTTGTCATTTCAACAACCTCCACCCCAACCCGAACTTTGTGCTCAATGGGAATCGATCCCTAAAGTTGAAAACACAAAGTTCCTTGGTCTAACTTTAGACCCCAAGCTCACCTACAAGCCACACATCACCAACCTGAAACTAAAATGCAATAGCTCCTCAACCTCCTCCGTCTGCTCTCCAACACTACTTGGGGAGCGAACCGCTATGCTCTCCTCAAAATTTTCAGGCTCACCATTCATGCCAAGCTTGACTATGGCAATATTGTTTACTGTGTCGCTCACAACTCATACCTCAACCACATTAACACCATCCAAAATGAAGCCCTCAGGCTTTGTCTAGGAGCCTACAGGACCTCCCCAATCACTAGCCTTCATGTTGAAGCCAATTAACCCCCTTTCTACTTAGATGTAAAAAGCTTAGCCTCTCTATGCTTTTAGAGTCCTCACCAACACCCAGAACCCTGTCTACAACCTCATTAGGTACCCCAATTTCTCCTCCCTCTTTGATAGGACCAAACCCTATCGCTCCCTTCAGCTTACGCATTAAATCAGACCTCTTTCAACTTGGCATCAACCCCGCCACTCTCGGCACCTACTCCTGGCCCACTTTTCCGCCTTTGGGCCACCCCTTCCTTCTGTCCACCTAGACCTCTCCACTTATAACAAAACTCAAACTCACCCTAACCTCTTCATCAATCTCCACAACCAAATCAAAGACCAACTCTCAAATTACACCTCCATCTATACTGATGGCTCCAAGGAAGGCAACAAGACAGCTGCTGCTGCCATCATCCAAGACATCACCCTCAGTAGCAGACTTCCTGACCACTCATCCATCTTTTCAGCCGAGGCTAAGGCCATTCTCCTCGCCCTCAACTTTATTGAGTACTCTCCTCTTAGTCACTTTGCCATTTTCTCTGACTCAAAGGCTGTTCTTACTTCATTACTCAATCTTAAATGGGATAACCTCACCTGCCACCTCCTCCCCGGAAACTCTTTTCTCCCATCCTCTGCAGGAAAAGTGTTCTTTCTTCTGGATACCCAGCCATGTTGGACATCCCTGGCAATGACAGGGCTGATACAGCCACTAAGCTTGCCCTTAACCTCCTCCTTCCCCTTTTCCCAAAATCCTCTGACATCAAACCGCTTATCGCTTCTCTTGTTCGTGACCGCTGGCAAACCTTATGGAACTTCCAAATTGATAACAAACTCCATGTTATCCAGCCCACAATCCCGATCAAATCCACCATCAACAACCTTTCTGTATCGACAACGCTCATATTACATTCCCGTCTTAGAATAGGTCACACCCACCTCACTCACTCCCACCTCCTTATTGGCTCCCGCAAGCCCTCTGCAACAATTGCCATTGCACCCTCACAGTCCATCACGTTCTCCTTGCTTGCCCCCTGTACAACCTTCTCAGAGCTTCCCTCACTCCCCACAACTCAATTGCCGAGCTCTTACAGAAAAACCTTCCGGATAAAATTATCTCCTTCCTTCATCATACTTCCCTCTACAACCATATTTAGTCCTCCTCTCCACCCCCTCTCTCTACTTTGTTTTTTTCACCCATGCACCCCCTCTCTCGAACCAAGCATCCTGGTTTTGGTCCCCATGCTTCTCTCAGACTCCACCTATTTTCTTTTCTTCCTACCTCTGGAATGATCTAACCTCTCAGGCACAATTTGACCCTCGCTGCCATGGTGCCGTTAAGCCTTCATCAAACAAACAAACAATCACAACCAAGATTGTGACTTAGTTATTCTGTGCAAAAATATAACTCTGAATAAATTCATACTTCACACGATATCATTTTTATTTTCTCCCTAGACGCGTCCACTCTTAGAACCACAGCAGCCAGACTAGAGACCATAGTGTCCAAGTACAATTCAGCTATGAGGTCTGTGGTAGACTTTGAAAGGCCTTTATTTGAAAGGAAGCTGGCTAAAATAGATCACGTAAGATGAATTGAATTCCATGTGTATGATCATCTTATGTTTGTGGTTAAGTATTTATAATGGTGGAAAGGAACTTTTTGCTGCTAGAAAAAAATCTTTCTTGTTTTCTCCCTAAAATGGCCCACTCTAGGTAATATTTTTCATTATACAAAATACTATATAATGATCATAATACAATTTTCCCTTTGCTTTAACACTATTCTGCCTTGGTTTTTGCCCCTGAAAATGCCCCACTGTAGGTAATGGTTTTTTTTATTTGAAATATAAAATGATCATGATACAATTTTTGCTATGTATTAAAATTATTCTGCCTTTAATTTATTTCTTGAGATGGCCCACTCTAAGGTAATATTTTTCATTATGCAAAATATATATAATCATGATACAATTTTGGCAATATATCAAAACTATTCTGCCTTCAATTTATTTCTTGAGATGGCCCACTCTAAGGTAATATTTTTTATTATGCGAAATATTATTTGATCATGATACAATTTTGCTTTGTTTTAAAACTATTGTACCTTAGTTTGATGAGTATGCTCATTGTTTTTTTAAGAGCTATATTGTTTATTGCCGACTGGTTAGCTCAATTGGTAGGGCACCAACTTTCCATTCGGAAGGTTGTGGGTTTAATCCCCAGTCTAGTCATCTCAAAAAAAAAAGAAGAAAAAAAAGGGCCCTCTCGCTTGATGCTCAGCAAATAAGGGTTTGGAGGAGGGTAATAATAGGCTTGTGCGCCGTATATTGATTGGCTGCAGCTTCAGCCTCAAAAGTTTTCATTGTAAAGTGCTTTCAGTATGCATTGAACATAGAAAAGTGCTACATAATAACTCAGTGTTATTGTAATTAATATTTAAAAAGAGTTAGAAACAGAGGAGTCCTTACCAAAATTTACGACATTGATTTATTAGTGTCTTCAACATTTGTACTTCTTTGTATTGAATTACAGTTGCAATATTTTAAGTTGTGATTTCAATATTGAATTCAATATTGCCTTGTTTTGTTCTATAGTTGTTGGATCAAGGCTTAAATCACTACACATGGAAGATGTCCGACAGTGCAGACTTCATTGAACTATCCTCGTCCTTGGTCGGGTCTGACCTTCACCGGACACTGGCCATTGTTCAGTCCAATTGTTCGGAGATGGTGGAGATCACCCAATCATGGTCCAATGCATCATTGGATGTGTTTGAATGCAGGGAACCACACCAGAGCTTTCTAATGGACAAGCTTCTGACTTGGCAAAGGTACACTTAACTGATAGACAGGAATCTGATTGGTTAAACTAATGCATTAATGATTTTTAATTAATATTTTTTTCTTTGTTGTTTTACATATACCAATTCTAATTTTTTTGTAGTTTTACATATACCATATTCTAATTATTTCTTTGTAGTTTTACATATACCATATTCTAATTATTTCTTTGTAGTTTTACATATTCCATATTCTAATTATTTCTTTGTAGTTTTACATATTCCATATTTTAATTATTTCTTTGTAGTTTTACATATATCATATTCTAATTATTTCTTTGTAGTTTTACATATACCATATTCTAATTATTTCTTTGTAGTTAAACATATCCCATATTCTAATTATTTCTTTGTAGTTTTACATATTCCATGTTCTATTTTTGTTGTTGTAGTTTTGCATATTATATATTCTAATTATTTCTTTGTAGTTTTACATATTCTGTATTCTAATTATTTGTTTTATTTCTTTCTTTCTTTGTAGTTTTACATATACCATATTCTAATTATTTCTTTGTAGTTTTACATATACCATATTCTAATTATTTCTTTGTAGTTTTACATAAACCATATTCTAATTATTTCTTTGTAGTTTTAACATATACCATATTCTAATTATTTCTTTGTAGTTTTACATATACCATATTATTTCCATAGTTTTACATTCTAATTAATTATTTTTTGTATTTTACATATACCATATTCTAACTTTTTTATTTCTTTGTAGTTTACATATACCATATTCTAATTATTTCTTTGTAGTTTTACATATACCATATTCTAATTATTTCTTTGTAGTTTTACATATACCATATTCTAATTATTTCTTTTTTAGTTTTACATATTCTAATTATTTTTTGTACATATTCTAATTATTTCTTTGTAGTTTTACATATACCATATTCTAATTATTTCTTTGTAGTTTTACATATACCATATTCTAAATTATTTCTTTGTAGTTTTACATATACCACATTCTAATAATTTTTTTTGTAGTTTTACATATACTATATTCTAATTATTTCTTTGTAGTTTTACATATACCATATTTTAATTATTTCTTTGTAGTTTTACATATACCATATTCTAATTATTTCTTTGTAGTTTTACATATACCATATTCTAATTATTTTTTTGTAGTTTTACATATACCATATTCTAATTATTTCTTTGTAGTTTTACATATTCCATATTCTAATTATTTCTTTGTAGTTTTACATATACCATATTCTAATTATTTCTTTGTAGTTTTACATATTCCATATTCTAATTATTTCTTTGTAGTTTTACATATTCCATATTCTAATTATTTCTTTGTAGTTTTACATATTCCATATTCTAATTATTTCTTTGTAGTTTTACATATACCATATTCTAATTATTTCTTTGTAGTTTTACATATACCAAATTCTAATTATTTCTTTGTAGTTTTACATATACCATATTCTAATTATTTCTTTGTAGTTTTACATACACCATATTATAATTATTTCTTTGTAGTTTTACATATACCATATTCTAATTATTTTTTTGTAGTTTTACATATTCCATATTCTAATTATTTCTTTGTAGTTTTCATATTCCATATTCTAATTATTTCTTTGTAGTTTTACATAGACCATATTCTAATTATTTCTTTGTAGTTTTACATATACCATATTCTAATTATTTCTTTGTAGTTTTACATATACCATTCTATTCTAATTATTTCTTTGTAGTTTTACATATACCACATTCTAATTATTTCTTTGTAGTTTTACATATACCATATTCGACGTATTAAGCGCCTCTGTTCTAATAAGCGCCCACCCAACCATATTTGACTGATAATATAAATCATTTGATTAATTTGAACACTTAAAATACACAAGTTTGTTCCATCCTTTGCTTATTTTGCATGTGACACCTGCAGTTTTTTGTTTTGGTTATTGTGGGGCTAGTATATAACTAATTCACATATATGTGCAGTGCAATTCGAATAGCACAATGCATGTGCCCTTGAACATGGGCGTTTGTTAGGAAGAAACTGGGCCTAAAAAGTTGTGCAATTTTATTTATGTACATGTAAGCATTCCTGGTGCTTATTGTGCACTTATCAATTAAATGTCCCACCCCCTATAACCCTGGCAAGTTGAGTCAAAGGTGGGTCATTGCAAAATGAAATGTGACTCACATGTGCGTCATTTCACTAAAAAGGCCGGCAAAAATGTGACTGGGGTGAGTCATTTTACCAAAGATGTCGATCATTTCAATGACACTGGAGTGGGTCAATTGTGGGTCACTGGCTAAATCTGTTGCATGTGAATAAATGTACAATTTGTGAAGGGCAATGATAATACCCTTAAGGTTTCTATTGCTTTTGTAAGATTTTGAGGCTTTATCATGAGGTTGGATGAAGAAATGGAACTCAAGAGTTTTCAAAGTATTTGATAATTTCTTTTTGGTGCGTCAATATGTGCATCAATGTTAATGTATGTCCGTCACTTTCGTGACTGTGGTGTGCCTCAATTACACTAAAATGTGTGTGACTTTTGTGATGCAGGTACAGTCATTTTTGAGATGAGATGTTAGTCATTTGTGTGACAGAGGGGTGCGTCAAAATACACCACTAGCGTGACGCAGGTCATGCAATAACCCACCTTGTCCGAGATATAGGGGTGGGACATTCAATCGATAGGTGCATTACAACAAATACAGTGTATTCCATTTCCTTAAGAATTTCTCAAAGATATAATTTTGCAGTTGCTCTCTCTTATCTTTGTAGTCTCTGGCTCACAAAACTTTTTTTTTGTCAGATCATAATTTTTTTTCTGAATTTGTTGAATTGCTTGTTGGTGTTCCATTCGAACATGAAATGAAAAATGTAGGAATCGTATTTGCTTCTTTTGTTTCCAACGGAGCTTAAACATTTGACCAGAACAGTCAAGTGTATTTTTTCCAGGAACAATTAGAGGGCCAAATGGTATGCTCTTTCCAATAAAAAAGAATAAAGTTACCTTGATGATATCATTGTGAAATATGTTACAGTAAGGCACAAATTGTATGATTCATACTATAAACTTTTATTCAAAATATCCATATGATATAAGCCAGAAAGTAATACTGGGTCCATTTCTTACATACAGCTACTTCAATAAATATGTGAATATTCATATTTTTTTACCATGTCATTTGTGTCTTCATTTCCGAACAGAGAGTTGAATGAGGAACATGAGAGACTGGTGAAACCGTCAGGATTGAAGATTCATTCCCTGCTACAAAACTCATTTGAGGTATTTTTTTGCAATGTTGCATTGTTTTGTCACGAGTGACTTATATGCAATTGTCATGTATTTTGTAAGATCACATAAGATCATACTTTTATTAAGAAAGAATGATAAGCCAGATGATCTGACGTATTTCTTAGATTGAGATATATTTTAATGGCCGGTTGCAATTTCTATGTCATCAATACAATTTCTGTGTTGAATGCTCAAAAATTGGTAGAAAACTAATTTAGAAGTACAGTATTCGACTTATTTAGCGCCCCTGCTCTACTAAGCACCCAACCAACATTTTTTGACGATAATTAATTTGATTGATTTGAATACTTAAAATGCTGAAGTTTTGTTACATTCTTTGCTTATTTTGTGTCTGACGTTCGCAATGTTTTTGTGGCGGTTATTGTGTGGTTAGTATAGAACCACTTCACATATATGTACAATGCAGTCGAATTGCACACTGTAGCTGGCCCTTGAGCATGGGCGCTTATTAGGAAGAAACTCCTGGCCTAAAAAGTGGTGCAATTCTATTTTTGTAAACGCCTGCAGGCAGGCGGATATTACGTCGATACGGTATTTACATCTTTGTCATTTTTTCCGCCACGTACAGGCCGTGCAGATCAGCAGAGCAGCCCCAGCATGGGAGGAGTATGTGGATCACATGGATGCCCTTGTGCTGGATGGTCTGAAGCTTGCTACACTGAAGAGCCTAAGATGTATGCTCAACACACTGGTACATTCCAATGTTGCAGAGGTGCGATTAATGTGGATCCTTTGTATTGTTTAAGCTGCTCAGAAATGAATTTTTTTTGATACACAAATTGTGGTGTGGCCTAGAGTTTTTTGATGTTTCTTTTATTCTTATTTTTCAATTATAACATAATTTTATGATTTTTAAAAAAATTTATGTCAGTTGCTAGTCCAACATGTGTTGAAACGGTCAGGAAATATAAAGAATTATTACTTCAACAACGAATCATGAATTTTTTTGTACTGTTTCTACCTAATTAAAGTCAAGGTGGGCCATCTTCCAAGGGTTATGAAATGCATGTTTTATTTGTGCTCTACACTTATGAGAAATTTTCTAATAGTTTCTAATTAATATCTACTAAACTTTGTTGGTTTGTATCTTCTGTTTGATTGTTGAAAGAATACAGGGTAGTCAAAATGCATAGTTTTGTGTTCTCAGAATCTCATTATTTATACATCTTGAATTTTTGAATAACGACACCCCAATCAACATTTGAGTTTAACAGAGAAATGCTTCATGCAAATAGTTCATTAACTTAGCAGTGTACCTAACAGTGAACAATAGTTCATTAACCTAGCAGTTTACCTTACAGTGAAGATTAACCTAGCAGTTTACTTAACAGTGAGCATTAACCTAGCAGTTTACCTAACAGTGAACATTAACGTAGCAGTTTACCTAACAGTGAACATTAACCTTGCAGTTTACTTAACAGTGAACATTAACCTAGCAGTTTACCTAACAGTAA
Source organism: Chiridota heheva (assembly GCA_020152595.1). Classification (NCBI taxonomy): domain Eukaryota; kingdom Metazoa; phylum Echinodermata; class Holothuroidea; order Apodida; family Chiridotidae; genus Chiridota; species Chiridota heheva. The sequence goes on along the minus strand of JAIGNY010003738.1, from coordinate 143,919 downwards.
ACATTAACCTAGCAGTTTACTTAACAGTGAACATTAACCTAGCAGTTTACCTAACTGAACATTAACCTAGCAGTTTACCTAACAGTGAACATTAACCTAGCAGTTTACCTAACAGTTTATCTAACAGTGAACAATAGTTCATTAACCTAGCAGGCAAGCTAACCCTACAAATTAATCTTTTATATATTTTTTTATTTAGGGAAAAAATCTTCAGACACATTTCTGTTTTCATATTTTTTACAGCTTCAGGGAAGCATAACACCAATTTTGACAATCAATCTGGAGCTGATTGAGAACCAAGTGACCTTTACCCCACCCCTGGATCAGAGCACAGCTGTTACAAGTGTGCTGGAGAATGTGACCACCTGGCTGGAACAGTTCAAGGGCCGTGGATTGCTGGTTAAGATGCTCAGTCCTATTACAGAGGTAAGGACTACTTCCCTATCCTCTGTCCTTCTCTCTACCCTCCCTACTCCTCTATCAACATTCTGCGTATTCTTCTTCCTCTCTTTAGTCTTGCACCGTAATTTTTTAACATCCTCCTGGCACATTTGACTCTGGCTGTCGCAGTGCCGTTAAACGTTAACAAACAAACAAACATGTATCTAAGATGGATGTAAGATAAATATGACATCAGTTTGTCTATTTCTAGTGATGGTAGTAAGAATGTGTACCTTTTGTTCTTGTATTTCTCTCATTCTCCCCGTTTCCTTCCTTCCTACCTCTAGAATGAACTGACCACTCAGGCACAATTTGACCCTAGTTGTCGTGGTGCCATTAAGCCCTCATCAAACAAACAAATACAAATGTGTAAAGATATGAAGATATGAATGGGTTTTGTGAAGTTCAAGTCTCTTTAAAAGTATATGGATGTGTAAAGGCAAAAAGACAATGGAATGAAAGTATAGCATATACTATAATCATATTTGGTTTAAAATTGACCATTTTACAGTGTTTTGAAATTTCAGGCATCAATATGCAGCTTTTTTTTTAAATGAAAATTTGTGATGTACCACAGGGCGACCTTGTTATTTTCTTATGTAAATCCTTTGTTTGTTTGAAATGCCTATCATATTTCTTCGAAGTTGTGCAGCAGATTGTGACCAAAAGTAGAAAATGGAGTATTCATATGACATGATGACATTTTGTGACAAAATTTCATCGTCCAAAAATCTGTGACATTCTGTCACATTTTGACAATTTTGTGACAAAATGTGACAAAATGAATATAAACAGATGTATTAAAAAAATTATGACATTTTGTGACATGTTTTACCCTTTCACTAACACTCATCGGTAATTTGTTGTTGCATTTTAGTGGTGGATTCCATTTTTCATGAAACAAATGATCCTTTCTATGAGTATCACCAGTCAGCTGGTCATGATGTGTGCATGCATGCTTCCCTCTACAGCCATATTTAGTCCTCCTTCCCCACCCCCTCTCTCTCTCTCTACATTTTTTTCTTTTACCCATACACCTCCCCTCTCGATCCCAGCTTTCTGTCTTTTAGTTCTCGTGTTTCTCTCAATCTCCCCCTGTTTACTCTCCTTCCTACCTCTGGAATGATGTAACCTCTCAGGCACAATTTGACCCTCGCTTTAGTGGTGCCGTTAAACTTTCATCAAACAAACAAACAAACATGATGTGTGGATCTATGCAAATCAAATGTGACAAAGGCAAAACTGATGTGACATTCTGTGCAAAAGGTGTCAAAAATTATGTGACATTTTCGACAATTATGTGACAAATTTGAAATTCTGACATTTTGTGACAAGTCATCAATCATTACTCCATTCTTTACAAAAGTTTTTGAGTCTATACCATAATAACCCTCAATCAATTTATTGCAGGAAAAGAATTTCCCATCATTTCCAGTACCTCAGATTTGGGAAAGAAATCTGAAAAAAAATACAGAAATGTTTTGAGCTACAGATTTAGCATATACTGAAACTATCAAACTTAGATCAGTCAGAACTCAAAAACTACAAGTTTTTTTCTCCTTCAAAATCCCAAAACTACTCTAATAGATTTTAATGCAGGTGTAGTAGCTCAGTGGTTAAGGATTCATGCTCATATGCCAATGGTACCGGGTTCGACTAAAGATCATTGCATTGTGCCCTTGAGCAAGACACTACTCTACTTGCTGCAGTCCACTCAGCTGTAAAATGAGTACCAGCAGTGCTGTTCACCTGCGATGGACTGGTATCCTTTCCAGGGGGAATCATGTGCCCTCATCTGCTTATGTCAAGGAAACCGGAATAAGCCGGGGATGGGTCTTTATGGCTCTAGAATGGATTTAACTATAGATAAATAAAATAGTCTAGATTACAGGAATATTCCCATGTTTTTTTGTAACCTTTCATAAGAAAGAGAATTTTTTTAGAAACAATTTAGTACAAAAATCATGTTGATATGTTATTCCTACCAGGAGATAATCAGATTTTGAGGTTCACAAAAAATACCAATAAACAAATAGGAAAAGGCTTAGTATGACATCACAGCAACACATTCTCCCACAAAGTTGATGTATTTCATTAAAATCTATCATCCTTTTATATTAGTAAAACCTTTTAGAAAAATAAATTGATCAAAGTTAGGTATTTACATACATTGCCAAATATACCCTACTTCAATAGCTTTTGGAAAATTGTTTCTAATCATACAGAAACAACCAATTAACATTCAAAGAAATACATACACATTTGGAATTGAATTGTCTCTATGACATCATAAAACACAATTCATCATACTGTACAAAAACTTTAAAATGCAATTGGGAAATCTTTAAAAATCCAAATCTCCTGAGTCGAATATGATATCAACCTGATTTTTGTACCAAACTGGCTCTAAAAGTATGCTCTTTCAAATAAAATTGAACAAAAAACCATGGGAATATTCCTTTAAAAATCCATATCTCCTGAACGGAATATGATATCAACCTGATTTTATACCAAATTGGCTCTAAAAGTTTGCTCTTTCAAATAAAATATTGCAAAAACCATGAGAGTATTCCTGTAACATTTGATGTTCCTATTCCCAGGGTACATTCAAAGACTACATATGCATGGATGATGAGGTCACTGGCCTGTGCGAGCAAATTCTGGCTTTGGTGAATGAAAATGGAGAGGAATGCAAGGTGAGATTGTGAATCATTTTAGTCTTTTAAGTTTGGTTTGTTTTCTTTTAGCTATGGGTATTGTTGGTTAAACAAATAATTTTTGCATTTTTGATTGTACTGCAACAAGCTGATTGTGGAAGCTGAAAGTTCATTGATCCAACTTCAAATTTGAACTATCAGATTCTTACGAATTAGATTCTTTAGGAGGCTTGTCTTGAATTAAGGTTTTCACTAAGTAATGGGTGTAAGGTATCCGTTCAATTTTCATAGGGTTTAGAAGTATTAATTTAAGTGGTCATCATTTTTCAGAGGAAAGCTTGCAGAATTTGGAAGTGATTGGGGGAAGCAAATATCTTATTAACATAGGTCATAGGTAAACTCAGAAGGACCTCTTTATTAATTATGTATTTAGGTTCTATTTTTTTAACAATAAGGAAGAGCTGCACATTAAAAGAAAATACAAAACACCCATTTTTTGTATCAAGATTTTCCTATTTTTGAAATAATCCCCCAGAAACACCTTCACTTTCAGAGCTTTTTGAAGTAATACATTTTTCATAATATTCTCTCATTTTTAAATTATGTGCATTATAAATCTTTTTCCAGAAATTGCTTGAGTTATTCAAAGGCTACACTTTCTTATGGCTTCATGACATCACCGAGACATTTGATGAGTTCCTTCATGGTCGCTTGACCCCAAACCCACTGAGAACGAAAGAAAATATATCGGCCTCAGCGAGGATGAGGTCAGCAGCCTCGGAGAGATCAGTGAAGTCAGCTCATAGTGGGAGGTGAGTGACATCAATAGACCTTTTTAAATCTGAATTGGCAATTTCTGGAAAACTAGTTAAGTATTCTCACGAGGCCTTAATTCACTTGTCCATAATGGACACTGGGTGATCTCAGCAACCAATCAAATACTTGGGGAATTTTGTCTGCTTATCTTCTCAATTCATGCACGGTATGGGACCAAGCGTACGAGAATATATGCTTTCCAGTGCATTCTGCTAAAATGAGTTTGAAAAGATCTATTTTGATTGATGAAACTTGTTCTGTTTATCTGCTTTTTCTCATGTAGATCCATCCCAAAATATTTTTCATAACCTCCTTATTGGCTCCCCCCAACCCCTCTGCAACAATTGCCACTTCACCCTTACAATCCATCACGTTCTCCTTGCTTGCTCCCTGTACAACCTTCCCAAAGCTTCCCTCACTCCCCACAACTCAATTGCTGACTTCTTCCAGAAAAATCCTCCGGATAAATTTATCTCCTTTCTCCATCATGCTTCCCTCTACAACCATATTTAATTCTCCTCTTCCACCCCCTCTCTACTTTGTTTTCGTTTCAACCATGCACCTCCCCTCTCGATGACAGCTTTCTGACCTTTTGTTTTTGAATTTCTCTCATTCTCCCCCTGTTTCCTTTCCTTCCTACCTCTAGAATGATCTGACCTCTCAGGCACAATTTGACCCTCGTTGTCGTGGTGCCGTTAAGCCTCCATCAAACAAACAAACAAACAAACAAACATAACGGTTTAAAGGAAAGCAAAGACCTTTGTCAACTTGTACCTACCCCTTAATCTAGAACAGACATGACATTCTGAGCCAATTATTCATTGTTTACCCACAGATTTGACACATTTTGTCAAATGTATGGTACCCTTCACCCTTATTATCGTTTTTTAGTAGATTAATAGACCAGATCTTCACAAGATACACTGGTAAATACAAGGAAGTTTTACAAGGAACTCTTGCTGGTATTTCTCAAGCCCATCCTTGCAGAGCTCTTCCGCAAAAACTTACCTTAAAAATTCCTCTTCTTTCTGCATCACACCAACTACTACAACAACTACTAAACATATCCTTCACTATACCTACCTCCTGCTCACCTCACTATCTCCTCTCAACTTTTTTTTACCTCTAACATAATCTAACCTCTCTGGCACAAATTGACCATTGCAGTCATAGTGCCGTTAAAACTCACCAACTAACCAATTAACCCTTTAAAGAGTAATAAATACAATTTGTGAAGATTAGTCTCACCACTAGCAAAGATATTCTTTAAAGTTGCATTTTTCTACAATTTTCCAAGGAAGGTCAACAATTTGCTAATCTGTTAATATCAGCTCACAATTCTTTCTCCAGTGAGATTTAAGTCATAAAATGTAAAACTCTTGTTTTTCAGAGCCAGCTCAGCATCTCATTACAGCCTATCACAAACAGGAGCAATGGGGACGGCTGAGAAGGCTTTCCTCACCCCTTATGATACCAGGAGCACAGACAGCCCTGTCAACGTCCCATCTCTAGATACATTTGATGGAGAAATTGATATCTACAGGGTGTGTATGCAATTGTTTAATACGTTTTTGTGTCTCTGACTATTCAATCAGAAATGGAATTTTTTGCAGGGATAGCTTGTTACCCTTGATTAAAAGTTGATGGCATTACTTGTTATTGGTTTGAGTCCTAGGTAGTTTTTATCTACAAAGAGTAAACCCAGCAGTTTTGATATGGTCATTTTTAGTAGAGCCTTGAAGAGTAGGAATGAATGCTTGTGGATGAATGGTGTAATTAGACAGTGTAGTTGGTAGTGGATGAGTAAAGTTATTTGCACAAAGATATTTTCTTCTTATCAATGTAATAAATGTTTCACATATGATCATACATTGACTTATTGATAGTATCATTTGTGTATTTCAAAAACTTTTTAAAGACTTTTTAAACTTTTATTTGTTATCTTTATATTAATTTTTGTAAGCGCCATGATACTTTGGTGAATGGTGTCTTCTAAGTGCTGTATATAATTATTATCATCAATTCAGCAAAGATGTATTCCACATGGAATATTTCTGATATATTTTCAAACCAAATAGTTAAGGTATGCATTCTGGTGTTACTTAAACACTACCATCTTCCCCCACAGTCTGCACGAGATGAGATTGCAAGTATCGTTAATCATCGTGATGTCGGGTGGATCAGGGTTGACCTTAAACCCATCAAGCAGGTCCTCACCACTTACGCCAGCAGATGGATGTGGACATTCACAAAATATCTTTCCGACCAGGTTTGTAAGATTTTGAGTCAATTTTTTGTTTTTATTGCTGTTCCTATCTGTACAATCTTTCAATGCTTGTAGAAATTGTTACTGTAAGAATCTTAATTGAATTCTCTGGGAATACAACACATTTTAATGATTGGATTAAGTTCAGTTCATCTAACTTCAGAGGCCGTTATTGTAATATAAGGTATAATCAGAGGTTCTGTCAGGTTTGCAATTTAAAAGAAGTTGGAGATGAATATTATTTTCTCCTAATTTGTCCATCCCTTTCTAAAATCTGCTGTAAATTTATCCCAAAATATTTCTTTCAACCCGCAACTAGAACAAAATGTAATAATTTATTAGCAGTTAGTTCTAAATACTTATTTTTGCAGTTATCACACTTTATTTTACACACATTGGAAGCAAGACGTTTGTTTCTTTCTCTTTGATTATTGTTTGTTGTAAGAACCTCAATCATGTACCATTTAATGTATCGTTTATGTTTGTGACAAAGGCCAGATGGCCTAGAGCACTGTATTAAATTGTATTGTATTGTATTGTATTGTATTGTATTGTATTATTCTTTATTCATACATTGACCGGATTTGACGGGGGGCACTTGGCCCTCACTTTTTTCCGAATTTGTATCTTTTGTATTTTGAATTTTGCATCTTAGCATTATTTTGTGTTTTGCCCCCTCCCCACTTTTGATTTTGTCCCCCCACTTTCGGTGGGCAAATCCTACCTATGCACCTAAAACCTAAATGCCTAAGACATAAAACTAGTTACTGAGTTTGTAAAATTTGTAAGAGAACTGTGAAAGTAACTGTTTCTCAACTGATTAACAGACATTGTCTTCCAAGGAGACAACCACAGTTAAGCATATTCTTATATTTTGTTAAATGTTTATTAGGGGGAAGAAAAAAAATCAGATTTTATAAAGGGAAATTGGAACATTCAAATAGAAACTAAGATCACATCATTCTTCTTTGTGGTTGGGAAGCACCTTGCTGTCGTGTAGTCCCAAATCTTGATTCAGTTGGTTATCAGAATATCAATTTTTGTGTCTTGAGATGACAATTTCTATTTGTGTGTTGTTTGGCAAGTAATGCAAATCTTCACAAGCGTATACTTCATAGAAAATAGACCCTGCATAAAACACTGTTATTAGGTTCACCCCATTTTCCCCCTGTTTCCTTTCCTTCCTACCTCTAGAATGATCTGACCTCTCAGGCACAATTTGACCCTCGTTGTCGTGGTGCCGTTAAGCCCTCATCCAACAAACAAACAAACAAACAATATACTCTGCTGGTAAATGATAGAAATTCATGATAAACAAACAGAAGTTAAACCTCTGATGCAGCATAACCAATTGATCAGTTTATTTTGCTCAAGAGAGCAGTGCATTCTTTGTGTTAGGAATTTGAAGAAGCCCTACGTTAAAACACTGCCCATAAAGAACATGATATTATTACTGTTTTTATCAATTTTGTATTAAAAATTCATTCATTCATTCATTCATTTCTATGCGTAATAGGTGACTGACTTACTTCAGGATTTGGACAAGTTTTTGAGAAGAATCGAACCAGAAATAGAAAGCATCACGGGTGAAGAAAGAGACACCGCATCATTCATGAAAATGATGAGAATATTCAACGAGGTAAGGTTTGGGTTTCAAGTTTTGAGGTAAATTTGAATGAGGAATCTTTTACAGTATTATAGTAAGTAAAATTATGGCAAATTACATGGCAAGTGTATATGTAGATTGAGCTTGAAATATTTTGGAAAAAATGATTATTACAGGATATGCTGAACACTCAAATGTGTGAGCATTTGAAGAAAAAATTCAGATGAACATCTTAGGTTATTAACCATTTAAAATTTTTAAGTAATTGATCATTAGCCATTTGGCTTAATAAAATTGAACATTTTAGCCGATCTGACTGGCATTAAGATTTTTGGCCCTTAGACCCCTCCAACCTGACACCTCCGATTTTCTCAAAATCAGGGCTAATCCACACCATTTAACCCGAGAGACTCTTCACAATTCATTGACTAGCATCCAGCTATTTGTACACCATACACAACGTAATGTATACCTTCTTAACTGACAACATCTTCATAGTCTATTCACAGTTCACTTGCTACTGTCACACTGTACACAACAGCTACTGTTACACTCTACACAATATGTCATTCATCTTGGGCTCAAGACACATAACTGCTGTTCAGTGATGCGATTCAGATTAGTTCTTGGCAGAGCCTAAATAAAAAATGTATATTATATGCTTGAGAGGACTTTGTGCAAAACTCATGAATGATTGTTGGACCATTCCTAGTAAGGGTGGTTATTTTATCTTGGTAAGCTGTTCAACCAATGTTTGGTTAATAAGATTAACAAACTCATAATACCTTCCAGCCAATGGACTTTTTGTTTTAGCTGTAACTGATGATTTTCTAGTGAATTGTAGGCAATTGTATAGTTTTCCAAACAGACAACAATTATTATTTGGTCACAATTTTCCTGCAGGTATCAGCCAAACAGCAGGAGATGGATGGTCAGTTTACAGCCATGAATCGGACAGTGCTTCTTCTCAAGAAGTACGGCCAGGCCCTGCCTCAGAAGACCAAGCAGCTGTATGATGCAGCACCCGGCAGGTGGAACAACCTCAAGACCAAGGTGTCTCTTGCTAAACAAAGGCTTGGTCCACGAATACAGGAGGAGTCTGCTCGCATCACAAAGGTAAAGTGATATGAGAAAGTGGATTATGGGGCATAAATCATTCAATCATTGGCATTTGAAAAGCACCAAACCAAATTTTTAAGGTGGTGAATGGCAACAGTTAATGATATGCCTGCTGGAAGAGGTGATTCTTCATCAAAGGTAGCTTTAAAATGTTGAACCACTGAGCTACTTTTATCTTTTGAGGTAGCTAATTCCAGTTTTTTGGACCATGGACACAGGAAGATTTGTCTGCAAAAGTGAAATGTTGAGAATTGCTCTGTAAAACAACCTATTTTCCCCCAATTGAATAATAAGATGAGGGGTTCTCTTATGTTGTGGTAAAGGATATTAAGTTTAGTAGTTATTTGCCAACATGCTCGCAGGTTGTTAGCGAACAATTTATTTGATAACACATGTCAGAAAAAAAAACATTTTTAGTGAAGCATGAGAATTTAATTTCTTTGTAATGGAACTAATCCTTTCTTTTCCTTGCTCTTTCTTATTTTCTTCTCAATCACTGAAATTAAACTTAACCCTTGAACTTTTTTTGTTATTTCTTCTTAAAGGATTTGGCTGCCTTTGGTGAGAGAGTTGAAGCTTTGAAGAGCGAGTTATCCCAATCCGAAGTGTACACCAGAGATTGCTTCATGAATGAGGCATTTGAGATCATCACCACCTTCCAGGAGCAGTTAGACAAGTTGGATAACGAAGCTCAGGTATACATACTCATGCACATATGCATTTTCAAATCTAAATCAGTAATTTCGGGAGCAATGATTAAATTGATATCGCATTGCCAAAATTCATGTGTCCCTAATGGACCAATCGCATACTGGGGGAATATTTATTGACCAGTCAAATACTGGGGGAATCTTGGCTATCTGCACAATTCACACATAGTATGGGACCAAGCGTATGAAAAAATGCTTCCAAACACTAATCATTATGCATTATACATGAAGGTAATAGGCATGCATAGTTGCTTACGACTTTTCCTCCATAAACTGCAGCTGATGGTTGGGTAACAAGTGGAAAATTTACCCAGCAGTTAATTGGTTGAAATACTGAATAAATCACATTCGGCTGAAATCAGGTTGAAAAGGTCTATTGGTATACCTACTCTTTATGTGAAAATTAAAGAAGAGATCCTGTGAAGTGGATTGAATTTACTTACTAGCTATCTAGACTAGAAGAGAATATTGTTATGTTTCACAACTGATACAACAAATTTCTGCGTAACTTTGACTTTTTGTTCTACTACCAAATACTACTACTCATCATAAAAAGTCAAGACAGTTGAGTGCTGCATGAAAATTAATAGATCTGTTTTCTACAGCTCCATGCATCTGCTAAACTTGCCCTCAACTTCTTCCTTCCCCATTTCCCAAAACTCTTTCTGACATCAAACTGCTTATCGCTTCCCTTGTTCGTGACTACTGGCAAACCACATGAGACTCCCAAATTTATGACAAACTCCACGTCATCCAGCCCACCATTCCGATCAAACCCACCAACAAACAACCAAACGTATGTAGCTTTGTCTATTACTATAAAAACAACCATTATATGTAACTTTGTCTATTACTATATTTTCCTGCTTCCCAACAGGATTTGATAGAACTGCAAGATCTATTAGAAACGGCTGTTGTCAATTTTACTATTCTGCCAGAGTAAGTTTTCTGTATTGTGTTGGTGCTGAATATCTTCCATTGTTTCTTTAATTCGTTTCTCTTACTTTATCTTGCCAATATTCATATTTAAAGGTATATGGACTAAGGCTGAGTTGGGTATCTGGGTACCCACCCGAATAGTTGGGTACCGGTATAAAAAAACAGGTGTGTGTACTTTAAGAAATAAAATAAAACATTTTCTTAGCTCTACAATTTTGCGGAATTGGTATGTTATTAGGCTTACACTAAAATTACAGTAATTTCACTAACTCGAACCAAAAATAACTTGGTACAAGTTAGTGTAGTTGCCATGATTTTAGTGTAAGCATAATAATCGGATTGGAACAGTATAACAGTAATGGGTACCCGGCCTGTTCCGACATTTTACTACCCAACTCAGGCCTAATATGAACTTGTAGAGATTTTATATGCATTGGAAAGAGCTTAAATTCTTAACAGAATAGTCTTTAGGCTACTTGTAGTTTCCAAGTTAGGCTGACCAAAGTTTGGATAATTCTTTAAATGTATGCTAAAGTTGTGATGTATGAGAAAAAAAAATTGTTAATGTAATTTCTCTAAATTTATGTCTGAAATTGCAGTCAATAAAAATCTTCAAAATGTTTTTAAAGAAATATTCAGGGTATGATGGAGATTCAAAGGTTTTTTTAAATTTAACCAGGGTTAAAAAAAAAAAAAAAGTTAATAAGAGAAATTCATAGGTTGTCTTATTGAGATGTCACAAAATTTAAATAAAATTGGTGTAATTTATTATAATAAGGCTTTACAATTTGTTGTAAGTTTGCACTTTCAGGTTTTGTTAGATTTCAGTACAATCCTCCCTGGTATTAATGACTTGAGCCATTAAGCAAATAATATCAACTGGAAATCTTATTTTTAATATATTTTCATTATATGATTATCGAATAAATATTCAAATATAAATAAATTAATTTGTAACATTTTCTTATAGATGCAGCCATGAGCTGAGGAACTTAAAGGAGATGTGGGAGACAGTTCAGAGCATCCAGGAACAACAGGAGAACTGGAAGCAGGAGAGTTGGCATAAGATGAACACCAAGTACCTAAGAGATGCAACCAACGACCAGCTTAACACTATCAAAGCCCTCCCTGAAGAGTCCTTCAACTGGGATGTATACATAGGACTGGAAGACTCCATTATGATCATTCAGGTCAGTGCATGGTCAAACTCTCAGTCAAACTTATTTTTTCCCTGTTTACCCTCCCCATGTCACCCCTTTTTTCCTCTAAATTGAATACACAACTCTTTTTTAATAATTCACCATATCAATTACAACAAAATCATCTGTCACCCCCCTCTCCCTGATGGGACGAGCTCAACACCATCAAAGCCCTCCTTAAAGATTCCTTCAACTGGGATGTGCACAGAGGACTGGAAAACTCTATTAAGATCATTCAGGTCAGTGGTCAAATTCTTAGTCAATCTTATTATGCTCCCTCTGTTTTTCCTTCCCAAATCACTCCTTCTTCTCTCTAAATCGATCACACTACTCTTTTGTAATAACTCACCATATAAACTACAACAAAATCATCTGTCACCCCCCTCTCCCTCATGGGACCAGCTCAACACTATCAAAGCCCTCTCCAAAAAAACCTTCATCTGGGATGTGTACATTGGACTTCAGGACTCAATTATGATCATTCAGGTTAGTAGTTAAGCTCTCAATCGAACTTATCTGTTCACCACGCTCTTTCAAAACAATCCACTTTAAAAATTACTATCCATCCTGCAACACATTTCTGATCTAATTTAACCTCTCTGGCATGTTTTGACCAGCTTCCTGACTTATAGTCCCCGTACTTCTCTTAGACTCCTCCTATTTTCTTTTCTTCCAACCTCTGGAATGATGTAACCTCTCGGGCACAATTTGACCCTCACTGTCGTGGTGCCATTAAGCCTTCATCAAACAAACAAACAAACATGGTTTTGTTAAACCTCACCAACCATCTGTTCAACCTCTGTTCACCCTCCCCAAATCATCCCTTCTCCCATCTAAGTCGATCACTGAATACTTCCATAATAACTCACCCTCAAATTGTTTCTCCTCTTTTTTGTCATATCATCTCCAACAAAATCATCTTTCACCACCTCTTCTTCCTCATGGGACAGTCTCTACATCTGTAAATAATTCCTGCAATTTCTTCGTATAAAACTATCACACCTCTTAGTTTAAACTCTCTCTGATCTCTGAAGTTTAAAAACATATTTTGTTCTTTTAAGTTAGTTTTTGACTCGAAAATAGGAATGCAATTTATTCTTTTTAAATCTTTGTATAGGCTTCCTGTATACAACTCTTCTGCTCACCTACCATTCCCTCTATGGTTTAATTCTGAATTATGGATTAAAGATCATCTTATCTTATCATTCTTGTTGAAAATTTTCATCTACTTAATCTTTTAATCTTATCCAACGTGAATCAAAATCATGTACTCACAAAATTTAGAGCCCTTTACTCCATAGAAAGCAGCAAATATGGTTAATTCTTTTCATACAAAACAGTTAAGGAATCTTTATTCATATTATTTTTTGACAAGTGACTTAGGTTACATTTTTGTGTCATCATACTAAATTTGTCAAGTCTTACTTATTTTCAGTTATGTTGTGTTGCCCTACAAATCATCTGCCTGACGCTCCACCTTCCCACCCACTTTAAACAGTAGTAAACTTTTTGATCCTTCTTAGTGAAATCTTTAGTATGGACCTGTTGTGTCTAATCTTTAATGTAAAGATTGTGCTGCCCGTTTCAGGTTTCAATCTTCATCATTACCCCAATCTGTTGTCACATTCAAATTATAAGTCACATTAATTTTCATGAAGCTATTTCTTCTTTTTAGGCATGTTTGCCCCTGATTGAGGACCTGAGCAACCCTGCCATGAGGACACGTCACTGGAAGCAGCTTGTTCGTATCACAGGTGGGGTCATTCTCACAGACAATGAGAGCTTGCAAGCCATGACCTTAGGTCAACTTCTTCAGCTCGGGCTACAAAGTAAGTAAATGATAAAATGGATTCTTTTGAACTCTAAATGAGAAGCAAATTTGACGTTACAGTGTTTAAAAAAAAAATTCAATTTAAGAGATTTGTCTAGGTTAAAATGTTATTTTTGTTTCTATTTTTGCAAAATGTGGTGTGGATTATTACGAAAGTAAGACAATTTAGAAAATTTCACCTTCAGAATCTTTACTTCAGATTTGGCCATTGATGTTTCAGTGACTGGTTTTTATACACTATGAATATATATAAGCTTCATTTTGTTTCCTTTCCCTAGTTCCACCCATTTCTTTACCTTTCTTGGTCTTTGTGGGTAACATCACCAGAAGCTCCATGATTTTTTGCAATCCTCACCCACTACTCTGATTGGCTGTTTGTTAAATCGCAACCCTTTACATTACAGATCATGCTGAAGAAGTAAGATCCATCGTGCAGAGAGCCATTAAGGATGTCACCATTGAGGGCGCCCTAAAAACTTACGAAGAAATCTGGCTAAGTAAACTGTTTGATACTCGCTCCCATGTCAGAACTCTGCAAGTTGGAATTGGGGACAAGAATGACAAAGAGGTAAATCTTAAGGGTTAAAAGTTAAATATGTGCCGTACTTAAAGAAAGATTACGTCATAGAACAAAGTCTTTTGCGTTTTGCAGGGTTGGCGCCATGGGGACTACATTCCCTCATCAAGGAACGTTTTTGTTATTTAGATTTAGAAAGGAAACCTAATTTAAAAGAACTTGTCCTGTTGAAAGGTTAACAAAAGGTTGATAGAATATTTATAGTCACAATGCTTGCAATTACAAGTTCCTTTTTGTGACCTGAAAGTATATTATAACTGACAAAAACTTGTCGTTGAAATTTTATCAACTATGAATTTAAGAAATCTTCCCTCCAGATGTCTGTTGACCCTTAAGCCTGGGCCTGTAATCTCTAATATGTCTTAATCTATATTTTTACACTTTCAAAACCTGACATTTCCCAAAAAGTTTGATTTTAAATTCATTTATTCTAAACCAAAATATTGAATAATACAATAAGAAAATACATTGCCAATCCTTCAAGTGCACCTTTTTAATTTTCAATCCCGAATATTTAGACAGCCACTTATTTCCTTCACACAGGACACAGACACTAAGAGCGAAATTTCACAAAGTCAAAGTGACATGAGCTTGACGGTGAAAGATAGTTCGAGAAGACGGATGTTCAGTAGGATGTCTACCCTCACCCTGGGGACAGGGGTTAGGCAGCGTAGGGCGAGTGCCTCATCCCTTCCGACATCGTTGCTTAATCTTGGAGAGGTAAGACATAAGTCGTGGGCAATTAAATATTGCATTGTATCGTGAAGGAGGATGATACCAAAAGGTTTTGAAAATGAAGCCTCAGCGGTACACTTTACTAAAATTTCTTTGGCTTTTACAAATAGTGCATATTTTTTCTTTTAGATAGATGAGTTCTTGATAAACAAAGCCTTGCCTAATTGTTTTAGGTTTGAGTCATTGCAGTTCTTCGAAATGTTTTCAGCAAAATTTTAGTAAGCTGTGTGGAACTTTAGAAGTAATGAAATTCTCTTCTATTCACTTGGTTAGTGCAATGTCACATCCGGGAGATGACATCATTTGCTGGAGTGAAAACAAAGCTTTGCGCGTTACACGAACTGCAAGTCCGTGTGTATCAGCATGTGGTATGCAAAGTCAGACAACATTTTTACGATTACCAATTGTTAATTTAACTCCCATTTTCATTAATTAGATGCTTCTTTAGTTGATTGTGCAATTAAGTATAACAATTAATTGAAGTTTATATCAATTTTTATGAATGATTGGACTTGTACGTGTTATTGGTACACCTGCTGGGTATTTCAATGTAGGCATGCTGAACACATATGGTTGAAATTTGGGTCAGTTGTGGAAATTTCAAAATGACCAAAACTGATATATTTTTACTGAAAATTCAATAAAGCGATGCCACATATTCGAATTGATCATCATACATTGTCTCAAAGAATTGGAACATTAGTCAATATTTTGAAGAAAAAAATCACAAATTTGTTAAAATTTGGGCCTATCACGTTACATATGGCATATAAACAAACTCAGCTGAATCGCTTTGTTTTCACTTTAGTGGCATGCAGTAATTATGCAGTATGAAGTTAAATAATAAAGGAATGACAATAATTGGTATTTTTAGCTTAGTACAATGAAGACTTGTCTCAACATAACTGAAATAAGGTGAGGTGTGCATGGCCTGCATACAAAAGAAAAAAAGCCTGTTTAGAAAAAACAACCAAAAGCTAGGTTTTAATATAAGTAAACACCATTAAGATCTCAAACTTCTTGTGGTGTCATATGACAGAAGTGCTTTGAGGTGGCAAATGTTATTTTTTTAGAGAATCCTGCCAAGCTATTTTCAGTTATTTTATCACATGTATCTCCTGAATACTTTGAAAGTCTTTATGTTGTTCTTTTCTGTGTGCATCATCTCTAGGACTCTGGCCAACTTTTCCTTCTGAATGATACTGAACCCATCTTCACTGAGCTTGAGTCCCATCAAGTGGCCCTGCAGGGTATGCAGGGGAGCAGCGCAGCAGGGTCCTTCTTGGACGAGGTCACCAAGTGGCAGAAGAGGCTGCAGACCATTGAGGCTGTACTCACCATCTGGCTGGAGGTCCAAGAGAAATGGGTGGAGCTGGAAGAGGTGACTGATTCTACAATGTTTCTTCATTGTTGGTTACTTGAAGTAGTGTTACAAAAGTATTGGTTGTAATTTGGGTTACATTACTGTTGGTTATGTTACTGTTGGTTATGTTACTGTTGGTTACATTACTGTTGGTTACATTACTGTTGGTTACATTACTGTTGGTTACATTACTGTTGGTTATGTTACTGTTGGTTACATTACTGTTGGTTATGTTACTGTTGGTTACATTACTGTTGGTTCAGTACTGTTGGTTACATTACTGTTGGTTACATTACTGTTGCTTATGTTACTGTTGGTTACATTACTGTTGGTTACATTACTGTTGGTTATGTTACTGTTGGTTACATTACTGTTGGTTATGTTACTGTTGGTTACATTACTGTTGGTTCAGTACTGTTGGTTACATTACTGTTGGTTACATTACTGTTGCTTATGTTACTGTTGGTTACATTACTGTTGGTTACATTACTGTTGGTTATGTTACTGTTGGTTACATTACTGTTGGTTATGTTACTGTTGGTTACATTACTGTTGGTTACATTACTGTTGGTTACATTACTGTTGGTTACATTACTGTTGGTTATGTTACTGTTGGTTACATTACTGTTGGTTACATTACTGTTGGTTACATTACTGTTGGTTCAGTACTGTTGGTTACATTACTGTTGGTTACATTACTGTTGCTTATGTTACTGTTGGTTACATTACTGTTGGTTACATTACTGTTGGTTACATTACTGTTGGTTACATTACTGTTGGTTATGTTACTGTTGGTTACATTACTGTTGGTTCAGTACTGTTGGTTACATTACTGTTGGTTACATTACTGTTGCTTATGTTACTGTTGGTTACATTACTGTTGGTTACATTACTGTTGGTTACATTACTGTTGGTTATATTACTGTTGGTTACATTACTGTTGGTTACATTACTGTTGGTTACATTACTGTTGGTTACATTACTGTTGGTTACATTGATCTTATTATAATTTTTGTTAGGAGATGCACTTTTGCTTTTTGTTTCTTGTAGCACTAAACTACCCTTTCAGTTATTGGTGGTTACATTAAGTAGTATTGCAAAAGGTTTTGGTTACATAATTTTGATTACATGACTGCTGGTTACATTTGTCTTATTTTTGTAGGAGACGCCCTAGTGCATTTAGTTTTTGTAACATTAACTTTCTTCAGTCAGTCATAGGTTTTTAGTTATAGGCTCGTTCTGATGTTTTTAGCAGCAAAGAAATCATCTGAATTTTTACCAAATGCCTTTGTATACTGAAGCCATATAATTTGAAACCTAAAAACCTTACAAACTGGTGTTTCATCAATGCAAGGAGTCAGCATATAATGCTGATCTTGGCATCAAAAATATTGGTGCAACATCAATAATGAAATGGGTGATGTAGGATTTAGAATGATTAACCTCCTTGGGTAAATATCTTAAAAGTGTTACATTTATTGATATCTAAAAATCTCTCATTGACAGGTTTTCAGTGGTGCCGATGTGAAAACCTCACTGTCCCACGAGGCCAATCTCTTCAACTCTGCCAATCGTGACTTCAGATTGCTGATGAGGGCAACAGAGAAGAATCCAAATGTTCTGCAATGCTGTCAGAGAAAGGGTAAAGCATTTACATAATATTACATTTTATTTTGGCCCTCCAGCAATGAAAGAGTCCTAAGGTGTCAGAGGTCACTCCTCTATGGGTTCTGAGGTCACAACTTTTGTCCATGTATTTAACTCCTTTTCTTCCCCTTTCCAATAATGATGTTTGACATACAGTATGTACCCATTTTCTAGCATCAATGTTAGGCCCAAAAAGGAATGTGGGCTACAACATGTATTCAAGATGATAGATAGTGAAGAAGTGTAGAGGAATTAAAATTATAAGAATGACAGCTAGGGTTGTAGGTTAAAAAAATTATTTCTTTTTGCAAAGAAGTCTCTTCATGAAAGATCACAATGGTCACTGAGAAAGGGTAAAAGCAAGTAAATGCTTGATAGCACAATGTAAAAAGGTCTTAATATGACAGAAGTCAGCACACAACAACATGTTAGATTATTTTTCTCATTGTTGAGTTGCAACCTAAAATTACTAACTGCTTAGGTCAGTTTATGGTTGAATTTTCCAAAATGTCACTTTTGTGTGGAAGTGGAGCCAAGCACATTGCTCTCTTTTTCCATTCATCTCTTTTGTTTTTAATAACTAACTCTTTGTAATTTTTTCAAAGAATGACTGCAGGAATGTCATAATTTTGCATTTCATATGTCTTATTAGTTTGAAATCCTCACATTACCAAGTAAATATTTTAGTAGTGAGGATATTGTTGTATGGACATTGCTGTGTAGTGTGTGTTAAGTCTTTACTCTTTGTAATGTTCTTAGTAGTGTTTAAGCAAACATGTGGTTTGATGTATTTTCAGGAATATTGACCATCTTGGAGAAGATGAACGGTAACCTGGAGATGTGCCGTAAATCCCTTCTTCAGCATTTAGAGAGGAGAAGACAGCTGTTCCCTCGCTTCTACTTCTTATCGATGGAAGATGTGCTGCACATAGTATGCAATGGTATGTCGGATTTTGAAAATTTATCTGCATTTTAAAAAAAATTTGCAAATAATTATCAAGTAGAAGATAATGAGTTTGTTGCATGTGCTGATTGATGATGAAAATGATAGTGAATGGTGATGGTGATGTGATGGTGATGGTGATGATAATGGTGATGATAATGGTGATGATGATGGTGATGATGATGATGGTAGTAATGATGGTAGTAATGATGGTAGTAATGATGGTAGTTATGATGGTAGTAATGATGGTAGTAATGGTGGTAGTAATGATGGCAGTAATGATGGCAGTAATGATGGTAGTAATGATGGTAGTAATGATGGTAGTAATGATGGTAGTAATGATGGTAGTAATGATGATGGTGATGATTTGATATGATGATGATAATTAATGATGATGATAATTGGAGATGATAATGACGATGATGACAATGATGATCAAAGTGATGTTGACTGATTTATAATGATGACAATGATTTATGATGAAAATTACAATGATGGAGGTGTTGATGATAGTGATGGCAATGATTTTGATGATGGTGGGAGTGGTTCTAAGGATGGTTGACATCAATGATGGTAACAATGATAGTGATTGTGGATGAAAATAAGGATTGACGAAGTTGAGTTGATACTGTCATCATGGTTGCACAGTGTAATTTCTGTGGGATCTCTTTTAAAGTTGAGGGTCATACTAAAACGAATGACAACTTACTTGTACAGAGCAAATGACAATACCTTTCCTATGCAAAAAAAAAAAAACAACTGAAATTATTCAAAATGAATGACAGCGAGGGTCCAACTAAACGATTGACAACTTAACCTAACACTAACCTAAATCTTTTTTGTCATTCGTTTTCGTTTGTAACTCAATTGTCATTCGCTTTGCAAAACGAATGAGCTGTCATTCGGATTCTTTGGAAGTATTTGTGTGTAATGTATATTGTCATTTGTGTCATTTGTTTTAGTCTTACCCAAAGCTGATGTGGTAACAGCAATGCTTCACCTTCACAAATTTTTCAGAACGTGGCATTTTGTAGATATTTTTAATCTTGTAAGAAATGTTTTAACATGGAGAGATGCTGATTAGAAGAGTTGAAAGCTACAATGATTTGCCTGTTAATTTTCTTTCTTCTTTTTCCTCTTTTAGGATATGATCTAAATCAGGTAAATCTTTACCTCCACAAAATTTTTGAAAATCTTGGTCGGTTGGAATATGAGGAGGTCCAAACGGAGGCAGCTGACTTCCATTTTGAGATCACAGGGCTGATCAGCCACGCTGGCGAGAAACTGGACCTCAAACAGGTAATATCTTTCTGACTTTTTGTTTTTGAATTTCTCTCATTCTCTTCCTGTTTCCTGTCCTTCCTACCTCTAGAATGATCTGACCTCTCAGGCACAATTTGACCCTCATTGTTGTGGTGCCGTTAAGCCCTCATTAAACAAACAAACAAACAAATACCATTTCCCTAAATAAGATAAAGCGTGTCAATTAGCTTTTGGATTTATTGCAAGCATACAGTTGAGTTTAAACTGTTTGTCATATTGATACTTAATGTATCTTGAAAAAGACTTTCTTGTAAATTAAAAAAATTATAAATTAAAAGACTTTTTTCAAATAAAAATATTCTGAAGTTAAGCACTCCCTTGTGTGTATTGCTCTTTTATTTTGGAAATAATTGTAATTTGATGGCAGAAGCAGGAACTTCAACTGGTCAGGTTGCTGTTTGATTGTGATGACAGCTACAAAGATGATTGATTGATTTTATGTATAAAGTGCTTGATTCCACTGTTACAATATATTTGAAATATTTTTATGTAGTTCTGTATTTTGTAATCTCTGTATCTGTGTATGGACGTTCGTTTGTGCTATTTTCAACTTCTTTTGGACATTCTGTGAGTGGTTATATGCATTATGAAAATTACTTACACTAGCCATTTCCTACACTCGCTACGCCCACAGTGTAGTTCTGCGACACAAATCTATGACTTGCCCAAAGAGATGAAATCTAGGAGGCGTGGGAAGAGAGGGGGCATGAAACGTAGACTTCGTATGGGATGTAAGCCCTATCTCCCCTCAGTGATTATGGGAAATGTAAGATCACTGTCGAATAAGATTGATGAGCTAAGCGCCAATGTGAAATATTCCAGAGATTTTCGCTCAATTAGCGTGATGAGTTTTACAGAGACATGGTTGCGAAATGATATTGATTTTCTCATGTGAATCTTGATGGTTTTTCATTATTCGGAGTGATAGGACAGGAGAATCAGAGAAGCCAAAGGAGGTGGATTGTGTGTTTATGTGAATAAAGAATGGTGTCATATTAATAACATTTCAATAAAGTTCAAATCATGTTCCCCAACTTCAGATATTCTTATTTTGGGACTCCGCCCTTATTACCTACCCCGGGAATTTTCACATGTTGTGCTTACGGCAGTTTACATTCCAAACAGTTATGTTGCCAAGTAAGCGGCATTAGAGATCAATCAAGCATTGAATGACATTGAAGCTTCTTCACCTGATGCATTATTCCTAATCACTGGAGACTTTAACCGTTGTAAACTCTTGAAAAGCGGTATTCAATATTATCAACATGTTGATTGTGCCACCCGTGATACAGCTACCCTGGACCTTTGCTATTCAAATGTGAAACATGCATACGCTGCCACTCAATTGCCTCCTCTTGGACAATCTGATCATAACCTTGTCATTCTGCAACCAAATTACATCCCTATTGTTCAGAGACAAAAACCCAAAGTTATCCAGACAAAAGAGTGGACAACTGAAGCAGTCAACAATCTCCAGAGTGCTTTTGATTCTACCGACTGGGATGTTTTTGTAGATTCCAGTAATGACGTCAATGAGTTAACTGAGACTGTAGTGGAGTATGTTAACTTCTGTACGAATCTCTGCATCCCAACAAAGGAGGTTAAAATCTATGCAAACAATAAACCATGGATCACTAAACGTATTAAAGGGATTATAAATCGGAAGAAACAGGTGTTTGGTGAGGAGATTCAAGCGAGCGATTGCAGATTCAAAGAGAACTTTGACGCGAAATCCAAGGAAAAAACAATATACAAAGAAAAGGTAGAGTCCCACTTCAAAGAGAATAATATGAAGAAAGTTTGGAATGGCATGAAGCTCATGAGTGGATACACTGTCAGAAATGCATCTAATGATTCAGGATCCACAACAAACAATTCATTAGAATATGTGAATGAACTGAACAAATTTTACAACAGATTTGATTGCCATGATTTCAGTGATACCATATCACGTATGAAAGTAAATCTCGAAGGGGCACTGATGAGGTTGCTTTATTTGCACAGAGGAGGAGGTACGGAATGAATTTTGTAACCTTGTACCCTCCAAAGCACCAGGCCCGGATGATATTTCTCCTCGATTACTTAAATTATGTAGTGATCAACTCTGTAGTATTTTCTGTAACATTTTTAATATGTCTTTTCAATCAGGTATTGTTCCACAATTTGGAAAACATCATGCATTGTTCCAGTGCCTAAGAAACCCAAGGTGTCATGCATGAATGACCTCAGACCCGTAAGCGCTTACTTCGTTGCATTCAAATCTTGTGAACGCTTGGCACTGTCACAACTCAAGAAGCATGTGAACGCTTACATTGATCCATATCAATTTGCCTACCGTAACAATAGAAGTCCGAGGGCGCTATCCTGGTAGCTCTGAATGAGGTTTCATCTCATCTAGATACCAGAGCGTTTGCAGAGAAACAAAGGGCTAATCAACCGACAAAAATGCCAGTAATTCAGCTAGAATTACGTTTTTGACTTTTCGTCGGCATTCAATACAATTCAGCCTCACTTGTTGGCATCTAAACTCCAAACCATGGATGTTCCCATGTCAATTATTTACTGGATACTGAACTATCTTACTTCTTGTCCGCAGTATGTAAGGTTGAATCCACATACCTCGGACACTGTCATTTCAAATACAGGAGCACCACAAGGCACTGTACTAGCACCTTTTCTTTTTAGCTTGTACACCTATGATTGCCAGGCAGTGACCGAGTCATGTTCTATTGTCAAATTTGCTGACGATACAGCTCTGATTGGGCTTGTCACAAATGACGATGACTCACATTACCGAAGTGAAATCAGCAATTTTGTAAGCTATTGTGACCAAAACTTCCTTATCCTGAATGTCAGCAAAACAAAAGAGATGGTTATTGATTTTAGACAGCATTGTAATCCTCCTGACCCAATTACAATTGCTGACTCTGAGGTTGAACGTGTGCAATCTTACAAGTATTTAGGTGTAGTAATCAACAATAAATTCACTTGGTCAGACAATACAGATGCCATAATGTCAAAACTCAACTCTCGCCTATATTGCCTCAGAAAACTGAAATCTTTCCACGTCGACAGTAACAGTTTACAACTTTTTATCGTTCCGTTTTACATCTGTTTTTAGCTATTGCATCGTTTGCTGGGGTGGTTGTACCTCCAAGCATGACACCTATAGAATCAATTCTGTCATCAGAAGAGCGAGTCGACTTTTCAATAAGAGCAATTTACCAAATATAGACTCATTCTACCACTCCAGTCTCGATCGCAAACTTAAGTCCCTCCTCGCGGACACCAACCATCCATTACACAATGAATTTATGAATAGGTTGATTGCCAGGAGTGGTAGAATGAGGCTTCCAGCTATCGCCACAAATCGTTTTAGAAATTCCTTTGTGCCAAAAGCCATTTCCTTTCATAATGCCAACCACTCCAGATAGTCCATGTGCATTATTTCATATGCATTTTTCTATTTTATTATTTTCATCATTGTATATATTTACTCTTTTATCTTTTAAATGTTTTTAGCTTTTTACTCATTTCATTTTATGTATCATGATTGTATCTTGCGAGCTTAAATTGCCCAGTTTCTGGTGCTTAATAAAGTTGATTGTATTGTTTGTATTGTATTGAAAGTCAATGGACTTGTAGCAATTTCTATATTGGTGGAAAGAGTATTGAAATCTCAGCAGATCAGTTGTGAAATTTTGAAGAAAAAAAAAAAAAAAACACTTTCAGTTTTTGATCAGTTTTTAATTATGTAATTCATCACAAAATTTGCATAAAATATGCGAGTTGATGCCTGAGATTTTAAAATAATGTTAAATGGTCATCAATGTGTAACTGATTTTGATGCACTTTACTTAATGTTGCCTCTATGGCAGTCCATATATCTTTTAAACTTGATCAGTTTTGTTTAAGCTTGTCCTTTTATATAGTTGTTGTATGAATGTCTATTTATTTCATGGCTGATCAAAGTTTCATCAGTTTTTAATTATGTAATGCATCACAAAATTTGCATAAAGTATGCGAGTTGATGCCTGAGATTTTAAAATAATGTAAAATGGTCAACAATGTATAACTGGTTTTGATGCACTTTAGTTAATGTTACCTCTATGGCAGTCCATATATCTTTTAAACTTGATTACTTAAAATGTTTAAGCTTGTCCTTTTATATAGTTGTTGTATAAATGTATATTTATTTTCAGGCAATTGTTTGTGATGGCCCAATTGAAAATTGGTTGATGAACTTGGTGCCTGCTATCAAGACCAGTCTACAGCACCAGTTGAAGTCAGCCCTGACCCAAGAAGCTCTACAAGAGGGTCTTACTTCTAAGAAGTTGGAAAGAGACATTCACAGTGCAGGGGCTAGACGTGTCACAGTATCCAGGGAGGAGAAGAAAGGTCAAACAAGTCATTTTCAATGTTTCCATATTTGTCAATTTGCCTTACTGTATTTTTACTTCAAACACGACTTGTCCTTCTCCTTAAAATTTTGTTCCAGCAAATTATAACCACAAACTTAATGTAGCAAATGATGAGACCACTTATCTTAATTGAAATAATCACACAATAAGCTATTGTTAATTTGATACTCAACACCAACTTCCACAACAGCCCAAGACCACTTGGACAACTAGTACAATGGAGCCATTGATAAGAGAAATTTGATCCTAATTTTTGACCTGACCTTTAAACTTTTGAAAGTTTAAGGAGCAGAACAACTAATAAACTTGTCATATCAATTTCAGTTTTAATGTTTTAATGGATCTTCTTTTCTAATATATGAAAACTTGGGTACTTTTGAAGGAAAAAAACTAAACATTTTGTCTTTAATTACAAATCTTAGTACTGTGATGTGCTTTTCTTTTATTTAATTATTTTATATTCATAAGATCAATTAAATTTCCAAATGTTTTAAAGGTGGCTATATCTTTTATAATTGTGAAATAAGCTTTGATGCTTTTAGGCAACCTATCAGTGGAAATAATGACTTAAAGTGAATTCTACAAAGTGAAAATATGAGTTAGATAAGGTGGGAGGGGTAATTGTCAGACTGAACTTTTTCTTGGTCAATACTACATTGCATGAAATAGTATGGGCAATCAAGATTACAGGAATCCCTCTACTTTATTGTGTCTGACATCTCATCTAAACTTTATTGTCTCATGACAACAAAATGACTTTATAGTTGTCTTTATAATATCATGAAATTGACTTAGTACCCTTTGAAAACATAATGGTGAAAAGCTGTGTCTGTAATCCCATGTGAACATGTCGAAAACAGAAAAAAGTTCTGACTTTTCCACATGTGAAAACTTGTAGAACTGGAACTGATTTCACAGGTTTTCATGTGTATCTGACACATGTAATAATCCTGTAAATATATTACCTTGACAAAGTGTGGAAATGTGTGTCACAACCTGTGGCAAAATGTGTGTCACAACCTGTGCCAGAATGTGTCAGGGTCTGAAGCAAAAGTGGTAGGTTCTCACTTTAAAATGTGTGTGAAGGCATATTTTCACACATTTCCAAATGTAAAATTGTGACACATAAAAATGTAATAAATAACAGCAATTTTACCAAGTGACACATAAAAAAACTAATAAAATAAGGGCAATTTTACCTTTCGGACTTGGATTTCTTAACATACCCATACCACGTTAGTGCTTAATCTATTTAGAACATGACACATCAGAATAGTGTGATTTCATATTTTGAACTTCCAAAGCTGAAAATTATAGTTGACAATGTTACCCTGTTTATAAGTTTGATTTTGCAATCTGTGTGTGATCTTCTGTTCTCATTCTTAGATATAATCCATCACCTTCTCCTTGCTTGCCCCCCTGTACAACCTTCCCAGAGCTTCCCTTGCTCCCCACAACTCAGTTGCTGAGTTCTTCCAAAAAATCCTCCTGATAAAATTATCTTCTTCCTTTATCATGCTTCCCTCTACAACCATGTTTAATTCTTCTCTTCCACCCCCTCTCTACTTTGTTTTTGTTTCAAGCATGCACCTTCCCTCTCGATCACAGCTTTGTAACCTTTTGTTCTTGAATTTTCTAATTTTCCCCCTATTTCCTTTCCTTCCTACCTCTAGAATGATCTGACCTCTCAGGCACAATTTGACCCTCGTTGTCATGGTGCCATTAAGACCTCATCAAACAAACAAACAAACAATATAGTTGACAATGTTACCCTGTTCATAAGTTTGATTTTGCAAATCTGTGTGTAATCTCCTGTTCTCATTTTTAGTTATATAACTTTGCAGGATTTTTTTCATTCACTAATCTTGCAGGTACAGGAAGCAAACCCAACAGCAGAGCTAACAGTAGAACAGGACAACGGCCATCTCAAAGGAAGCCCAGCACCCATGGCTCTCAAGAAGAAACCCCAAGACAGAAGCCAGCCTCGGGATCATGGATGCTGGACCATGCCACAGAGGTGGTGTACCTCGCCATGCAAATCCAGCTAACCCAACAGCTGGAGGAGGGCTTGACTGCCCTGGATGGTGGAAACAGAGATGGAATGATGGTGTGTTTTCTTTAAAGACTTTTTCAATCAAAAGTGTTATACCTATAATGAAAAAAATAAGAAATACTGCTGTGTGAGCGGGCATGCTTGTGAATTTTTTACTAAGCATTAATCATGGATTCTATCAACTTTAAAAAAGAAGTAATTCCTTGATAGTTAACATAGTCCAAAATTTCAAGAGGCGCAGTGGCTCAGTGGTTATGGAGTCATGCTTGTATGCAAAGGTACTGGATTCGATTCCCGTCGTGAGTCATTCATTGTGTCCTTAAGCAAGATTTTGTACTCGCTCCAGTCCACTCAGCTGTAAAATGGGTATCATCACTACCAGGGAGTTAACCTGCAATGGACTGGCGTCCTGTCCAGCGGGTGTCATAATATGCTTTCATGCACTTGCATCATGGAAACCAGGAATAAGCACTGACCTCATGAGCCTAATGGCTCGGATGGATTTACCTAACAAAGCCCAAGGTTTGTTTTTAGTTTGCATGTGTGTGAAATAAAAGAGCTATTTGACTTGGCTCATTGATAGTTTATCTAAATATCCCATTTAACTTACAGTAGTTCTAAACGGTAATCTGTGTATGTGTACATGATTGCTACGTTTCTGAACACTTTCTGAAAATGCTTCTAAATTTGGTGTATAGGTATTTGCCATTGTCACTCACATTGATTTATCCATTGTATATTGTTCTTGTAATTGTAGGCATTACGGAATAAAATCACCCAGAGCATTCAGGCTGCCGTTGTCATGCTGAAAGGGATCGAGGACGAGGATGAAAGAAGAGCCCGCATAGAGGAAGCAAAGAGAAAAAACCATGGTAAATTGTTACTTTCTAAAGATTTAAACAATATATCTATTCTTAGAGTTCGTCTTTACTTCCTACCTCTAGAATGATCTGACCTCTCAGGCACAATTTGACCTTAGTTGTTGTGGTGCCGCTAAGCCATCATCAAACAAACAAACAAACAAACTTATAGTAGTATCGGAAGGGGCATAGAGAATCTGGCTCTATTTAGCATCAAAACCTGGTGGCTGCTTGCAATCTGAAAACTGAACTTTTATTCTTATTATTGATGGTTGTTGGCAGTTCATTTACCATGATAGTATCTAAGGGTAATGAGACAAGCATTTGTTGTGTATGTGAAAACATACTTTTTCAAAGAATGACAGTTTAGATTATTATTATTATTATACTAATTATTATAGTGCTAAAATTCATGAAAAACATGCTCATAAGCACTGTATATGAAATGTAACATCAATTAATATAATTAAAAGTTATAGCCCATATGCTAGCTCAAATAGATATGTTTTTAAAAAGATTTTAAAATGTTCAAATCTGAACAGTCTCGGACATCACTTTGGAAGGTTGTTCCAGAGTGCTGATGCTATTGTTCTAAAAGATTTGTCACCATAACTGACAGTTTTTGTTTGTGGTACCACAAGACTTGAAGATTTACATGACCTGAGTGCACGTGCTGGAGTATACAGTTTGAACATATTTGTCATATAACAAGGTGATAAGCCACTTAGTTCCCGGAAAGTGTGCACGATGACCTTGTACTTAATGCAGTAACCAATTTTTATTTTGTTTTAACACAAAGCTACTGCACTTGCATTGTTTTCCTCATGTAATCTCACTGTGTTTCATACACCAACTATTCTTTTCTGGTGCTACAGATCAGAAGCTAGCAGCTGAGGCTTCAAATACAGAGAACATCCCAACCAGGACCCATACCGGGCGTCAGAGTTCCCGCTCCCAACGAGGGTCCCAGCTCAGCTTGAATGAACCACAGCAAATGGTGCAGCCTGTTGAACCAATCGTTGAAGAAGGAAGTGTGACAGAGGTTGCGGCAGAAGATGGCGCTGAAGGCAACAATGACAGTGAAATGGGTGAGAAAATATTTTAACTTTAAGACCCTTTTTGAACTCAAACCAAAACTCTTTTTAACTCACCATAGATTGATTTGCAAATTATCACAGCAGTGAAAAGAGTTGTATGCAAATTTGTGATGTCATAGCAGTAACGCCATGTTCTAATGTATGCTCATTGTCATTCTTTTCTCTGCCATGGCTCTTCTCTAAACTCCTTTTCTTTCCCTTTCAACTGTATGTCAACCTATCTTTACACTGGTAAAGACAATTACAAAGAAATCAGATAATAATTGTATAGCTATAAGTGTTGTCTTCCTCCTGTTATATGATGTTATGAATGTTACTGTTATGTGCAGTATTGTGTGGAATGATGAATAGGCAGAATCATATTTTAGAGGGACCAAGTCCTAGTCCTGCCTCAAATATTGCATTGTGTCCCCAAGAGTAAGATGCTTAATTTCATGTGGTTCAGTCAACTTGATTGTAAAAGAATACACACATTGCTGTGGAATTAATTGATGATTGACTGGTTTCCCATCCAGACAGAGTTGTGCGATCTCTTTACTTTATACCAAAGTTTTTTTTTTTCTTTCTGCTTTTCCCCCTTATCTCCCTTACAAACCTTCCATCTCCTCACTATCCTAACTCTTACACCATAATTTATTACCACCCTCTTGGCACATTTGACTCTGACTGTGCTGCCATTAGATATCAACAAATCAAACCAAAGACACCAAGGATTAGAACTTGCCCACATGGTCTTGGAAATGATCTGTATTGTGCAGTAAATTTGTTGCTATGGTCTTTAATTTTCTTCTTATCTTCTCTAACACAACTCAATTGCCGAATTCTTCCATAAAAACCCTCTGCTTAGAATTATCTCATTCCTTCATTATGCTTCTCTCTACAACCATATTTAGTCCTCCTTTCTCACCCCCTTCTCTCTACTTTTTTTTTCTTCACTGTACTGTACCTCCTCTTTGATTCCAGCTTTCTCAGTTTTAGTTCTTGTATTTCTCTCATTCTCCCCTGTTTTCTTTCCTTCCAACCTCTAGAATGATCTAATCTCTCAGGCACAATTTGAACCTTGTTGTCATGGTGCCGTTAAACCCTCATCAAACAAACAAACATCTTCTCTCAGAATTCTGGTGTATTCTATAGTAGTCTCTAAATTGTTGTCATTATCATATTATATGTTTCCTTTTTATCAAAAGCACACAGTTCTCATACATTTAATGTCATTAAAAATATGCAAGTTTTTAATAATATTGTATAACAAATGATGCTCAAGTTTAGGTAAGTTCTTTCAAAATCAGCTGCATAATGGTCTGTTTGCATTGACTATGGCCACTGAATTTCTTTAACCTCTAGGTGGGGCTGAGAAGAAGCCAGTAGACACCATGAAGCTTCTTTTACCTGTTGACAAACCCAAAGTAAAAGTGATCATTGAGGAGCATGCAGTGGACAAGACAGACTTGCAGCTGTTGTTGTTTCCTGGTCAGATTCAGAAGATCAGCAATCTTATCACACTGCTGGCACACTACAGAGATTCCTGTGATAGGTAATGTTGAAAACTATCTGCTTGTGTAAAGGGATTTCATCACATGACTCTAACTCAACTGGACTCCATTTTGCAAGGCAGATGCGTTGTTGTGTTTCACACTTCTTCACACAGCTCAGTCACATCACACGTACAACAAACATACTACATGCTAACCTACCAGTACAACAAACATACTACATGCTAACCTACCAGTACAACAAACATACTACATGCTAACCTACCAGTACAACAAACATACTACATGCTAACCTACCAGTACAACAAACATACTACATACTAACCTAGACAACAAACATACTACATGTTCCAGTACAACAAACATACTTTAACCTAAGTACCAGTTCAGCAGATTGCAGTTTTTTGCTCAGTTCTGATTTTTCTTCATATTTTTGTTAAGTAAGTTATATTTTAACCTGGTATACAAAGATTAACTTTAACATTAACGCCATCTGATTGTTCTTTATACTTGGAACAAAGCATACATACCTGATATAAAGTGCTCGCTGCAAATCTTAGTGTGTAAGGCCTATCGTAGGTTGAAAGCTGTTGCATTGTAATTACCCTCTTCTTATACACTCCAATCTTCAAATCCCCACTGAGCACACCCCCAACTGGAACCTCGACAAGGCTGACTGGTCCTTTTTGAAACCCTCTGTGACTCACACCTCTCCCCATCTTCTCGAGGATGAGGATCCCATGTCTAACTTCAGTAATATCCTTATCAACATCGCCACCTGCTCAATTCCCAAAACCTCCAAACCCCAAATCATCCCCCAACCCTGGTTCTCAGATGACTGCAAACCGCCATCAAGAACAGGAAAAAAGAGCCCTCAGGAACTTTAAAACTAACCCGACCACCCATAACCTTAACCTCTTTGCATCAGCCGTGCAAGGCCAGACGCTATCAAGGACAGTAAAACCAACACTTGGAACAACTTTATCTCTTCTCTCACCACCAACACCCCACTAAGAAGATTTGGAGAATGGTTAACAGCTTCCACGGCCCAGAGTGTAGGCAAATCTTCCATCTCCCATCTCTCTTGGAATGGAGACCTTCTCACACGCAAAAAAAGACATCGTTGACCACCTGCGCCTCTTTCAGCAACATCTCGGCCTCGACCAACTACTCCAATGCTTTCAAAATCAAAAAAGCTTGTGAAGCCAGGAGAATCACTTTTCCCTCTGACAACTCCAGCTACAACACCCTCTCACCCTTTCTGAATTAAACCAAGCCATCAGCGACGCTGGCTGCACCTCCAAGGGCCCAGATAACATCCCCTATCAGTTTCTGAAACACCTCCCCATCAAAGCCACCACTACCCTACTCGCCATCTTCAACCACATTTGGTCCTCACACTCCTTTCCCCTATCTGGAGGACAGCTATTGTCATCCGTCCTTAAACCCGGGAAGGATAGCACCGACCCCACCAGCTACCGACCCATCGCCCTTACTTGCTGTCTCTGTAAAATTATGGAAAGATCATTAATCAGAGACTAAACTGGTTCCTCGAGACCAACAGAATCCTCTCTCCTCACCAAGCGGCTTCAGCGTGCCAATACCTAGACCAGTTAATTCGCTCGACACCGCTATCCGGGAATCCTTTGCAAAAAGGAACACCTCATTGCCATATTTTTGACCTAGAAAGCTTTCGACACTACTTGGAAATACGGCATTACCCGAAACTTCACACCATTGGCCTCAGAGGCCACCTCCCCATCTTTATTCAAAACTTCCTCTCACCCAGGCAGTTCCAAGTTCGTATTGGCCACACCCTCTCCAAGCCGTACCCCAAGAAGAGGGTCCCCCAAGGCAGCATCCTCTCCCCACTCTCTTCAACCTGAGCATTAATGACATCGGGAATGACCTTGGCCCCAGCATCAAGCGTACCCTCTCGTGGATGACTTCACCATCTTCTACTCCCCCCTAGCTTTCCTATTGTTGAAAATAGGCTTCAAACCAGCCTCAATCAGCTGCAAGTCTGGAGCAACAATAACGGTTTAGATTCTCCAAAGACAAGACAGTCTGCATGCACTTTTGTCATTTCAACAACCTCCCACCCCAACCCAACTTTGTGCTCAATGGGAATCGCATCCCTAAAGTTGAAAACACAAAGTTCCTTGGTCTAACTCTAGACCCCAAGCTCACCTACAAGCCACACATCACCAACCTGAAACTAAAATGCAATAGCTCCCTCAACCTCCTCCGACTGCTCTCAACACTACTTGGGAGGCGAACATATGCTCTCCTCAAAATTTTCAGGCTCACCATTCGTGCTGCTTGACTATGGCAATATTGTTTACTGTGTCGCTCACAACTCATACCTCAACCACATTAACACCATCCAAAATGAAGCCCTCAGGCTTTGTCTAGGAGCCTACAGGACCTCCCAATCACTAGCCTTCATGTTGAAGCCAACGAACCCCCTTTCTACTTAGATGTAAAAGCTTAGCCTCTCTATGCTTTTAGAGTCCTCACCAACACCCAGAACCCTGTTTACAACCTCATTAGGTACCCCAATTTCTCCTCCCTCTTTGATAGGACTAAACCCTATCGCCCCCCTTCAGCTTACGTATTAAATCAGACCTCTTTCAACTTGGCATCAACCCCGCCACTCGGCACCTATTCCTGGCCCACTTTTCCGCCTTGGGCCACCCCCTTCCTTCTGTCCACCTAGACCTCTCCACTTATAACAAATCTCAAACTCACCCTAATCTCTTCATCAATCTCCACAACCAAATCAAAGACCAACTCTCAAATTACACCTCCATCTATACTGATGGCTCCAAGGAAGGCAACAAGACAGCTGCTGCTGCCATCATCCAAGACATCACCCTCAGTAGCAGACTTCCTGACCACTCATCCATCTTTTCAGCCGAGGCTAAGGCCATTCTCCTCGCCCTCAACTTTATTGAGTACTCTCCTCTTAGTCACTTTGCCATTTTCTCTGACTCAAAGGCTGTTCTTACTTCATTACTCAATCTTAAATGGGATAACCTCACCTGCCACCTCCTCCTCCGAAACTCTTTCTCCCACCCTCTGCAGGAAAAGTGTTCTTTTCTTCTGGATACCCAGCCATGTTGGCATCCCTGGCAATGACAGGGCTGATACAGCCGCTAAGCTTGCCCTTAACCTCCTCCTTCCCCTTTTCCCAAAACCCTCTCTGACATCAAACCGCTTTATCGCTTCTCTTGTTCGTGACCGCTGGCAAACCTTATGGAACTTCCAAATTGATAACAAACTCCATGTTATCCAGCCCACAATCGATCAAATCCACCATCAACAACCTTTCTCGTATCGACAACGTTCATATTACCGTCTTAGAATTGGTCACACCCACCTCACTCACTCCCACCTCCTTTATTGGTTCCCCCCCAACCCCTCTGTAACAATTGCCACTGCATCCTTACAATCCAACACGTTCTCCTTGCTTGCCCCTGTACAACCTTCCCAGAGCTTCTCGCTCCCCACAACTCAATTGCTGAGTTCTTCCAAAAAATCCTCCAGATAAAATAGTCTCCTTCCTTCAGCATGCATCACTCTACAACCATATTTAATCCTCCTCTTCCACCCCCTCTCTACTCTGTTTTTAGTTTTACCCATGCACCTCCTCTCTCGATCACAGCTTTCTGGCTTTTGTTCTTGAATTTCTCTCATTCTTCCCCTGGTCTCTTTCCTTACTACCTCTAAAATGATCTGACCTCTCAGGCACAATTTGACCTTCGTTGTCGTGGTGCCGTTAAGACCTCATCAAACAAACAAACAAACAAACTCTCGGCCCTTGGTTTTTTCTTTCATAATGACAAAGCGCCTATGCAGTGACCTTGACCTTGACCCCCCTCCCCTCCCCGTGACCCACCTGCTACCATCATTGACCATTCTGCAACCCCAATCCCCAAAATCCTTATAATCCATGCCACCAACAAGCAGGAAAGCTTTAAAAAAGTTTCTCCTTTCCTCATCCATAAAGCCCTCTTTGGCCTTGTTGGTACCCTCCCAAAGTCTCTACCCTTAGATCCGGTGATCTCCTGGTGCACTGCACCAGGGACACAAACCACCACCCTCCTTTCCACCAAAACCCTATCCAACTCTGGTATCGACATCACAGTCACCCCATCGTTCCCTAAACTCCAGCAAAGGCGTCATACACACCCGCGATCTTGCGTACATGACCGATGACGACCTCCAAGAAGAACTAGCTAACCAACATGTAACCGAAGTCCGTCGTCTCGTTCTAAAGAGAGCGGAGCAAACTCCCACCAACACCATATTTCTCACCTTCGCAACACCAAGTCTCCCCTCCACATCATTGCCGGCTACCTGAGAATCCAGGTGGCCCTTATATTCTAACCCTTTACGTTGCTATAATTGTCAGAGGTATGGCCACGGGAAAAACTCCTGCCACAGCCAAGCGCTGTGGTAACTCTCAGAGCCCAGACCATGACAACACCTCCTGCACCAACCCCACTCTGCACAAATTGTGCGGTAAACACCAGCAAACCATCCCTCCTTCTCGAAAGACTGTCCCACCTGGCTTCAGGAAAAACAAATAACAAAACTTAAAACCCTTAACCCCAACATAACCTACCCTGAGGCCAGGAAACAATTCCTCGCTTCCATAACTCCAAGCCTTCCTACTCAAAATCGTAGTCTCCTCTAACTCTAATTCCGCCCCCAAACACAACTAACACAACAAAAACTAACTCCCATGCCCAAACCGACCTCACCTGGCTCTTCTTACCTAGTCCTAAGCCCATCACCATTTCCAACAACCCAATCACACCCAATACCCACACCACCTCCACCACCACTTCTCTCTCAACCCCCTTCATACTCTAAAGCCCTACCGCCCCTACACCAACTCCACTAATACCTTCATACATCAGCTAAAACCAGCCAAACAAACAACCAACAAACCAACAAATCAACCAACAAACAACCAACCAAAAACAACCAATCAACAAACAACCAATCAACAAACAACCAATCAACAAACAACCAATCAACAAACAACCAATCAACAAACAACCCACCTCCCAAACCCACACTGAAGAGAGTATGGATTGTTCGAACAGCAGAAACCCACAGCCCTTTCGAAATCAGGATCAGATGGAAATCATCGAGAAAATGTCTTTTATTCCTCTCTTACCTGTATTGACCTGTCACCTAACCTCTCCTGATTTTAGTTGAGAGTCACTGCTGACCTCTGTGGTGCAACCAATGGCACAGTTCCATCAGGACAGCAGCAACATCTCGTCGACCAACTACTCCAATGTGGTTTTGACACAAAATGATGGAAATCACCCGACACTATCTGGGAATCCTTTGCAAAAAGGGAACACCTAGACCTTTTCAAATCTGAAAATGTCTTTTATTCCTCTTGGGCTCACCATCTGCACAATTCTGTGTCGCTCACAACTCATACCTCAACCCATTAACACCATCCAAAATAAAGCCCTCAGCCACATCTATTAGTGCAACCAATGGCACAGCAAGATTCCAGCATAATTATCTTACAAAAATAACAACACGCAAACTTATGGTAATTAAGTGTACAGCAGACTACAGTGGTTTTGACCGACAAAATGGTGATATAAACAAGTCATATGACCTTGTGATGTCAGCTGAAACACCCTTAATAGACCTTTTCAAATCTGAATCAGCAATTTTGAGAAAACTTAATTTGAATAATGTCACATGGCCAAATTTATGGACCAATCGTATACTGGACAAATCTTATTGTATAATTAAATACTGGGGGAATCTTGGCCATCTGCACAATTCCTGCATGGTATGGGACCAAGCGTATGCTCATCATGCATGTGTTTAATATACATGAAGTAATATGCCTAGGCTTGCATTGCTGCTTACAATTATTCCTCCAACACCTTCAGTTGATTGGTTGGGTAACAAAGAAAAATTTCACCAGAAGCTGATTGGTCAAAGTTTTGGAATAATCATGTTCAGCTTTACTCAGTTTGAAAAACTTGATTTAATAAACCTTATTTAAGTCTTTCTTGCCGGTATTTCTTGCTAGAAATGGTATGCATTTTGCAGCATAAAACAAACAAAGATCATGAATGGAAAGGTTGTGGAGATTAATCATGCAGATGACAAAAAAGTATAGATTATGTGATTCTATGAAAGTTGAGGATATTTTGTAGAGGGGGAGCCAGCTTGCATACTCAAAACTTTTATAGCAAGTTCTTTAGAGGAGTAAACTTATACCATCAGCCTTCTTGACCCATGAAAGTGGTGCTGGAGATACATGATGTCCTTAGTTGGTGTGATGCATGAAAATATTGTACATTTTAGTGGTTAGTCATAATGATGATAAGATTAAATTGTTTGAATCAGAATGTTGCGAAGTTTTGAATGGAAACTGCAGGAGGATGTTCTTATCACCCCCATCCGCCTCAGCCACACCTTCCTCACCCACTCACCTACTTTCCTGGCTCTCCTGCTCCTCTCTGCCCTACATGCAACACTGATCTCTTGATCAAGCATATCCTCTTTAACCTGTCCCTTATACCTGAACTCCAGATCACACTGCTCCCCCTCCATCTCAATTTCCGATCTTTTCAAGAACAATCCTACCTCCAACTTCATCACCTTTCTCCGCAACAGCAATCTATTCCACCTGATCTAAACCTTCCTTTCCTTCTCTGCCTTCCCTTTCTTACCTTAACTTTTTTCCTGATCCACCTTCTCTCCCTCCTCCCTCCCTCTATCCCACCTCTCTTTCCTAAATCAACTCAAGCACCTTAGTTTTCAACATCCTCTTGGCACATTTAACTCTGACTGTTGCGTTGTACCAATAAACATCAACAAACCATACAAATCTTGAATTGAAAGAAACTGAAAACAAGTAAATAGGATGACCCCAAGGAACTGTGATTTCCATGAATCTGAGCCACAAGAGCAATATTATTACTGATATTAGAGGTCACACCCACCCCATTTACTCCCACTTATTGGCTCCCCCCAACCCCTCTGCAACAGTTGCCATTGCACCCTCACAGTCCATCACATTCTCCTTGCTTGCCGCCTGTGCAACCTTCCCAGAGCTTCCCTTGTTCCCCACAACTCAATAGCCGAATTCTTCCAGAAAAACCCTCTGGATAAAATTATCTCTTTCCTTCATCATGCTTCCCTCTACAAGCATATTTAGTTCTCCTCTCCCACCCCCCTCTCTCTACTTTTTTTTTTGTTCACCCATGCACCTCCTCTCTCGATCCCAGCTTTCTGGCATTTAGTTCTTGTGTTTTTTTTAATCACCCCCTGTTTTCTTTCCTTCCTACTTCTGGAATGATCTAAGCTCTCATGCACAATTTGACCCTCGGTGCCGTTAAGCCCACATCAAACAAGTAAACAAACTCAATTGCTGAGTTCTTCCAGAAAAATACCCCGGTTAAAATTATCTCCTTCCTTAATCATGCCTTCCTCTACAACCATATTTATTTCTCCTCTTCCACCTTCTCTCTACTTTGTTTTTGTTTCAAGCATGCACCTCCCTCTCTTGATCACAGCTTTCTGACCTTTTGTTCTTGAATTTCTCTCATTTCCCCCCTATTTCCTTTCCTTTCTACCTCTAGAATGATCTGACCTCTAAGGCACAATTTGACCTTTATTGTCATGGTGCCGTTAAGCCCTCATTAAACAAACAAACAAACATAATAAATACAGTGCTTAATCTTTAAAAAATATGTAAAATTGATAAAATTACCAAAACTAAAGATACAAAATATAAAAATTCAGGCAATTAAAGATACAAAATACAAATATTGTAGGCAAAAGCATACAGAATAAAAGAGAAACCGAAAGTTGTAAAAAAGCATTGTTAAGATAAAAAATACTGAAGAATAACTTATTTGCATACTATTGTTTACTATTCAGGGATGTGATCCTAATCAATTGTAACTCATTTGAATTGTTGTTTCTGCAGACTCATCAGTGTAGCCGATAATGGCCAGCAAACTATCAAGGAGTCCTTTGACTGGAAAACAAAACTCAAGTACAACTGGGATGAATCCAACTTGCATCTATCAGTCAAGGTAAATGATTAGATGTGATCAGAATTCCTGCATAATATGGGCTTCCTGGAGAACTCTGAGGCTGATGGGGCAACCTCAGATGGGAGAACCCTTAGTGAAGGAGGGAACATAAACTCTTCCAAAATGTAACATTTTATGGAAAACGACAGCAGGATACTTCTTTTATTTGTGTTTTTTACACTTTTTGAGACCTCTTCACAGCAAGCTAGTCTAGCTAGATTCATGAGACCCATTTGGCAATGAGCAAAGCATCCTTAGAGTTTGTAACGTTACCCGCTTCCCCACACCACACCTCTCTGTTAGATTTTATATAAAAATTTTTTATTTTTGACACGATGTATTGAAACTTTTTATCTGTCTGATTGGCTGAATTATTACATTAAACTTGTGCATTTACATTTGTTCTTTTCATCCACCCAGTTGTTGGAGAGTGAGATTGATTATGGATTTGAATATCTTGGCTCATCTTCTCGCCTGGCTCTCACACCAGCCTCAGAGAGGATGTTTGTCAACATGATCCAAGCTGTCAAAGCTGGCATGGCTGGCCTCTGTGTTGGACCAAGTGTAAGTTTCTGTCACTCTTACTGTAAAAGACAACTTTAAAAAAGCTTGTCTATTGATTTCAATTACCACTGCACCCTCACAATCCATCACGTTCTCCTTGCTTGCTCCCTGTACAACCTTCCCAGAGCTTCCCTCGCTCCCTACTACTCAATTGCTGAGTTCTTCCAGGAAAATCCTCCGGATAAAACTATCTCCTTCCTTCATCATGCTTCCCTCTATAACCATATTTAATTCTCCACTTCCACCCCCTCTCTACTTTTTTTGTTTCAACCATGCACCTCCTCTCTCGATCACAGCTTTCTGACTTTTGTTCTTGAATTTCTCTCATTCTCCCCAGTTTCCTTTCCTTTCTACCTCTAGAATGATCTGACCTCTCAGGCACAATTTGACCCTTGTTGTCATGGTGCCATTAAGACCTCATTAAACTAACAAACAAACTTTAAGATGTCCTTTTAAAAGAGAATAGCTTGCTGCATGTTTGATATCAAATGATTTGTTTGGTGACCTTACTACCAGTATGCACTAGAGTCAATACTTGATGTGGCTTTATACACCATACTTTTAATCTAACATTTTTCATGTGTTCCTTTATCACATTTACAGCCTATTGGAAGATTGGAAACATTATGTGAGCTTTCCAAGATAGTAGGCCATCCACTGTACACCTTTAACTGCGCCAAGACCACAGATGCCAGCATGATAGCAGATGTGTTCAGGGGACTTGCAGGCACAGGTGAGAGAACAAACGTGGTCTTGGATGTGTAGTTTATTGTTAACTTTCTGAGCAAAAGTTTGCACTTTTTTTTCATTGTGTATTTCTTTCAAGATGTTTTCATGCATTAAATCATGTTTTAGTTTTGCTCATTTGTGTTAAAGATGGTAGGAACTATTTTGTTTGACTTTTGACACCCAACAAGATACATTGCTTTCATCAGATTTTCCTTACAAAAATGTAAGGAGTGTCACAATTTTTGTACTTTGAATGCTTCAAATGTTTTTTAGGTATAACCTATCAATATTTTAGGATTTTTTGATCTATATGTTTTAGCAAATATGTTTTTCTTAAATGATCTTAAATTATTTAATTACTTCAAAATATTTGCTTTAAAGTATAAGTCATTAAATGATCTGAAGCTTGTCTTAATGAATTGGGGAATTAAATGATTAAAAGAGAATTGTTTGGTGCTTGTTTGTTTCTAAGTTTTTAAAAACTTGTACTATGATATGTGAAAACGTGCAGTAACAAGTTTCAATGAAGTCATGGCAATTGGCATATTTCTGAATGACCAATAAGTCATTATTTGATAAACAGACCACTTCGTATGTGATTTTAATGAAAATGTTTGTTGCTTGAAATTCTGATTTCTATTTAGTTTATTTAGAAAATGATTCTTTAGATTTCTCTGCTCATTTATGATCTAATATTGATTTTTGTTGTTTGTTTTGATGATTTTTCTTGAAGTTGCACTGTAGTGACCAAGTTGTCAATATGCTGTTAATCTCCACAATCTGAATGGAATTGACATTATTAATCATGATGAACTTCCAAAGCCATTACAAACTGGTCTTCCAACCCTTTTTCATGAAACCACAATTTGAATAAATACCCCTCAAATCACTTAGTTTTAGTTGCAAATTATCAGCATGAGTAAGCCTCATTCAGAACAATCTGTTTTTTATCATCCTCACTTTGCTTGTGTGCACTTTTACACAAAAGCTCCATGTATGCAGTAGGATAAGTTGATAAGTGGTCAATTCATATTAAACACTGAGGCTTTGTGAATGCCCTGGCACTGGAGCACTTGTGGTTTTGTGTTAATGATTTAAGAAAAGGATATTGTATATCTGGGTTGGAAATATAATCTCCCGATCAAAATGTAGGAAACAGTCAGGACTTGTGGGGTAAAAGCTATAGCATGATAAGATTGTAATGTAATAAACCTTGTTTTTTTTGTTCCATCTAGGTGGGTGGATATGCATCAACAACCTGACCAACATACCACCAGCAGCCCTCAGCATCTTCACCCAGCTCCTACAGACCTACCTGGACTGCCTCCGAGCAAACAAAACCACCATGGTGGTCCCCTTCCAGGGGGATGAGATAACCCTTAACCCTAGTGGGGCATGCTTCGCTACCCTGGACAGCTATATCAGGGCGCCTGATACCTCTGTGGTTGATAAGGTGGTACTGTTGAACTCTGCGGCTGCTACTTTGCCCAGGGAGTTGAGTGTCTTGTTCAGGCCTGTTTCTGTCATCATTCCAGACTTTAAGGTGACAGTGGAAGCCATGCTTTTAAGTCAAGGTAAATACAACATTGCCAAAAAATAACATTATTGCCAAAAAATGACTGAAAAATAAAGATTTTAAGATAATTGATTTTGTTCTGTAAATCTTGTTGTAAATGTTGTTATATGAATTATTTAATAGTTATTTTCTTTGCAAAATCATTTGAATTAATTAAGGATATAATTTTCTGAGGCACCATCAGTAAAATGTTTTAGATATTTTTCGCAAGAATGAATTGAGTAATTTCTGATTCATTATCTTGAATGCCATGTTTGTTACTTTGAAATATATTAACCTTTATTGCACAATAGAAGTATGATTCAATACCTTCTACTAATTCTGTTAATTTCTTTTTCATATTATATTGGTGGAAGACGTGACTTGTAAACTAAATTGAGCATTTATTGGTTGTGTAGTAAATTATTGCAAAAAATGTTCTCATTTAGTTCTCTTTATTTTAGGTGTAGACACCTATTCTTTCTTTTTAGAACTTTAACTATATACAGTGCAAATTGGCAAACAATCTTAGCAACTGATTATAATTGATTTTGAGTGATGTATGTTTTGGATTATCATTCCTTTTAAATCATTGCAGGCTTTGGTCAGTCAGGTGAGCTATCAACCAAACTACTGGCACTGAAAGACATGTACACCCAGCTTTTACCATCTTCCTTGGCAGTTTCTTCTAATCCAAGGCTTGGTAAGATTTTAAATTCTGCTTTTTCACGAATTAATCCTTCATGATCCACGCTGTCCAAAACCTTCATGATCCACGCTGTCCAAAACGTCTCTGCAATTTTCCAGACTTTTATTTTTTCAAAATTAATTTTCACAACTTTCCTTTTGTTTTCTATCACTGCAAGTTTGGTTAATATAAATGCTAAGACAATAAACTTTTCAATAAAAAAGTCAAATTAAAGAAATTATTGACATAAATGTGCAAATTTTAGGCAAAACTACGTCGAAATTGCTCAATTTTTTGAGCTTGTATTATTTTTTGTGAATAATGAAAATGGAGGATTTTTTAAACATATTTAGATTGTTTGTGAAATTTTCTTACCAATGATACCAGTCTAATTTTGTTTTTCTTTTTTTCTTTTCGGTTTTCGGGCTCCCATTCATGTGAACTTCCCGAACACTACACTGTATATGTTCTAATGTGTGGATTTGTTTTAAAACGGGGTGGAGAAACTTAAAGCGGGGTGAATTTATTTTAAAACTTATGTTCCGGTGTGAACAAAGAAGGGGTAGTTGCTCTTTATGTTTTCAATCAAAAATATGTTGAATGACCTTAAACAATATTTTGGGTGTGGGGCAGTTGTATTGCGATCAGAAACTATGATTTTTGCCAAATTTTGATCTCAAAAAGGCTAAAAATTATTAAATTTTGCACAATCTTTGCCTAAAAAAGAGATTGATGATAGGGCAGTCAAAATACGACTGGAATTGGATGCATTGATGTCTTTGTAAGTTCCTCAAGGGTTTTCAGGAAAAAGCAAGTTCTGGAAGTATGGCAAGTAAGCTTTTGAGAAAAAAAAATCTTTTTTTGCTTAAATTTTGTGCATTTAAAAAAAAAAATATCTTAACCCATCTTTTTTCAAAAATCTTTAACATAACTCCCATCAAAATGTTCCATTTTCTGAAAGAAATATTCAAGCTCTTTCAAATAATAGCAGGATCACTGCTGTGGACCTATTTGACGAAGTAAAATGCGTGGGTAATGAAGGGTTTATGGTCAAAATGTTAGTAAAGATGCTGGTTAGAAAGTTGTTGAAGATGATCGGATGATAGTGGTGATGGTGGTGGTAAAGATGGTGATGCTGATAAATGGTAGTGGTGATGTGGTGGTAGTCGTGGTAGAAACTATATTGAACGTAATCATATCAGAAAAATAAAGTATGACATTTTATGCTAGTCATATAAGCAGGGAGTATTAAGTAAATAATTAATTGAATATATTGTATCTGTTATTTTTGATTTCCTTTTTGGGTCTATATTTTCATAATAGGTTGTGAACTGTTAGATGAAATGCATGGATGGACCCTTAACAACTTACAGAGGATCATCCATGAAGCTGGAGCCATCTTGGATGAGATGACAACCATCCATCTAGCCAAGGAACATGAAAAAGGTAAAACCGCTTATTGTTATTGAAGAACAATTAACCTTTGGGGGTGTAATGATTGACAGCTTGTTTTAACCAATCACCGAACAAATTTGCCTAGCAAGAAACTCTGCATAAATAAGTGGTGGCAAACTTCCTACATGGTACTGATACAGTACAGATAGCTAGCAGTGCGCACCCATGTAGTCAATACAACTTACTGTACAAAACAAATTTCTGCACACACAGACTGAGTGATGGCAAATTGGTGAACAAAAATTGCGCTTTCGGGCCCGCTGCAGGCTTTGTAAATCTGATTGCTGTTACCCAGAACAATTAGCAAACTGAATTTTGTTTATCCTATTTGCTAAAAACTCTAAAGATCCGCAGAAGTGCCATAAATGAATCAAGGCTTGCGACAGGCCTCATGAACATCTAAATGTCAATGTATGGTAATACATGATTGTGGATTTGAGATTTGTTTGTCCCACATAATTACCACGTTGCTATGGTGGGCGTGGCCTATTTAGAAACCTAGAAAGGTTAATTGATACAATTCTTCCTCAAATCTTGAAGTTATCCTCACAATAGAAAGGCTGTTCTTCAAGTAAAAATTCCAGTGTCAAAGTCCAAAAATAATTGGGATCTGAATAGTGCATGTAACAAACGGAACAAGACAGTGATATAGTTCAATGGATTCTAGAACACCAAAGGTATCATCAATGATCGTGAAAGGCCAAAGATCAAAGACCGGGAAAGGCCAAAGATCATAAAAGGCCAAAGATCATGAAAGGCCAAAGATCAAAGATTGTGAAAGGTTAAAGATTGGGAAGGCTAAAGATCAAAGATCATAAAAGGCCAAAGATCAAAGATCGGGAAAGGCCAAAGATCAAAGATCGTGAAAGGCCAATGATCAAAGATTGTGAAAGGTCAAAGATCGGGAAAAGGCCAAAGATCAAAGATCGTGAAAGGTCAAAGATTGGGAAAGGCCCAAGATCAAAGATTGTGAAAGGCCAAAGATCATGAAAGGCCAAAGATCAAAGATCGGGAAAGGATTTTTTTTTTTTTTTGAACCTATAGAGGGTACTAACTTGGAGATAAAAAACTGTTTAGACACCTAATTGATTTTAAACTGTTTTAAATAAAATGTTCAGGACACTTTTCATGACCTTGTTCAATGCTGTTCTAAAGTGTGAAAATGATATCATGCAAAGAAAAGTTGTTGCAGAACTTTTCTTATGGTTGTCACTGACATTGCAGGGGGTATGAGGTTTTCCTAACAAGTTCTGTCTAAGATTGTAGTTGCCTATAGTTCCTGAAGTGTGTATTGGCTCCTCTCTGCAGCGGTGCTTACAGAGATGGCACGGATGAGTTCAACCAATAATAACAACAGCCTGCTAGAT
The DNA here is from genome assembly GCA_020152595.1 of Chiridota heheva. Lineage (NCBI taxonomy): Eukaryota > Metazoa > Echinodermata > Holothuroidea > Apodida > Chiridotidae > Chiridota > Chiridota heheva. The sequence goes on along the minus strand of JAIGNY010003738.1, from coordinate 99,369 downwards.
ATACAGAAGGAATCAGAGGTGATCCCCCAGCAGCCAGCAGAGAATATGACTGGGAACTTTTCTGATGCCAGTGGTAAGATTTACAATGAATTATACCATACCTTATATACTATAATTATTTGCAAATGCCTGGACAAGAGGCACAAGTCACTCAAAAACAAGCCAACACCATGACTCCTCTTTATGCTATTGTTGTATGCTGCCCCCAACACAATCACTTAAGCTTAGCATTCCTACTGTATATTGATGCACCAGGTTCTAAACCCGTGTAATTTTCAAGGCCTGTTTGTGCACTTTTGAGATTTACTCTGGAAATCCGAAGTCATTTTCCTCAGAATAACCCGTATACAAGAACTACTTAAGTAAAGATATTGAACTTTTTTGCAATAAGATTCATGACAGTTTTTTTGTAGAAAATTGAAGGACAAATTCAATGGCTACCTATGTTGTACATCTGCTTTCATGAAGGAGACATTGATTTCCAATGCTTTACAAATTTTAGTGGATTTTGTTTTGGTTTAATTTCTTTGTATAGGCATCCATTATTTAATTTGATAGTTACATATTGAGAATGATAATGCTTCAATGGTGTAAGTATTTTGATCAACCCAGTTACATATTTGGGGCTTTTTGTTGGGGAAAATATCTAATGTCAAGAGAGAGTTCTGATTGTTGTCTAATTGTCTAGAAAACATATCTTTTTTCTTGGTCGAAAGAATGTCTGAGCCATCCAAAAAAAAAACCCAGTATAGTCAGGATGTACACATGTGAACAGCATCATACAAGATTTCTATAATATTCTGGGTGATTTCAAAATTGGGATGAGTATTCTGGGTGATTTCAAAGTTGGGATGAGTATCCTGGGTGATTTCAAAATTGGGATGAGTATCCTGGGTGATTTCAAAGTTGGGATGAGTATCCTGGGTGATTTCAATATTTGGATAAGTATCCTGGGTGATTTTCTTCATGTACATTTTCTTTCAAAACATTGTGACGGAGGGCTGAAGCTTTTGTGCAATAAATATAAAACCTTTGCAATGATATTTTGAGATGAGACACTGGGAAGTTTTGAGTTTTATTTTTTTTATTTTTTTGCAAAGTATTCAGGGGACAATAATTTACTGTTGACGATGTGTATGATATGAAAAAGAAATTTGTTTAATTGCTTTGGAAAAGCAACAAAATATTTTATTTTAATGGATGGCCTTTTTGGTGCAAGGATGTTTAGTGGTTAGAATGTCTCATACTCAAAAGGTACAGGGATGGAACCTTAGCCAGGGCTGTGCTGTGTTCTTGAGCAAGATCCCCTCTTGCTCCAGTTCACTCAGCTGTGAAATGAGTACCAGTTTCGGCATTTTGACAGGGTATAGATTGGTCCTGTTTCTCTATATCTCCGGCACAACGTGACCATCCCTGTTGTGGTGCAGTTAAACCTAACAAACCAACCTATAATACAATGAATGGTTTTCTAAAACATTTGCAGATACTTTGAGTGATTGGTTGCAGTGGTACGAGTCTGAATCTCTTGTACTGGCTCTGAGGAACACCCTGATGCCCAGACTTCATGGAAGCGATTCTGAGATGTTTGTTGGTATGATCAATGACTGCTTTCCTCACACACAAGTGCCACTCACATTTAGCGGGAAGCTGGACTCAATTGAGATTGCTGGTAAGTAATCCCAAGATCTGACAACTCTAACATATTTGGTAGCATGTTATATGGACTTTCTTTTTTTTGTATACTGAACTTTTGTAGTTGAACTGGCATACAATTTTCATGAAGATGAAATTGTGATGTTTTTGAACATTTTTTCTTTTGATACCATATATAAACTACTGAGATATGTACATTGATGGAAAGGCAAATAACTTAAATCTGTTTTATTAGGAATAGATATTGAAGCAGTGTTTTTTGTCAGAGGTAACTTGTCACTTACACCTTAAAGTTGACTTCTACGTATAAGTAAACATTTGATTACTGTCTTTACTTGGAGATATAAGATTCAGTGATAAGTCAAACGTATGTTAAGGCATGCTTCATTAAACCAAGTTAAATATTTAATTTATGTAGGCCAAAGGTAAATTTAAAGTACCAACATTTGTTTTTGTGTCGTTTAGTGCCTTACAGGTTAACATATAGTTTTTCCAACAAACCAAATTAATTCTGCCTATTTAAACATTCAGATTAGATTTTAATGATAATAATAATAATTGATTTTTATAGCGTTTTATTTATACAATCATATTCAAAAATACAGGTTGACATCAAGTTTTTCCAACAAACCAAATTAATTCTGCCTGTTTAAACATTCAGATTATGTTTTAATGATAATGATAATAATTAATTTATATAGTGTTTTATAAATACAATCATATTCAAAAACACTTTACAATGAAAACAATAAATGAAACTATTCCCCTCACCTCATACAATGCTGATGAAAAATAACTAAATTAACTATTGAAATAAGCTTTGAAAGATAAACTTTAAGAACTTTTAGAAACATGGATTGAATTCCAGTTTGTCTGATTTTAACTGGTAGTTCATTCCACCAAAGTGGTCCCACCCTAGAAAATGCCCTCCCACCAAGTGTTGTGTGCTTTATGGTTGGTACATAAAGCCAAACAGCATTTCTATTACGAAGATTGTATTTGGAGCATTTAGAAAATATGAGTTTTTGAAGATAGTTTGGTGATTTACAGTTAATACATTTAAAAACTAATACTAAAATCTTAAATCTAATCCTCATAAGAGTAATTGGGAGACAATGCATGGAATAGAGAATGGGAGTTATGTGGTCATAATTCTTAGCCTTAAGATAAAGGGACTTATTGCTTTTCCACTAAGTAAAACCTGTTTTTGTATCCTAATCATAGATCAACCAGCTTTAATGCACCCATTGTCAGCACCCATCCAGCAGGTCATACCACCCAAGGGTTTGCCCCTCTAGGGGGAAGGGACCAACAAGCCATGGAGGACATCGAGTCTGCAATTGCTGTTGCCTCTCATGAACTGGGACTCTTACCTGGTGTTGCATTCCAGAGCAGGGTTGCCCAGTTGGCACAGCTCGTAGACTCTCATCAAACGGTAAGATTATTCTATTCTCAATGCTTTGAATCTGCATAGATATAGGTAAAATGTGCTTAAAAACTCCCACCACTAAAATGGGAACCAGGGTAAGATTCCACCTTAGCCAAAAACAATTCAAGCCTTTGAAAACACAGCACTTGGTAGTTGGACATGGTCACCTTTTTGTGGAAAGGTTTGAGGTTCAACCATCCTCAGCTTGAGGATGATAACAGAAATAGACTTCCAAAGATATTACTTGCTTTCACTAATCTGTATACATTTGCCAAAAGTCGGAAGTGCTGAGGACATTGCATAACTGTAGCTAGAATCAGAAATATGGTAGATAGGAAGTGTCAACACATAATTCTTCTTTGTGCATGTGATTGTACTCTTTGAAAATTTATAATTAGTTTAATAGTGAACCATGTCCACAGTATCAGATAGGTATGAAAAGAGTGGTAAAGAGTTTCAAAATATATTTTTAAAAAGTATTTGAAATTCTTGTTTCTTCAAAGAGGCATGAAATTTTAAAGCTATATTAGCTACCTCCTAAAACACACCTTTAAATTATCAAGGATTTACCACTTTGGAAATAATGGTTTTTCATCGGGTATCTTACTGATTATCAAAAAGAAAAATGTTAAAAAATATCTTGCTAATGGTAATCATAGTTACTTCAAATGTATAACTTTACTATTCTGCTGATATATTCATTGATTTTAGTACACAATATTTTGAAAAATATTTTAATACATGAAATGTGTCTCTTACCATAACCTAATCAGGTGATTGTAATTGGTCCGGCTGGTTGCGGCAAAAGTGAATGCATCAAAACTCTGCTGACCGCTCAGCGTGAGATGGGGAAGTTGTCTCTGCTCATCGAGTCTACACTCAAGCAGTGGAATCACATGAGCTATTGGGTTACCCTGATCCAGAAACAAGGTAAGATGCAACATTGTGCTGCTTATCCAGAGATGAAATGTATAATATGCTTTGTCTTGTTTTTTTCTGTTCAACCTCATCCTTAAGATGTGCTCCATGTATGATATTGGTTTAGGAGTTCAAAGATTACCTGGATATTTTATTTAAATCTGTTGAAAACTCTTGAAAAAAGTAAAATTTCCAGGTGACGTTTTATTTCTAAATCATTCCAAAAAATATTTGTATTACTGATGTCATCTATTTACACCTCCATCTATACTGATGGTTCAAGAAAGGCGACAAGACAGCTAGCTGCATGCTGCTATCATCCAAGACATCACCATTAGTAGCAGGCTTCCCGACTACTCGTCCATCTTCTCAACCGCTGGCAAATCTTATGGGACTCCCAAATTGATAAAAAACTCCACTTCATCCAGCCATTCTGATCAAACCCACCATCCACAACCTCTCCCGTGTTGACAACGTCACATTACCCATCTTAGAATAGGTCACACCCACCTCACACTCCCATCTCCTCATTGGCTCCCCCATCCTCTCTGCAACAATTGCACCCTAACAGTCCATCACATTTTCCTTGCTTGCCCCTGTACAACCTTCCCAGAGCTTCCCTCACTCCCCACAGCTCAATAGCCGAGCTCTTCCAGGTAAACCCTGCGGATAAAATAATCTCCTTCCTTCACCATGCTTCCCTCTGCAACCATATTTAGTCCTCCTCTCTCACCCCCTCTTTCTACTTTGTTTTTTTCAACCATGCACATCCTCTCTCAATTCGAGCTTTCTGGCATTTAGTTCTCGTGTTTTTCTCAATCTCCCCCTGTTTTCTTTCCTTCCTACCCTGGAATGATCTAACCTTCTCAGGCACAATTTGACCCTCGCTGTCGCGGTGCTGTTAAGCCCTCATTATCTGTTTAAAAATTCTTCATCTTTTTCATATTGGGTTTTAATCTTCTGTCATAATGGAATGAAAGAATGACACCAACTTTTGCCTTGTATAAGATGTATGAATATTATTTTATTGTTACCATGGAAGATTTGCAGCATATTTGTTCTTCTTGTTGTTGCAGAGAGTGGAAGGATGGCTTGTTCACTACATTGTTTCGCAAACTATGTCTTGTGCACAGCGCTGATTTTATGGACAACAAGCCACAAATGAAGGTTCTTCATCTGGACGGAAAGGTATATAATCACTATGTTAAAGGACTATGGACATCCAGCAGATTTTAGATATGTGAAAGAGCATAGATTTCTGAGTAGAATAGGTTTTTAAATTTGTAAAAAGCTTTTTTAATTTTCAAGTTATGACTAAACAAAATTTAATGATTTGTTAATTTGTCCAGAATTTGTGATATACTAAGAGAAACACATCTCAAAATCTTTATGTAATTCTTTAAAATCTGTTTTCAAATTCTGCTACTTGTGAATTTTATAATGTTTTTTCTAGATACATGATGATTGGGGGTGTGATAAAATTCCATCAATTTTGCCCGTGGTCTAATTCTATATTTCAGACAACATTGATAGAGGAATAAAAAGCAAAGGTTTTTCAAAAAATAATAAAGAATCCTTCCCCCATTGATATCACACATTGTGCAATAACAGCTAAATATCTGCTGGGCTGATGACATCATAATCTGCATGTTTTGAAACCAAAATGGCGGCTTCCATGGTACTATATAGTGGTAGCATTAAATTTTGTAATAATTACAATAAATGTGTTAGATTGCTTCAGGAGGTATAAAACTTGGTCAGAAGAATCGTCATTTTTAATTCTATTATATGAAATAAGGATTATGTCAGACTTTATGTGTCCTTGAATGGTTTAGATCATATTTAAAACCAATGAAGCCAATGTTGCCTCTAGATCTTCATAGTCCTTTAAAATGTATCAGTCATGTCTCACATTATAATTTATCTATTGCTGGGGGGACTTGGAAAACAAAACAGCTTTCCACATTTAAAAGTTCAATTTTGTTCTAACTAACAACCCAACAATCAATGAATAAAAATACAAATGTAGGAAAAAGTTTTTTTATTTGTGCACATGTACCTACAATCTTGGACAAAATCGTTGGAACAATTCAGTGGCATGATAACTACATATGTTATTGTGTTATGTTTCTATTATATTTTTTCAGAATTGTAACTCCCTACCCCATCTCCCCTTTTCAATGTTGGATTTATTTCTGTTTTAACATCATTTCCAGAAGAAACACATTAATAACGGTCAACATTGGATGAGGATGGTGAGGGAAGGATGGTTAAGATAGTAAGGTGTTGGTGAATATGGGAGGAGGGGGGAGGATACTGCGGGAGTCAATAAATTTATAAAACCATCCTTACAATTCTAAAATATTAATTTCAAATGAAAGAATAGGGATTGAAGAAGCAATAGTAAAAAATTCCAGCATTTATGATGTCTGAATATGGAATAATTCACAATAGAAAAGTAGGTTTATGAAAAGCACTTCACCAAGTGTTTCATCGATTTTTGTCCAAGATTGTAGCTCACTCTTCTTACTGACGAGATTATTTTCTCCTTAAATGAATGCAAAGAGGGGGATTAAAGGTCACAAGCATTAACATAATAGATAAATTACTGCAAGTTGATGTTGATGATGTAATTGAATGCACCACTATCATCAGACTTCCATTTGTCACAGTACAGAAATCATGTAGAAGGGATGAGTTTTCTCTGTCTTAACCGATTATTAGTGTATACACATTGTTCCTATTTTGACATAGTGGCGAATGTACATGGTCATTGTAGGGCACTTGGAAAAGATGTTTTTCGTTTTGCCATACTGGCTACTATGACTGATATACTGGCTACTATGACTAATATACTGGTTACTATGACTGATATACTGGCTGCTATGACTGATATACTGGCTACTATGACTGATATACTATGACTGATATACTGGCTACTATGACTGATATACTGGCTACTATGACTGATATACTGGCTACTATGACGGATATACTGGCTACTATGACTGATATACTATGACTGATATACTGGCTTTTATGACTGATATACTGGCTACTATGACTGATATACTGGCTACTATGACTGATATACTGGCTACTATGACTGATATACTGGCTACTATGACTGATATACTGGCTGCTATGACTGATATACTGGCTGCTATGACTAATATACTGGCTGCTATGACTGATTTGCTTGTTTTTCTCATTTTCTGTAAGTACTAAATTATCTTAACTGTAAATAATCGAAAAAGGACACAAACATGAAAAGCAGATCATAGTAATTTTCATTAAAACAAGTGTTCATGCACATTATTCGTCATGATGTCAAAATGCTCATTTGCCACTACCATTAACCTCACTGAGGTAGATGACTGACAGCTTTTTTAATCAAGCACCTCATGAATTTGTCAAATCTCACTATTATTCCATATACAAGTTGATTAATAATAAGAATGTGTGAACAAAACAGGCCAAGAACTAGTGAAATAAACTCACTGAGGTAGATGATTGACAGGTTTTTGAACCAATCACCTTACGAATATGCCTAGTAACAAAATCTGCATAACTAAGTAGGAAAAAATCCTATATGGTACTGCTACAGAACAGCTAGATAGCATCGCACGCTCATGCAGTTAATGCAATATACTGCACAAAACAAATTTCTGTACACACACAGACTGAGTGATGACAAAATGGTGAACACAAATTTGTGCCTACTGGCCCGCTACAAGCTTCACCCAGAACAGTGTAATTTTGTTTATTCTTTTTGCTAAAAATTCTAAAGATCTGGAGAAGTACCATAAATGGATTAAAGCTTGTGTCAGGCCAATTGAACATCTAACTGTCATTGCATTAGCATTTGTTTACCCCACTTAGTTACTGCATTGCTGTGGTGGGTGTGGCCTAATTCTGTACTTAGGTCAATTGTCACAATGTCAAAACATGAACGATTAATGTATCAATTAATGAATACAATTATTATTTTACCTCCCACTGTGATAGATTGATGTGTGCCAAATGGAGATCTTCAGCTGCGTTCTTCAAGGTCAGTCACCTCTGGTGTTGGCAAACAATGAAAGGATCCACATGCAAGATAACCTGAGAATCTTCTGGGAGGTACGTGAGCTCAGAAACAAGGAATATCAAGATACCAATTAATTTAAATTTGAGGCATATCCACACTCTATCCTACTGCCAAAGCATATCCACACTCTATCCTACTGCCAAAGCATATCCACACTCTATCCTACTGCCAAAGCATATCCACACTCTATCCTACTGCCAAAGCATATCCACACTCTATCCTACTGCCAAAGCATCCACACTCTATCCTACTGCCAAAGCATATCCACACTCTATCATACTGCCAAAGCATATCCACACTCTATCCTACTGCCAAAGCATATCCACACTCTATCCTACTGCCAAAGCATATCCACACTCTATCCTATACTGCCAAAGCATATCCACACTCTATCCTACTGCCAAAGCATATCCACACTCTATCCTACTGCCAAAGCATATCCACACTCTATCATACTGCCAAAGCATATCCACACTCTATCCTACTGCCAAAGCATCCACACTCTATCCTACTGCCAAAGCATATCCACACTCTATCCTACTGCCAAAGCATATCCACACTCTATCCTACTGCCAAAGCATATCCACACTCTATCCTACTGCCAAAGCATATCCACACTCTATCCTACTGCCAAAGCATATCCACACTCTATCCTACTGCCAAAGCATATTCACACTCTATCCTACTGCCAAAGTATATTCACACTCTATCCTACTGCCAAAGCATATCCACACTCTATCCTACTGCCAAAGCATATCCACACTCTATCCTACTGCCAAAGCATATCCACACTCTATCCTACTGCCAAAGCATATCCATTCTTTTAATTTTTGTATGTCATCCTACTGCCAAATATCCTAATTGTTTTATTTCTCTCAAGCAAGACAAAAGAAAAATATGTTATGTAATAACTTCATTCTCATTTATTTTTGGTTCGATGCGATATCATGAGGAACCTATATGGTCATGATGGCGTGTGTATGTATGTATGTGTTTGTTTGTTTGATAAAGGCTTAATGGCACCGCGACAACAAGTGTCAAATTGTGCCTGAGAGGTTGAATCATTCCAGAGGAAGGACAAAAAAATAATAGGAGAAGTCTGATAGAAGGATGGGGGCTAATAGCCAGGAAGCTGGGACCGAAAGAAGAAGTGCAGGGGTGTACAAAAAGGGAAAAGGTGAAAGTAGGTAGGGGATGGGGGAGGAGGACTAAATATGGTTTTAAAGGGAGGTATGTGAAGGAAGGAGATAATTTTATCCGGGGAGTTATTTCGGAAGAACTCGGCCATGGAGTTGTGATGGATGAATGAAGCTTGTGGAGGTTGTACAGGGGGCAGGCAAGAAGGACATGGTGGATGGTTAGGGGCAATGGCAGTTATTGCAGAGGGGTGGGGGAGCCAGTAAGGAGGTTGGTGTTGGTGAGGTGGGTGTGGCCTATTCTAAGGCAGGTAATGTGAAAGTTGTTTATTTGGAGAGATTGTGGATGATGGGTTTGGTGGGCTGGATGTTGTGGAGTTTGTTTTCAATTTGGGAGTCCAATGAGGTTTGCCAGCGGTTACGAACAAGGGAAGCGAGGAGCCTACAGGACCTCCCCAATCACTAGCCTTCATGTTGAAGCCAACGAACCCCCCTTTCTACTTAGATGTAAAAAGCTTAGCCTCTCCTATGCTTTTAGAGTCCTCACCAACACCCAGAACCCTGTTTACAACCTCATTAGGTACCCCAATTTCTCCTCCCTCTTTGATAGGACTAAAACCCTATCGCCCCCTTCAGCTTACGCATTAAATCAGACCTCTTTCAACTTGGCATCAACCCGCCACTCTCGGCACCTATTCCTGGCCCACTTTTCCGCCTTGGGCCACCCCCTTCCTTCTGTCCACCTAGACCTCTCCACTTATAACAAATCTCAAACTCACCCTAATCTCTTCATCAATCTCACAACCAAATCAAAGACCAACTCTCAAATTACACCTCCATCTATACTGATGGCTCCAAGGAAGGCAACAAGTCAGCTGCTGCTGCCATCATCCAAGACATCACCCTCAGTAGCAGACTTCCTGACCACTCATCCATCTTTTCAGCCGAGGCTAAGGCCATTCTCCTCGCCCTCAACTTTATTGAGTACTCTCCTCTTAGTCACTTTGCCATTTTCTCTGACTCAAAGGCTGTTCTTACTTCATTACTCAATCTTAAATGGGATAACCTCACCTGCCACCTCCTCCTCCGGAAACTCTTTTCTCCCACCCTCTGCAGGAAAAGTGTTCTTTTCTTCTGGATACCCAGCCATGTTGGCATCCCTGGCAATGACAGGGCTGATACAGCCGCTAAGCTTGCCCTTAACCTCCTCCCTTCCCCTTTTCCCAAAACCCTCTCTGACATCAAACCGCTTATCGCTTCTCTTGTTCGTGACCGCTGGCAAACCTTATGGAACTTCCAAATTGATAACAAACTCCATGTTATCCAGCCCACAATCCGATCAAATCCACCATTAACAACCTTTCTCGTATCGACAACGTTCATATTACCCGTCTTAGAATTGGTCACACCCACCTCACTCCTCCCACCTCCTTATTGGTTCCCCCAACCCCTCTGTAACAATTGCCACTGCATCCTTACAATCCAACACGTTCTCCTTGCTTGCCCCCTGTACAACCTTCCCAGAGCTTCTCTCGCTCCCCACAACTCAATTGCTGAGTTCTTCCAAAAAAATCCTCCAGATAAAATAGTCTCCTTCCTCCAGCATGCATCCCTCTACAACCATATTTAATCCTCCTCTTCCACCCCTCTCTACTCTGTTTTTAGTTTTACCCATGCACCTCCTCTCTCGATCACAGCTTTCTGGCTTTTGTTCTTGAATTTCTCTCATTCTTCCCCTGGTCTCTTTCCTTACTACCTCTAAAATGATCTGACCTCTCAGGCACAATTTGACCTTCGTTGTCGTGGTGCCGTTAAGACCTCATCAAACAAACAAACAAACGATAAGCACATTGATGTCAGAATGGGTTTTGGGGAAGGGGGTGGGGGAGGTTATGAGCAAGCTTAGCAGCTGAATCAGCTTTTCATTGCCCGGGATGTTGGGGCCGAGGTTGTCCACAATGTTGTTAATGCTTAGGTTGAAGAGAGTAGGAAAGAGAATGCTGCCGTGGGGGACACCCTATTCTTAATGGCAAGGGTTAGAGAGGGTGTGGCCAATACGAACTTGGAACTGTCTGGATGAGAGGAAGTTATGAATAAAGATGGAGAGGTGGCCTCTAAGGCTTATGATGTGAAGCTTGCAGGTAATGCCGTATTTCTAAGTGATGTGGAAAGCTTTCTGGAAGTCAAAAAGATGGCAATGAGGTGTTTTTTTTTAGCAAAGGATTCCAGGATCGCGGTGTCAAGCGTGATTAACTGGTCCAAGGTATTGCGACGTTTCCGGAAGCCGCTTTGGTGAGGGGAAAAGATTCTGTTGGTCTCGAGGAACCAGTTAAGGCTGGTTGATGATCCTTTCCATAATTTTGCAGAGACAGCAGATGAGGGCAATGGGGCGGTAACAGGAGGGGTCAGTGCTGTCCTGCCCCGGTTTGGGGTGATGACAGCTGTCCTCTAGATAGAGGGAAAGGAGTGTGAGGACCAAATTTGGTTGAAGATGGTGAGTAGGGTAGCGGTGGCCTTGTTGGGGAGGTGTTTCAGGAACTGGTAGGGTATCTTATCTGGCCCTTGGAGGTTGATGGCATTGTTAATGGCTTGCTTTAATTCAGATAAGGTGAGAGGGGTGTTGTAGCTCTAGGTGTTGTCGGAGGAAAAAGTAATTCTCCGGGTTTTGTCACAAGTGTTTTTGGCTTTGAAAGCATTAGAGTAGTTGGCTGAGGACGAGATGTTGCTGAAAGAGGCGGCAAGGTGGTTAGCGATATCCTTTTTCTCAGTGAGTAGATTGCCATTCCAAGAAAGATGGGATATGGGAAACTAGCCCACCCTCTGTGGAAGCTGTTTATCATACTCCAAATCTTCTTGGTGGGGGGTGTTGGTGGTGAGAGAAGAGATGAAGCTGTTCCAAGTGTTTGTTTGACTGTCTATGACAGTGTGTCTGGCTTTGGCACGACTTATTCAAAGAAGTTGAGGTTCAGGTTAGTTTTAAAGTTCCTGAGGGTTTTTTTTGTTCTTGATGGCAGTTTTGCAGTCATTGTTGAACAAGGTTTTCGAAAAGGGACCAGTCGGCCTTCTTGAGTTTTCAGTTGGGGGTGTGGTCTGTGGGGTTTGAAGGTTGGAGTGAATCAGGAGAGGGTAATGGTCACTGCCACAGAGGTCAGCAGTGACCTTCCAGCCAAAATCAAGGAGGAGGTTGGGGTAGCAGATAGACAGGTGAGGGAGCCTTTGGCGGGGTGAAGATAGGTCTGGGAGTTAATGTTGAGTAAGGGTTCGGTAATCGAACAATCCATGCTCTCTTTGGTGTCATATATGTGGGTTTGGATGGTGGGTTGTTTGTTGCCAGGTTGGCTTCGGTTTGTTGTTTGATGGCATTTGAGGTGTTGGGGTAGGGGAAGGAGGAGATCCTAAAAGAGGAAGGAAGGTTGAGAGGTAGTGGTGGAGGTGGTTTGTGTAATGGGTGTGGTTGAGTTGTTGGCAAAGACAATGGGCTTAGGGCTCGGTAAGTAGAGCCAGGTGAGGTCGGTTTGGGCGTGTCAATCAGTTTTAGTGGTGTTACGGGGTGGGGGGATGGGGGTATTGTATTGGTGTTTGAGCAGACCTCCGGGTAAGTGGTGCTGGGATTTAGGGTTTTTTAGTTTAGTTATCTATTTTTCCTGAAGCCAGGTGAGTATTTTTTTAAGAAGGAGGGGTGGTTGGCTGGGTGAATACCGTCGCAATTGGGGCAGGGTGGGGTGTTGGTGCAAGAGGCTCTGTCTTGGCCCGTGGTTCCACAATTGCCACAGCGCGCTTGACTGTGGCAGAAGTTCTTTCCATGGCCAAACCTCTGGCACTTATGACAGCAGATTGGGTTGGGAATGTATGGGGCAACCGGGATTCTGAAATAGCCAGTAGTGATGTGGGAAAGGAGGGTTGGTGTGGCAATAGTCAGGAAAAAAATCATTGGATTTCTTTTGTCCTGTATCCCACACTGTGCACAATATTAGCCTGGCCACTATTCAGGTCAAACAGGTTGATACTGATATTTGTTCCAAGCCATTCAAGCATGTGCTAATGTATTGAATTCTCAGCTGTTCTTTCGCTTGTTTGTGTTCAATTTGCATTCTTGTAAATTGTGTCTGTTGTGTTGTATGTAACAGAACATGAGGTACAGATGCTTGATTGTGTTCAATTTGGATTTTTGTAAATTGTGTCTGTTGTGTTGTATGTAACAGAACATGAGGTACATATGTTACAGGCATATTACAGGTCTTCTTAAGGTTTTGGTTTTCCTACATATTTAATTATACTTGTGCATCATGACAATTGTGTTAAAGGAATATTCCTGTGAATTTTCTTTGATATGATAGCTATGTAGGACTACTAACGAATCTAATTGGTGTAAAAACCATGTTGATATCTCATTCCATTTGGATGTTACAGCAATTCAAAGATTTCACTAGTGTGTTGAGTAGTTACATTGCAGTGTTATGTGTGATGTCATAATTGCAGAACCAAGATAAGTCTTTATGTATTTCTACAAAATGTTCATTTACAATGTATGATGCATAAGTAAATGTGAAAAGCATGTTCTTGTAAAGCGCATGTTAGTTATCTCAGTAAAACAAAAAATTGTTTCTGATAATTATGAAAGAGACAAGTAATTTTCAGAGAATTATATAAATATTCATCTTAGATCTGCAATTATGACACTACACTTGGCACTGCAAGGTCACTTTATCAACACACTAATGAAACCTTTGAGATGCAATAACTCCTAAATGGAATAAGATTTGATATCTTATGGATTTTTCACTAATTTGTTTCTTCAATAGTCCTCAATCATATGTGTAGAAATAAAAATTCACTGGAAAATTTCTTTAAAGGAATATTCCCATGTTTTTTTGTAACGTTCATAAGAAAGAGAATTTTTTTAGAAACAATTTAGTGCAAAAATCATGTTGATAGGTTATTCCTACCAGGAGATATTCAAATTTTACAAAAAAATGCCAATAAATGATTAGGAAAAGGCTCAGTATGACATCACAGCAAAACATTCTCCCACAAATTTATGTATTTTATTAAAATCTATCATCCTTTTTTATTAGTAAAACCTGCTAGAAAAATGAATTGATGTAAGTTAGGTTTTGGTATATATTGCCAAATATACCCTACTTCAATAACTTTTGGAAAGTTATTTCTAATCATACAGAAACAACCAATTAATGTTCAAAGAAATACATAAACAATTGGAATTGCCATTATGACATCATCAAACATGAATTTCTCCTACTGTACAAAAATGTAAAAAATGCAACTGGGAAATCTTTAAAAAAAATCCATATCTTCTGAATGGAATATGATTATCAACCTTGATTTTTGTACCAAATTGGCTCCAAGAGTATGTTCTTTCAAATAAAATTTTACAAACAACCATGGGAATATTCTTTTAAGAGTCAGACATTTCATGCATTTTGATGTTTATGATATATGAATTTCCATTTCAGATGGAGTCTTTATCCGACATTGCACCATCAGTCCTCTCTGATACCGGTCTTCTCTCACTGGAGCAATCTGATGTAAGTTGGCGGCTCATTTTGGTCAGTTGGCTGCAGTCCCGACCAGAGGATGACAGAGAAGTCTATGAGACACTGACCAAACGATATGTCCAGACGGTCCTAGAGTTCTTGGACATCAGCACTCGGCCAGCTATGATGGTCAGTCAGGCTGGACAGAACAGAAGATCCAAACTGAAGATGATCATTAACCTCAATGAGGTTAACATGGTGTCCACATTTTGCAGCATCTTAGAGGTAAGCTGCAGAATTAACCATGTAGGCATATGTAGGATTATTCTTAATGCCATTGCACACCTAACATAGCACAGCGAAATTGTTTTTAAACAAAATAATGGGAAACATGCATTCTGATTGTTTAATTCTGAAGAAAAGGTGTCATTATATGGCCTTTCAGATGCTAAGTGAAAAGTGATTTCAGGGGCATTTTTATGTCCATGGGAAAACAATTTGTGCTGTGACCAATGATATGTATGTATGAGATACCAAATTTATGTTGAGATATGCCTTATGCAGAGATATGCCTTATGCAGAGATATGCCTTATGCAGAGATATGCCTTATGTAGAGATATGCCTTATGCAGAGATGTGCCTTATGCAGAGATGTGCCTTATGCAGAGATGTGCCTTATGCAGAGATGTGCCTTATGCAGAGATATGCCTTATGCAGAGATATGCCTTATGCAGAGATGTGCCTTATGCAGAGATGTGCCTTATGCAGAGATGTGCCTTATGCAGAGATGTGCCTTATGCAGAGATATGCCTTATGCAGAGATGTGCCTTATGCAGAGACAAGCCTTATGCAAAATATGCCTTATGCAGAGATATGCCTAATGCAGAGATGTGCCTTATGCAGAGATGTGCCTTATGCAAAGATATGCCTTATGCAGAGATATGCCTTATGCAGAGATATGCCTTATGCAGAGATATGCCTTATGCAGAGATATGCCTTATGCAGAGATATGCCTTATGCAGAGATATGCCTTATGCAGAGATATGCTTTATGCAGAGATATGCCTTATGCAGAGATATGCCTTATGCAGAGATATGCCTTATGCAGAGATATGCCTTATGCAGAGATATGCCTTATGCAGATCGAGATATGCCTTATGCAGAGATATGCCTTATGCAGAGATATGCCTTATGCAGATCGAGATATGCCTTATGCAGATCGAGATATGCCTTATGCAGATTGAGATATGCCTTATGCAGAGATATGCCTTATGCAGAGATATGCCTTATGCAGAGATATGCCTTATGCAGAGATATGCCTTATGCAGAGATATGATGCAGAGATATGCCTTATGCAGAGATATGCCTTATGCAGAGATATGCCTTATGCAGAGATATGCCTTATGCAGAGATATGCCTTATGCAGAGATATGCCTTATGCAGAGATATGCCTTATGCAGAGATATGCCTTATGCAGAGATATGCCTTATGCAGAGATATGCCTTATGCAGAGATATGCCTTATGCCTTTTTCTTTAAACCATCGAAATCCTTAAGGTGCTTAAGCTGTTTTGCTTTTTTCTCCTGTTTTAAAAAAAAGCTATTCTGAATGTGAATTAACTTAGCTTTGTGACATTTGTTTTGGAATATGATCATTCTAGCAAGTGAAGATTTGACAGCTTACAAATTAGATCATATTAGCAAGTGGCCGTGTATAAATAAAGTCCAATCATGTTTAAAGTGTTTGATATATTTCATCTGCTTGTTTTGTCAGTGTATCATCCCTGGAGACCTTGAGTTGACAGAGTTGCAACATGAACGTTACCTCAACTTTGCGGCCATTTGGGCCTTTGGAGGAACTCTTGAGGAAGCTCACAGATCCACCTTCAGCTTTTGGTGGCGCTCACAATGGGAGGAGTTTATCACCTTTCCAGACTTGGGTGAAGTCTTTGATTATTTTGTGGATGGTGAAACCCATGAGTTTGTGCACTGGAAGGATGCTGTTCCACCTTATAGCATGCCTCCCCATGAAGGGATACCCCTGGATGCATTTGTACATACCATCAGCACTGAGGTGAGTCATTAGTTTTGGATGCATGATTACAACTTGAAATTGTAAGAAGTGTTCTTCTCATTTTATTACACTGATGATGAAGAAAGCAGTATCAATCTTATATGAGAGCTTCCTCATATATAGTTAAACACTTGTAAACAGCCATTTGTGTAAGCCAATAGGAAGCCTTTTCCAAAGATTTATTGACTGTGATACCAATTATTGTTTTTTTCTGGCCTCAACAGCAAATATCCTATTTACTGGGAATTCTCTCTGATGCGGGCAAACCAGTGATGTTGGTCGGTGAATCTGGATGTGGGAAAACAGCCATCATCAATGACAGGATCCGAACTGTCTGCTCTGGTGAGGTAGCTGAAGTCCTGGCACTAACAGTCACAAGTAATAAGTGAGTGGATCAATGCTTTGATATTCACTTCATGTATGTTTTTTATGGTAAGAAGGTTTGTGATTGCCAATTGTTGAGATCAATCTTTGTAGGCAATAATTGCGATAACAATTACATTATGTCTCAGGGATAGTAATCACTAGTTGGGTAAATGCTAAGTTCTCGTATAGTGCTTTATCCATGCAAGTGCATGCTCAAAGTGCATACAATAGATTGAGGCGGCAGCCAGCAAAGGCACCCATGCTAACACTATTACCCTGCTTTGTTCACTTATGTTGAGCACCAAGCTAGAGGGCAGCAGGTCCCATTTGATGAAAATCTTAGGTATGCTCAATCAGGGATCAAACACACGACCTTTTGGCTGCGGGTGCTCTGCCAATTGAGCTAACCAGTTGGATGTGTTATTGACGAGAGACATAGTCACAGATGTTGGTATGAAGGATTGAACCTACAACACCTGATGTGTTAACAGTGATAGTGGTGGAGGATGGCAGGAGCTGGGACTAGCAGGGGCTGGGACTGGCAGGGCTGGGACTGGCTGGGACTGGCAGGGGCTGGGACTGGCAGGGGCTGGGACTGACAGGGGCTGGGACTAGCAGGAGCTGGCAGGGGCTGGGACTGGCAGGAGCTGGGACTGGCAGGGACTGGCAGGGGCTGGGACTGGCAGGAGCTGGGACTGGCAGGAGCTGGGACTGGCAGGGGCTGGGACTGGCAGTGGCTGGGAGGGGCTGGGACTGGCAGGGGGCTGGAACTGGCAGGAACCTGGGAATGGCAGGAACAGGGACTGGCAGGGGTTAGGGCCAATTGTTCATCAAAAGTACTGCCTATAAAAGTACATAAACTTTAAATTTGCAGTCATTCCATTTGATGCATCAAATTATTCATCTGATTTTCATTCAGTTTATCAATTGTCCATCAAGGGTCACAAATTAATGCACATGTATAAATACCAGTGCCGGCTTAATCTCTCATGCACGATTTCTTTTGTCATCTGTGAGTTGTGTGTTAACGCCTTGTGTTTTTTTCTTGGCTGTTTAGATTCACGAACAGTCGTGTGCTGTGGCAGCGGATGGAAGAGCGGCTTGAATGGAGGCATGGTAGAACCTACGTTCCAAAAGGCAACAAGAGACTTATGTGCTTGGTGGATGATCTTAACCTTGCGCATGTAAGTAAAAAATACATAATCCTGAGAGTTAATTTGAGAGTGAATAACATAGCAAGATAAAGACTAAGAGGGCTAGTCACCCCATAGAATGCCAAAATATCACCACCACTTCGAAAGAAAAATACAGAAAATCTAAGCAAAATAAAAGTAAATGTAAAAAAGTTATCAATTGTGACTTTGAAATTGTGAACAGAATCCGATCTGACCACCCACTCTAAAGCCAACCACTCCGCTTATTAGCAACCTTTTGAGAAAAGTTAAACATCAATTCGTGAGAACTCTGGTCATTTTCAAACTTTGCCCACGTGTCAAATGATGATTAGCTGATACATATGCAAGAAATTACAGGAAGTCAAAGCATCACTACCAGATGGGAATTTAAAAACTGAATTGTATCACCTTATACTCTTTTCAACTCAAGTATGGTCAAACTAAGAATCTTCTTTGTCAAGATTATTTAAGAAGAAAGCAAACATTTGTAATTGCTCAATTTTTTTTTTAAAGATTAAGAATTTAATTTAATATTGATTTTTAACTTACTCTTGCTGCCTGTGTAATTAAAAATTAAGAGAAAAATACATTTGAAATGTCACAACATTTTCTTTTGCGCTGAGTAAAGACAATACTTTATTATGAATATTGAAAATTGCTAGGAGAATTGTTTTGTGCAGTCATGACTCATAAATTTGACATGGTATGGCACTTTATATTTTTTTTTACGTAATTCAGAATTGTTACCTTAAGCCTTTATATGGCTGTTTCATCTGCATAAGCTTGTCTTGTACAATTATTATTCTTTGTTGACCTTGTGAATGTATAATTAATGCTTTGAGCTGTATCAAATTGCAACTTCTTAGATAAATATAAAAATGAATTTTCAACTCATGATAATAATAATCTAATGATTTATGGTCTCACCAGGTGGATGAATTTGGACGCCAGTCGGCTTGTGAAATGGTCCGTCAGCATCTGGACTGTGGCGGGGTGTACGAACCTGACACCTACAGATTACGAGAGGTGAAGAATCTGACGTATGTGACAACAGTGAATACAAACATGCCAGCAAATGTACCACACCTCAGCCCTAGACTGCTCCGCCATTTTGCAGTACTTGGAATGCCTATCCAAAGTAAGTTGGAGCATAAGCAACTAAAGATTTTGTGTATTCTGACAGCAATTTTGAAGGTTGTTCTGAAGGCTATTTCATGATAAGAGCATGCAGCGGGCAATTCTTGAAAAAGTTTGAGATTTATTGTATTTGAGAAAGGTTGACATAAAGATAATCATACTTTAAAAGAAAATTTGATCCAAACTTAATTTTACTCCAAGCATTTCCTTCCTACCTCTAGAATGATCTAACCTCTCAGGCACAATTTGATCCTCGTTGTTGTGGTGCCGTTAAGCCCTCATCAAACAAACAAACAAACAAACCATTGAGAAATATTTTTATGGAACATTTATAATTTTGTGTATGTTCCCTGGTGGGTAGCATTAAGACACTTGTTGAATTAAATTTGTATCAATTGAAGCTCTTTTAAAGTAAGGTAATAAAATATGGTGAGTTTGTATAAATTATAAATTATGTTATGTTATGTGTTAAAGAGCATTTTGTATGATGAACTTGGCTGTAAATAAATGGTTTACTTTATATGCAAAATAATACAATTAACAGGTATATGGATCTGTAGAGGCAACATTTGTGGAATTGCTTTAAAATCTTTTAAAAACTATCATATTATCAAAAAGTAATCATAAGAATCAGTTTAAACATTGACCATTTTAAAACATTTCTCTATCTCATCATTTTGCATATAGTGTGATGTATTATGGGTGACCTTGGCATTTCTTTGGATATCCCTTGTTTTTTTAATGTCAATCATAATTCTTTGAGTTTTTGCTGTACCTCCAATCAATTTCTAACAGGAACAGGCTTTTCCATCATTTGCAGTGACTAAGATTAAAGAAAGAAATTCAAAGACTTACATAAAGATTTCAAGCTGTGCGCCCAGTGATACATCACAAATTTTGCATGAATCAAACTTTGATCAGCAATGACTAACAAATTTTCAGTACTTTTTTCAAAATTTAAAATCCAATCTGCTCCGATTTTAATACTCTCTCAACCAATATTAAAATTGCTACATGTCCACACACAGATTACCATCGTAAAAAAGTTTTCTTCTTATTTCCTGAATACAGGTCCTCGGAAGTTCACACTATATTTACAACATTGCTCAACACCCATTTCTTGACACCATCAACCAGCACCTCCTCAGCTAAGGATCACAGAGTAGGTTGTATTTCTCAGGTTTACACATACTTAAAGTTTTCATTTATGGTCTTGAAAAGAAATATGTGAAGTTTTATCGATCATAATTAAGTGTAAGGAAAAGTTTCATAGACTGGAACAGAAATTTTCTAAATTCATATTTCTCAGTTATCATGTACATTTAAATTCGAAGTTGTGTAGTAGCATAACCTGGATCTTTGGTGGCATTTGTCCAAATTTATATTTTTTGTATCTAAGCAAGATTCCCCCTCTTTTGGTAGGCAAAATGTATTTGTGACTTTGCATACCTCCCCCCCCCCACACACACCCACACACACACATACACTTTCAGTGGGAAAATCCTACCCATGTTAAAGAGAATATCTTTGATGTGACAACAATCTATGTTTGTGTATTTTGCATCAGCATTTTGAAGTATTGTTATTATATTTGTTGTTGAAAAAGATACAAATAAAAAGTATTTGAAGTGTTTTGTTGCATTATGCCCAATTCTCGCTACAAATTTTCAGTCTTTTCACCCGCAAGAACCTCCATTTCGGCGGGTATAACTTTTAGACTGTGCTAGAAGCAATTAAGAAACCCACCACAGATAGTTCAGTGATTTTACGCTGTGATTACAATCCCAATCATCTATATGCACACAATGGAACTGATTTTGAAGGGGCAGGTATTGTGGATTTGGTTACTGCAGGGCCAAGTTATGCGTATAATGTGGGGCTGAGGATTTATTTGGACTTTTAAAGGGATGTTTTCATCAGTGAGTTATAAACACTCTGGTGAGTTTGGATGCATTCGGCTGAAAATTTATAGCCAGAATTACATTAGTTGTTCTGCTCCTTAAAGTTTCAAACAGTCAGACCCGACCTGATAAATAACCAGGTCGGGTTAGATTTTCCCTCTTTATTTTCTTTATTCTGAAAACCTTAGTTGTCGTGGAAGTTGGTGCTGAGTATCATATTAGCAATGGATGAAGTCCTCATTGTGTGGTTATTTTAATTAAGATAAAGTGGTCTCACTATTTGCTACAGTAAGTTTGTGGTTATGATTTGCTGCAACAAATTTTGAAGGAGAAGGACACGTCATGATTCATCATGTGGCTCCTTTTCAGAAACATCAAGTTAGTGATAAAGAAGAAGAGAAACTGATAGCTCTGATTTCTATGATCGTCAACGTGACCATTGAAGTCCAAGATCGCATGAGGACGATGTTCCTCCCAACAGCAGAGCGCTGCCACTACATCTTCAACCTCTGGAATATGAGGAGTATTTTCAGGTAATAAATTTCAGTAGATATCCTTAATAGCTCCTTTCAATGGATATTTGAATTGCATTTTCCTTTTGATCCACCTTATTGGCTCCCCCAACCCCTCTGCAAGAATTGCCATTGCACCCTCACAATCCATCATGTTCTCCTTGCTTGCCCCCTGTACAACCTTCTTAGAGCTTTCCTTGCTCCACACAACTCAATTGCTGAGTTCTTCCAGAAAAATCCTCTGGATAAAATTACCTCCTTTCTTCATCATGCTTCCCTCTACAAGCATATTTAATTCTCCTCTTCCACCCCCTCTCTCTACTTTGTTTATGTTTCACTCATGCACCTCCTCTCTCGATCACAGCTTTCTGACTTTTTGTTCTTGAATTTCTCTCATTCTCCCCCTGTTTCCTTTCCTTCCCACCTCTAGAATGATCTGACCTCTCAGGCACAATTTGACCCTCGTTGTCTTTGTGACGTTAGGCCCTCATCAAACAAACAAACAAACAAACCTTTTCTTGCTGGGCCATTTTCACGGAAGTGACTTTTTATGAATAATCATGTGGATTTTCACTTTCAGATTTATCACGTAGTGACAAATGTAGGATCAACTGGAAAAGCTTTTCTTGCAGTCTTGACATCGTGACGAATGTGTTTAAATGCACATTACTATGATTTGAATGTTTCTTTTAACCTGTTTTCTATAACTAATAAATTATTCAAATTGTTTAAATTTGATAAGTGACACAAACTCAGATAGCAGAAAGTACTACAGTATGCATTCAAATTTTGTTAAAGGAGCACTAGACCGAAAACCGAGGTCGCTAGTTTTTGCAAATTTCACAGATATGTTATCGACCAAAGATAGATAAACTTCATGCCTCCATAGCCCGCAGATGACATGAGGGCATAGGTCACTTGAATATTCATATTAACCAGAAAATTGCTATACCGTTGAGTGCTAGATAAACATTTGATTTTTTGGGAACCCCCCTAAAAATACACTCTAATTTTTGGATCTAGTGCTCCTTTAATTACACATTCACCATTATGTCAAAACGAAAAACAACTTTTGCACATTCACCACTATGTTAAAATGGACGTTATGATAAAGGACTCTTGGGGTGTAAAAACCATGTTGATGTATTTTTTTCTCCATTTTTTGTATGATTTCATTTCAACAATTTCACCAGTGTCTTAAAAAGTGACCTTGTGTTGGCAGTGTGATGTCATAATCGCAGATCCAAGACACTTCTTTTTTTCTGAAAAATATTTGCCTCTTTCTAAATTATTGGAAACATTTTAAAGAAATAGAATAAGATATCCATGTGGTCTTTCACCAATTTCTTTCTTCAATAATACTTTATCATATATATGAAATGAAAATTCACTGGAATTTTGCGTAAAGGAGCAATATTGCTGTACTTATCACCAATAAATACAGTGCAACATACATACTTCTATGATGTCCATAAAACTGTATAAATGAAATAATCTGTCCACGTTAATTTAGTCCCTTTTACATGTTTAACAGATCCTTGATTTAATATATTAAAGTACTACCCGTAGAATATACTTCTGCTAATTATTGAAATGTTTATTCCAAATTGTTTTGTAATTTTTACTGTGAGTAGAAGCTATATGGCAAGAAATTGATGTCAGTAAAAACTGCTCCTGCAGTGTATGACATCACTACGATTTATTTTGAGACAAGATTGCCCCTTTAAATGATGGAACATTGTTTATTAAATTTTCATATTTTTCCCTCTTGTCTTTTGCAGAAACATCTGTTTGTCTCTCAAGACTGGCACAAAGATAAGCAGTCTGCTCATGTTATGGAGACATGAATGTGAGTGGGTGTACGGTGGTCTTCTTGTCAGCCCTGTAGATTTTGAGCGTTACCAACAATCTTTTGTAACTGCTGCAAGGAAGCAGTTCACCAGCGAGGAACTGGTAAGCTGTTCCATCATTTGATTGGACAATTTGAGATTTAATTTTATCCTGCATATATCATAGATTAGCAATTGTGATTGTTATAAATTTATAAAAGTATAGAACTTGCTTTTGCATGTAGAAAATTGTTAATTGTATGAAATCACATCCTATTGGGTAATTTTAATTGTTAATTGTATGAAATGACATCCCATTGGGTAATTTTAATTGTCAATTGTATGAAATGACATCCCATTGGGTAATTTTAATTGTTAATTGTATGAAATGACATCCCATTGGGTAATTTTTTTTTAGGTGACACTTCATGTAATAGTACAAGTCAAGCTTAGTTTCAAAACAAGAATTTTGTTTTTAGTTGAAATTTTACAATTCAATATCAGGCGAAAAACTGATAATTATATTTTATGTTGTTTTTATTATTAGGTTGGTATTTAATACAAAGTGCATGCTTTTACCACAAACTCAATTTTACAAATAACAAAGCATTGCTATTCTGTCTTGAATTTATAAAGTTTCAGAATTGATGAAATTGATACAAATTTAATCGTTTTGAATTACATTTGTCAAGAGAAAGCAATAGTGTTCTATTTGCCTTGTGGTGTAAACCATAATTACAATGTTTTGGTATGATCTAATTAGGCGATTCTTAATAGGCGGCCCACGGGCCAAATCTGGCCCACCAGACAATCCAATCTGGCCCGCGAACAATAGTTATTATACAATGCAATACATGTAAAATCAATCTGATTGAGATTGGTGAAAATCACAAAATACTCGTTTTTATTGGGGTTTTTCTTAGGCAGATCAGCTCACTAAAACAAATAAAGCATATCAAATAAAGCTTATCAAATAAAATGTTATCTTTAGTTCCGCTATAAATTGGACTCGCGGCTTGTCAAAGTAAGGTGGATAAGAGAATCACCAACATCTGACGTTCCTCTTTCTAATCGCGCCGGTTCTCAACTTGTTTGTATTCAGGGATTGTTTTGACGGATTTTGTTTGTCACATGACGCTGGTTTTGCTACGCGTTTGGTGCATGGCCTGAAGCTGTTGTGAAATGATGCCCCTTTGAAAAATTTAATTAAGAACCCCTTATCTAATTCATACAGCAAAAGAGGAAAGGGTTTGGTTAAGAGTTCAGTTTTAATTTTGTACACTTGGAGATGACGTCAATCAATTGCATTTCACTTTGTATTTATCTATTCTGTTACTAGAAAAAAGCTTTCTCTCATCTGAAGGCGACTTTGAGTTATGATAAAATGAAAGCTCATGACACTCATGAAGTGTTGGTTAGTACACTCAATATTGAACAATACTGTCACTGTAGATTCTCATATGTAGATGTTCATTCTCTTCACAAGTAAAAGCTGTAGTTACAAATTCATGATTATAAAAGTTTATATTAGGTGCTTTCAAAGCTGCAAATATAGGTATGTTGAGTATGCAATGTAAAGTAAAATTCTTTAAAATATTTGTAAAAATCCTGTAAGTAACAAACAAGTTTGTCAAAATCAGTTACAAATTGTCTATTGTCAATTTGTTTTTATTTTCAGGTCTTGATTGGCAATTTTTAATTAAAAATTGTGTTGTACATACATACTTTGTTATGTATATCAATTGTTTGTGATCCTCTGCCATAAGAAAGAAGAAAGTAAATGCTTCTAGCAAATAATTTATGAATCATATCCCAAGGTTTGACATATCACTTGTCCTGCTGTCTGGGACAACCAAAAACAGGACAACCATAATTTTTGCAAGCTCTGCCCTGTGGTCAACCTATTTTTTTAATAAAAAATGTGCTAAACATACGCAGGGCAACCTTATTTTCTTCCCAAAGAACATAAATTTGGGTAATTACACCCAGTGGGTAGGTTTTCTGGGGTTGTTTTGTGGAACCCTGTTACTTTTTTTGTTTTTTTCTCATCAGTCATATAACACATGCAAAAGATCATCATTTACAGTTGTTTTTCAGGCGAGAACCAATTCATGATAGAAATATAGAACATGTATCCTTGTAATATCATATATGTAAAAGTAGAAAGGAACTACATAATCAGTTGTACATATTTATGTTTCATATGTTATCATTAATTTTATCATACATGATTCTCTCTTCCGTGTTAAACATTTGTCCTATATGTAGCTTGCTCATGAGTTAAAGGATCGTAAACGTCGAGCTGAGATGGCAGTTAAAGGGGAACAGACGGTATGCCCATCTCAGCACCCTTTGTGCATTTTGCAGTGTTTACTAATGTTCATTGACATTTTGTTTGTTGTGCTTTGTTATTTTCAGTAATTCTTTTGTTGAAGAACATAGAATAATTTTAAGGAAGTGACAGTGAAGTTCCTATATTAATTCTTAAACTAATACTGCTATTATATTAAGGAGAATAGGTAGCTCAGTTGGCAGAGCGCACGGCTGAGATGCTGAAGGTCCCGAGTTCAGGTCTAACTCGATTTTTCCACAGCTATGCAGACAGATATGCTGAACATCAAGTGTAAGCATTTCGTCTGCATTCAGCTGTCGACAAAAGTGACGCACGTTGAATGGCACACACTGTCCTTCAGAGGGGACGTTAAGCTGCCGGTCCCGACGCCAGGGGAGATTCACCCCTGCCTGGTTCTCTGAACACTATTCGAGAAGAGAAGCGTGAAAACGCGGTGTTCATTCACTTTCCCTTTCAAGTACTAAGTTCATGAGAACTAGCCTGTTAGTTAGAGTGCATTTGAATAGTTCTTTAAACTAGAAAATGTGCATATAAATTCCATATATCATATTATGTGGGAACTGCTTAGAAATTTCAGATTTTCATTATTATATTTATATTATCATGGTGGCTGTTTTTTCAAAGAATTTGACAATAAGAAAACATAGTATCTAAATTTGTTGTTTACCAGAAGGTAAGATTTTGCCATGTATCAAACTAAGAGTTTACCACTATCTATGCTATTATTATATGAATGCCTTGATCAGAGATTCAATCATACACATTCAACAATCCCAGCTTTGCCCTTAAAAAAAACATGGTATCTACATTTGTTGCATATGCCCAAAAAGCAGAGTGTTGCCATGTTTAGAGGCAAGAGTTTCAATTATATTTTGTTCACATGGTGTTTACATAATATGTTTTGTCACATTGGGGGAATGCAACAGGCTGTATAAGAATCAACACCTTATTTGTATCAGGGGATCTCTATCAGGGGATCTCTATCAGGGGATCTCTATCAGGGGATCTCTATCAGGGGATCTCCATCAAGGGATCTCTATCAGGGGATCTCTATCCAGCTTTCTCTTTGCAAAGTAGTTTAATTTAATTTTCTGGATTGAAAGCCTCAGTTTTCAGTCTCTTCAATTCGGTTATTATTATTACTTTTCTATATTTGGTTTACTAACTTGTTAACTTTGAGCCTCAAAATGTATCTTCAAAACATTTCAAACCCTTCAGGAATGTAAGGTTGTGATGCTTTCTCTTTGCAAAGTAGTTTAATTTAATTTTCTGGATTGAAAGCCTCAGTTTTCAGTCAGCCTCAAAATGTATCTTCAAAACATTTCAAACCCTTCAGGAATGTAAGGTTGTGATGCCATTTCTAGTCTCATAACAGTCAATGCATATGCTGCACAAAACAAAATTTTGCACACACAGACTGAGTGACGACAAGAGCAAACATGAATTACACCTACATGTATGGGCTATAGGGTTTGAAAATTTGATTCCTGTTACCCAGAATGGTTAGCAAAGGCAATTTTGGAAAACTATGGATCCAAAGAAGTGCCATAAATGGATCAAAACTTGTGGCAGGACGGAACAACATTTAAATGTCAACAATAGTCATGCATGACTGGATTTGAGGAATGTTTGCCCCACCTAGTTATCTAGTTGCTATGGTGGATGTGGCTTATTTTCTAACTCAGAGACGTCAATTAGCGGTTCTCCATTATGGGAAAACATGGGAGTTTTAATGTCTTGTTCCTTTTGTCAAACTGATTTCGTACATTATATCCACTTGATTTAACATTTTGGAACATGATATTCTGATTAGAGTTTTCCTTTTTTGCTTTATTTATTTCATTTCATTTCATAGTTCTTCACAACATTCAAAACAAACAATAATAATAATAATAATAATATTATTACTAGTACTACTATACTACTACTACTAATACTACTACCACTTCTAATAATAATAATATTTGCAATATCATGGGGCTTAATTTTTTTTTTTACATCATTAACCCATAAAATTAACTTTGATTTCCTTAAATTCAATCTGATTAAATGTACGATATATGGAAACAATTGTTCTTATGAATGCACCTTTTGATTATAAGTGATTTACTTGGAGAGTAAGACTGCACTCGTGTCTTTTGATTTATAGCATCTGGCATATTTATGACAGGAATAAAGTCAGCACCTCAGATGGAAAATAGTCCATTGATTTTAATATTGTTGTGAAACTAAGTAATCTCTATGATAGTTGGTGCATGGAATTATAAACCTGACATTCATTGATTTACAAGTAAGTGGAATTGATTTGATGCCAGAATTTAAGAAACCAGTATCCCCTGATCAAATTCAAGAAGAAGAAGTTAATACCACATTTAAGTGACATATTTTTCAAATTTTTTGACACAATTTATTTCTAGAAAATAATAATACATATGTGTAACAGACAAATTATATCAATCTTGGGTACTGGTTTCTTGAATTCTGGCATCAAATCAATTCCACTTGTAAATCAATAAATGTCAGGTTTAATTACATGCACCAACTATTATAGAGATTACTAAGTTTCACAACAATATTAAACTTAATGGACTTATTTTAAGTGGCATGTAGTAACCTCTCTCACTCATTACATTAAACAAAGGGAATTGTGGAAGGAGTATTAAATCAGGCAGAGTAAAAATACTGGAATTAAGCCCAGTAAAGGTCTTCATGTGTGATTTTGCAAAGAATTGTTGTATTGCATGATTGTCATTATAGAGTCTATATCTTAAACTTTGTGATTATTTCAGAGGGAATAGTTTAAGAAGTCTGATTTTCCCTTGATCCCAAAATATGTAGAAGGAAAAAAAAGAAGAATTTTTTCCTGTAGGATTAAATTGCATTTTTAAATTGAATGGATATATATATATATATATATATCTATGTATCTTTGGGTTTTGCTTGTTCATAAAATATGTAGTTTTAGCTATCCAAATAGTATATGGAGTTCATGACTAATTGCATGAACTATTATCTAGACAAAAAAGTTGAGTCAGCTTTTGTAAGAAAGACAAAATTGATCATGTCAAATCTGCTGTAAAAATTCAGTACCATTTTTCTCGTGAAAATAGTTTGGTTCATTTGGTGCGTGCATCAATTTAGACATATGTACATAAATGTATGTACTATTTCACTTCCAGCTGGAACTGCTAATAGATCTCGACCAGCCCCTGTTCAGCAATCTGGTCCAGCAAGATTCAGGCATCGTGACAGCTGGCGGTTACAAGTCAGCCACAGCATCTACTGGGAGCACGGTTGGCGAACAAGACACAACAGACCAGTATCAGCCATGTGAGGACGTTCAGCAAATGAGGGCGCTAGTCAAAGATGCTGTTGATGAGTACAACAAAGGGCAACCTAAGATAAACTTGGCTTTATATAGAGTGAGCATAGTTCATTTCGAAAGGGAAAATGGGTTCAAACAAAACTTGACAATGTTTCATGATTTTGAATTTAGTTGGTAGAATTGTATGGTGAAGCTGGGAATTGGCATGTTAGTTGTAGTTTGGTTTAATTTACTTTTACACTTTTTGGCACATGCCAGGGAAAGCACATGTTAAGTCATGTTTTTTTAGTGTTGCCCCAAGGATATCATTTTTACATCTCTGGCACAACTTGTCTATCAAGTTGTGGTATCTACTATCATTTTGTCTTACAGAAATACGAAAAGTGTTGATAAAATGGCTTAAATTTGTGCAAGATTATCCGATCTGAAAGGTCTAGCTTTCTTTCAGATTTCTCGATGCTTATTGTATTCAAGCATTATGATGGATTTTTGATTAAGTGATACTTTTGTACAAGTAACAGATTTCCATTTTTGTTAAAAGTCACTGAGATATTGTTCAGGCATTGGAAATTATGCAGATGAAAAGGAGAGATATTTCTTGATAGATTTAATTTTTATAAGTACAAATGGGCAAGTATTATAAAGGTATACCAATTTTAAAAAATGGAAAAATGGCAGTTGTACTCTAAACTGAAGTTTTTTTTTATTTCTGTTACAGGAAACTATTCAGCAGGTGTGTCGCCTTGCACGCACCATCCAGTCCCCTCATGAGGTGGCACACTCTTTATTGGTGGTTGAGGGCAACCCTGGGCTAGGTTCCCTGTTTGCTCGTTTAGCTGCTAATCTGTGTGGATTCAATGCATATGAGGTCAATCCATCGCCTACTACTGCATCCAGGCAGTTCAAACTGGATCAGTTCAAGGCTGATTTGGTGGCAGCATACACCAAAGCTGGTGTCCGGGTAAGCTCTTTTGGGTGCATTTTTGCAAAGCAGATATATCTTGAATTGGTTTTTAGGACACCGTTTTCTTGATAATTATTACCTAGTATCTCAATTGTTTTTTTCAAAGAGGCTACATGGGACTTAATTAATGTCACTGTGCTTGGAAAGTGTTGTAAAAAACGTTTTCAGCATTTTTAAAAATGCTTTTGTGATAATATTCCGTGGTATCACCTATTTTTGATATCTTCTTTAAATCATTTTGCAAGTAGACTAACCATGTTTGTTAAGATAAAACAGCATCAATGACATAGTCAGAACAGCACCTGCCTTACAGGTAACAACACCAAGTAAAGCGCTCACTTTAGCATAGCAAGGTTTAACGTCCCGAAAGCATCTACTGCTGGACATTATATCAAGACGGCCATGGCCTTTGATAACCAGTTGTGAACTCACTGGTTGCAGTTTGGTAGCGTTTTTAAGCAAATTAAACAAAATGAAGAGAATGGCAATATTGGTAATACCAGGGACAATTTTGTAAACTTAGCTAACAGCATGTTGTAACTTGGTACATTAGTTTATCTGGCAACAAGCTGTTTTGGGAGAATATCAGGAAAAACAACAATGTCTGTGCACTTTACTGACAAAAACAGTTTTGATTAAGCTGAAAATTACAACTCATATGACAAGATAAAAAGTTCCACATAATCACCAAGAACTTAAATTATCCCAGGGTACCAAAACCTATGTAATCCAAAAACATAAGGTGAAATCCTACAATGTTGGTAAGACAGGTGATTACTTCTTATCTATGAATGTACGTTTATTTCTTATTAGGGGGAGAAGCTGCTTCTGCTGTTGAATGAAGAAGACTTGCTGGAGACTGATTACCTGGTGTACGTAGAGGAGTATGTAGTGACTGGTGCCATCAGTCACCTGTTCACCGCGGAGGAGCAGACATCGGTCATCAACTCCATCAGGACGGAGGTCACCGCAGCAGGCATCACATACACCAGGGAGACTGCGTGGGACTTCTTCCTCAAGTATGTTACACACTGTTCCCATATTGTACATTGTTTTGGTGTATTATTGAACTTGTTATATGTTTGGGGTACTATTTATGCCAAAATGTTATGCATATTCATGATGCATAATCCACTTCCATTAGTAGGATTGTATTGATAATAATGTTACATTTTGCATACATATATTTTGCTGCAAATGATTATACGTAGAGTGTATGGACACGCTGAATGTGGATAATGAAATGTGCGTTTAATTTTCTGCAATATTTGCCTTTATTTTGGGGATTTTGTGTCACTCAAACCCTAATGGAAAAAGAGTATGAGTAACTCCTCCCCTAACCCCTCCCCCCCCCTTGCCAAGTTAATGTATCATACTTTTGCATTTATTTTCCTTCTACTCTGCCAAATCCACAAGTCATACATTTCTTTCAGAAGGGGGAGGGGTACTTGGCAAGCTACAAGGGTTTTGGGAAACACCTGTATGGTATCCCTTGGAATTTGGTTTGTGTTGCTTGAGCTATTGAATACTTACACATTCTCCATGCATATTGATGTTGAGAAAAAGACACAATAAGTGGTAAAATTATATTTCTTGATTTTTGCAAAATGTAATCATATCGTTATCTTGTCAGAACTGTGAGGAACAATTTCCGGGTAGTGCTAGTTTCATCATCTAATGGGCCTGAGTTCCAGATAAAGTGTAGACAGTACCCATCCCTGATTGAACACCTCAACTGCATTTGGTTCCAACACTGGACGCAGGAGAGACTGGTTGACCATGCCATGTACCACCTCAAAGGTACCATTTACACTTCCATGTTCTTCTACTAAGAAATGACATTCTAAACTCTGATTAACATGAACAAACTTGAAATAATGAACATTAGTTTTTGATGAAAATTAGATTTCTGTACTGTCTAAAGGTGGGTTAATAAGGTGCTGTGGCTCAGTGGTTAAGGAGTCATGCTTGTATTCAAGAGGTACCCAGTTTGATTCCCATTGTGTCCTTGAGCAAGACACTTTACTTAATTGCTTCAGTCCACTCAGCTGTGAAAATGAGTACCAGTACTGCTGGGGAGTTAATCTGCGATGGGCTGGCATCCTGTTCAGGGGGAGTTGTGTACTCTCAATGGAAACCAGTGATAATCACCAGTCCAATGAGCCTAATGGCTCGGATGGATTTAGCTTAGCCCTAAAGGTGACATTGTAATTTATCTCAATTACTCATACTTCCTCTGACGAAATATTGCACATCCTCATATACTGCCCACCCCTCGCCCTTCGCACAGCTTTCCTCAACTCCTTCAATTAGATTGCTGAGTTCTTCTGCAAAAACTCACCACAAAAAATCCTCTCCTTCTTACATCACACTCTCTCTCTCTCTCTCTTGGTGCCGAGTCTGGAACAGACATTAGCGACCATGGCCCTCCAGTCACTTTTGTTTAGAGCTAAATGCATAAACTTATTGTTACTTAGGCTGTTGTTGGTTGCCCAGTTGTTTAAGCTTTGGACATATTTAAGTCGCTGCCTTTCTCTGCTTCTTTTGCCCTCAATTTTTTCACATACTGCAACCCACCCTTCCGATAAACAAGCCCAAAAAATTATATCTGTCTCCTTCTGATGACATCATACTAACTACTATAGATACATCTAAACCTCCCCTCTCTCTATGTACCTCCTGCTCATCTCACTATTTCCTCTCAACCTCTTTTTACCTACAACATAATCTAATCTCTCTGGAAACATTTGACCATTGCTGTCGTAGTGCCGTGAAACCTGACCAGCCTTGATGGTCATACTCTGTATTTGTCTTTCAGGAGTAGAGTCCATGAACAGCATCCAGAAAGAGAACCTTGCCCACTTACTAGCGACCATGCACCTGTCCATCAGGCAGCTTGATGGAGAGGAGAAGGGATGCGGCAGATACAAACATCTTACAAACACCACATACGAGAAGTTTGTAGAGAGGTAACTAATTCAAGAATTTACACTACGTGATCTGGAATTTACACTACGTGATCTGGAATTTACACTACCTGTTCTGGAATTTACACTACATGTTCTGAAATTAATACATGTTCTGAAATTTACCTACGTGTTCTGGAATTTTACACTTTGTGTTCTGGAATTTACACTACATGTTCTGGAATTTTACACTAAATGGTCTGGAATTTTACACTACATGTTCTGGATTTTACACTACTGTACGTGTTCTGAGGTGGTTGTATTTATTTCAAATTATTTTCCACTTTTTATGTCTGCAGTATGACCTCACCTTTTTTCAGAGTATGTAAGTTACTGCTTCATGCTAAGTTCTGGTCTATAAATCTGTTTAGTTTGCCTTTCGCTGGATATTTTTGTTGGTCTGATTATAATGAAAATATTAATTTTTAAAGTGCATTTTTTTTTTTTTTTTTTTAAGTTTTGTACAAATACCAATAAATCGCCAATCAAAAGTAAGTTTAATGAAGTAAGATAATGATTAAGATATGACTTTGTATTCTTGCTACACATTAAAACAACTTAATTGTCACGTTTAATATGATGTTTTCTTTTTTGCATTATTAGAAAAGTGTCTAGCTCTTAGAAATTGTGTATTTTTTAAACAGGGCAATGACTTTTACATGAAATATTGGTAGTTTCTTGGTCCACCCATCTCATGGAAGCAGCATACTAAATGTGTTTTTGTGTTTTACTCAGATTTTTGTCCATGTACAAGCATCGTTATAACACCATTTATGAGGAGCACAACACAGTAACCAAAGCTCTGCAGCACATCAACAGAGAGAACAAACTGGCAGTAAAGCTGCAGAAACAACTGGAGCATGAACTAGTAGTCCTTGAAGAGAGAAAAGAGGTAGATTTATTCTTATCTCATATTATGCTTTAATCTTTGTAGTCTTTGTACTTTTGACATGGCGAAAATTGAAATTTTGAATTGAACATTTTAAAATCAAGTGCTTCTACTGGAATGACTGTTGCTGTTGTGGAAGTAAATATGATGTTATGCCATATTGCAAACTGATTGCAAAAAGTGGATTGCAGCCAGGTAAATGAACCGCCTCAGAATAGTTCACATTCCATTAGCTGGTCTGTTTCTTAAAAAAATATACACTTAGACCCGATGTCCTTAAAAAGGAGATTGGGCCAGACATTTTCCTATCTTTTTCTTTATTTTAAAACCACAAGCAATTAAGCTCAGGGTCCAGACACGTGTTACTTAAAATTACATGGTCTACTGCCCAAGCCACCACAAGCCTTCACTTTGCTTGCAGAGTACAATAAACAACCATTGTTTTCTTTGGTAATACTAACTGCTCAGTCAGTCAGCTCTTTTATTTAAGTAGATGTTTCATTACAAGTAAACCCTGGATGAACTGCTCATCAATTAATGGGAGGTGTATTCCAGGGAGGATAATTAGTTTTATTATTAACAGTAATTAGGTTTGTGGTTTGGACTTGCTGGAACAGAATTTCAAGGATGCCACAGCTAATGCACTTCTGCCACTCCCACCCACTTAATGGCTCCCCCACCACTTTCCAATAATTGTCATGATCTTTTGGGAGCCAAACACATCCTCATAGACCACTCACCCTCCACAGAGCCTCCATTAACCCTTCAATTACATTGCCAAGCTCTTCAACAATAAATCACCCAAAAAGTAACAACAACAACATCTACTAAACCTCTGCCTTCCCTACCTATTCCTTACTCACCTCACTATCTCCTCAACCTCTCTTCAACTCTGACATATTCTAATCTCTCTGACACAAAAATGAGTTTTTTCTTCATTTAGATTCATTTTAAAACTATTTCTACTCGTACTTTATTTTTCTGCAGGGGACCATTAAATTATTGTCCCAGATTGGTCAGGATACATCCATTGCTGAGCAGCAAGTCAAAATTGTACAGAAGCAGTTGGACAAGATACACAAACTGAAGGAGGTGAGTATCTTTAGCAGAATTGTTCTGGTGTTTTCAGACTGATCTGAGTAATGATGTTGAGAAAGTTGGGAAAAGGAAAAGGTTATCACATCTTGAATTCTAACTAATATAGTGTGAATTTATCTCAAAATATGTGGAGCTAATTGGCGATTCCCCTGCTCCACACCACAGCTTGAACAGGAGTATCATTGCATGTGTAAACATGGCCTTGTAAATTATAGATGTGTCTTTTCTCTGCTTTATGAGAAATGTGTCTTACAAGATATGAGCCTCACTTTGCATCTTGTCTTTCTCATCAGGTTTTACCTGAATATGGCTTGGCTCATGAGAAGGCTGTTTTTAAGGCAGCAGCGGTGGTCCAAGACACCAAGAAAGTGGTTGAGAACATGGACCTGAACAGCTTGGGGAGATGAGGACGATGCAGAAACCTGATGTGGACATAGAGGACCTCATGGCATCCATCATCATGATTTGTGAGTCTTGTTGATTGTGATATTTATTACTTTTTATTTCATCTTAAGTATCATTTGATCCTTCCAGTAATCATTATCGTTATCATTGTTATCGTCATCATTATCGCATCATAATGACAATCATCATCATCATAATGACAATCATCGTCATCACTATCACAGTCATTGTCATCATCATGACAGTAATCCTCCTCATCATGACAGTCATCATAATCATTATAACAGACATAGTCATCACAGTCATTGTCATCATCGTCATCATGACTCATTGTTATCATCATGATAGTCATAATCATCAGTACAATCATCGTTATCATCATTGTCATAGTCATCATTACAGTCATCATTGTCATCACCATCACAGTCATTGTAATCATCATCATCATGACAGTCATTGTCATCATCATGATAGTCATTGTCATCATCATGATAGTCATTGTCATCATTACAGTCATCTTTATCATCACAATGGTTGGAAATCATCATAACAGTCATCATCATCATCATCATCATCACAATCGTTGGTCATCATGACAGTCATCATCACAATCGTTGGTCATCATCATGACTCACCATCATCACAATCGTTGGTCATCATCATAACAGTCATTATCATCATCATCATAATCGTTGGTCATCATCATGACAGTCATCATCATCACCATCGTTGGTCATCAGCGTGACAGTCATCATCATCACAATCATTGGTTATCATCATGACAGTCATCATCATCACCATCGTTGGTCATCAGCGTGACAGTCATCATCATCACAATCATTGGTCATCAGCATGACAGTCATCATCATCACAATCGTTGATCATCATAACAGTCATCATCACCATCGCTGGTCATCAGCGTGACAGTCATCATCATCACAATCATTGGTCATCATCATGACAGTCATCATCATCACAATCATTGGTCATTATGACAGTCATCATCATCATCGTTGGTCATCGTGACAATCATTATCATCACAATTGTTAGTGATCATTATGACAATCATCATTATCACAATCATAAGTCATCATCATGACAGTCATCATCATCATCACAATCGTTGGTCAGCATCATGACTCATCATCATCACAATCATTGGTCATCATCATCAGTCATCATCACAATCATTGTTATTATCATCAGCAGTTTGTGTTACTCTTTCCCTCCTTTCTTGAAAATTTTCAAAAAAAACTTGTCCCTGTGCTTCAATGAAAGTTGACTTGTTGCTAGCAAGCAATTCAATATTCTAGCATCAAAATGCAATATTTGAATTGCAAACTAATCTTTCAAATTATTTTATATTTTGCAGTAAAAAACCCATCATCAGATCTGACATGGAATAAAGGAGCCAAAAGACAAATGGCGAACATTGAAAGGTAAGACTGATGTAATGACAGAATGTGACATGCTGCAATGAGAAACACAAGCTATTGATTTGAATTACTTGGATACATTTTGACCTC
This sequence comes from Chiridota heheva, assembly GCA_020152595.1. Classification (NCBI taxonomy): domain Eukaryota; kingdom Metazoa; phylum Echinodermata; class Holothuroidea; order Apodida; family Chiridotidae; genus Chiridota; species Chiridota heheva. The sequence continues at coordinate 62,129 of JAIGNY010003738.1, read as the reverse complement.
ATTTCCAGGCTTCACCATGGACTTTTAGATCATGAATGAAAATTGATTAAAGGGGCATTTTTGGGCCCACTAAAGCAAAATTCACACTGGTATAAAAAGTTGCATCCCACTAAAGCGAATTTTTTCTATTACTAAGCAATTGCATTTCTTGCCAATTTTCCAGTATTATCAGAAAGCCTGAATAGTAAACTTAATTGTGTGTGTGTATGAGGTCAAAACATTTTTCAAATATTTGTGTCATGACTGATTTTCCAAAAGTAGTTAAAAGATTTCCCACAGTTCTGAATAAGTTATCGAAAATCTTCCCACGAAAAGTCACGACAGATTAATGTACAGAAAACATCTTCACATCCATCCATCCATCCATCCATGTTCATTTGTAGTAGGCGCCTTTTCCATAGGATACAAAGCGCCCAGAATGCTGCCCCAAAGTTCAGTAAGTAATACATGATTAAAAAAGAAAAGTCTTAAGACATGTTTTAAACTGTCCAAGTGAACTGGCATGGCGAATGTGTGAAGGCAAAGAGTTCCAAACATGGGGTGCTGCAGCTGAAAAAGCCCTAGAACCAGCTTTGGTGTTAGTTCTGGGTTCAGTCAGGAAGTTTTCAGAAGAGGAGCGAAGGGATCGTGCTGGTGTATAAAGTTTCAGACTGTTGGATATGTATTCAGGTGATTGATGTATCAGGGATTTGTAGACAATAACACATGTTTTGTACAAAATTCGCTGTGACACAGGGAGCCAATGCAATTTGTTGAGCAAGGGTGAGGCATGATCACGACGACGTTTCCTGAAGATAAGCTTAGCAGCTTTATTTTGGAGTTTCTGTAGGCGATTTACATTTTTTCATGGTAATACCATTCAAAAGGGAATTACAGTAGTCCAAGCGTGATAGGATGAGTGATCGAACAACATAATGACAGGTTTCAGCGTCAATGTACCGACGAATCTTGCCAATGTTTCTAATGTGATAATTAATTGTTTTACTAAGTTGTGTCACATGGTTGTCCATTGACATTCTATTATCGAAAGCAACTCCCAGATTTTTAACTGAAGTGACTGGTGAGATGCAAGTATTGCCAAAAACAAACTTGAGGTTCTCAAGGGCTTTACTAGCATTTGATGAAGAGAATATGATACACTCTGTTTTGTCCTCATTAAGTTTAAGTTTGTTTGCAATCATCCACTGTTGGATATCTTTTCTTTTGCAATTTAATGCACTTTTCATCGTACAATTACATGGGGGACGCTTTTAGAGTAATTATTTTACCACATAAACTGTGATTTACCCAAGAAATCTACATTAAAAAAATCAGAATTTCCCTGAAGAATTCCTGATTTTCCCGCGTTTATAACCGCCAGAACTGTAGATTTTTTCCAGCTCCATGATTTTCAAAGAAAATTGCTCACCATGCCATGTTTGATGTGCAACAGCCTTAAGTTTGGGTTGTACCAAGGAGAGGTTTTCAGCCATGTTGGCATCCCTGGCAATGACAGGACTGATGCAGCCGCTAAGCTTGCCCTCAACCTCCTCCCTACCCCTTCTCCTAAAACCTTCTCTGATGTCAAACCGCTTATCGCTTCCCTTGTTCGTGACTGCTGGCAAACCTCATGGAACTCCCAAATTAATAACAAACTCCATGTCATTCAGCCCACAATTCCGATCAAATCCACCATCAACAACCTCTCTCTATCGATAACGTTCATATTACCCGTCTTAGAATTGGTCACACCTACCTCACTCACTCCCATTTCCTAACTGGCTCCCCCCAACCCCTCTGCAACAATTGCCATTGCACCCTTACAATCCATCACGCTCTCCTTGCTTGCCCCCTGTACAACCTTTCAGAGTTTCCTTTGCTCCCCACAAGTCAATTGCTGAGTTTTCCAGAAAAATCCTCCGGATAAAGTTATCTCCTTTCTTCATCATGCTTCGCTTTACAATCATATTTAATTCTCCTCTTCCACCCCCTCTATACTTTGTTTTTGTTTCACCCAAGCACCTCCTCTCTTGATCACAGCTTCCTGACTTTTTGTTCTTGAATTTCTCTCATTCTCCCCCTGTTTCCTTTCCTTCCTACCTCTAGAATGATCTGACCTCTCAGGCACAGTTTGACCTTCGTTGTCGTGGTGCCGTTAAGATCTCATCAAACAAACAAACAAACTAAAAAAAATTGCTCACCACACCATGTTTGATGTGTAACAGCCTTAACTTTGGGTTGTACCAAGAAAAGGTTTTTAAAAACTGACTTAAAACTTGAAAAATATTAGAATATATCTACACCAGCAGTTGATTTCGTATTACAAAAGGAACTATTTTAATGGAATGAGAAAATCTGCTAGTTTAAAGCATTAGTATAAAAAGTGTGTTACTCAGAAAACTATTTATCTACACTATATTTTTTAAGGTTTATGGAAGAGCTGATATCGTTTGATGATTCGGAATTACCTGAGACGACCCTGAACTTGGTGGAGCCCTACCTGAAGAAAGCTTCCTTTCAGCCACAGAACATGCAAAGAAAAACCAACAGTACTGCTGCCATGTCACTGTGCAAATGGGTCAGAGGTGTTTGCAGGTGAGTGTCCTACTTTTTTTATCAAATTTGTTTATAATGATGATAAATTGTAAGATACAATCTAATTCATTTTTTTTAATTAGATTTATTGGTGACAGATGTAGAAAGGAATTGGAAGGTTTTAAATTAAAGATTATTGTTGAGGCGGAGTGTTCATATGCATATTTAATGCACAGGGCAAAGGATTTTGGCCCGGGTAGGATCACCCAATTTTAGGAGGGTCATTCGTGAGTGCAAAATCTTTTGAACTGCCCATTAAATACGAATATAAACATGATGCCAAAAACATTAATCTTTTCATAAAATTTCTGTTTTAGATTGTTAAAATGCATAAAATACAACAAAAAAGAATGAAAAATGAGAAAAAGTACATACATTTTTTGGCTTTGTTAAAAAAATCACCTGTTGTAAAAATGGACTCAGCCAAATCATGAAGCTTGTGCATTATGCAAATTTAATGCATGGGTCATGACAATGCAAATACTCCATACAATTTGTATAATCTTAGATAGATCTTAGATATTCTGGGGTCCCTGATTAAAATCCCAAAGTAATGTCATTATTTCAAAATTAACACGAATTAACAAAAAAACAATGCCCTCAATTGTCTGCGTGATGTGTATTCCTTTAAAAGACCTAACATTTAGTTTTATGATAATACTCAAAAAAAAAAATCTATCATAGAGGCTGAAGAACTAAAGAAAGGTAGTCAAGCTCTGGGGTGGCTAAAACATACATATGGTCTATTGTATTAATGGTGGGGTAGTTGACCCGCTTCAAAATCCAATTGTGCTCAAGGCTTGAGAACAAAACCTATTATCATACTAGAAGCTTAATCTTTGGTAATTTTTCAACAAATTTCCCGAAAATTTAAGAACAATGCCAAAAGGCATGAGGTGACCCTTCCTACGACTATGTACCTGTAACAATCTAATTAGATGTAATAACATAAGTTGTATACGTATATTATAAGACTTTTACCTTGTTAACAAAAGAAATATAAAAATCGTATAACATATATAGATAGATAGATAGATAGATATATAGACTCATCACAGGTATGAACATACCTTGTAGTGCATTGTGTCTGCACAGTATGTCTTTCATTTGTAACAGGATTGATAATTAGAGATTAATGTTGAAGCAGAATGGCTATGTACACATTTAATGCACAAGGCAAAGGACTTTGGCCTGAGTAGCATGGCCCGACTTTGGCAGATCCTTTAAGAGGGCAAAGTCTTCTGAACAGTGGATTCAATTGTATAGAAACATTATGGCTTAACATTAATTTGTTTAGTAAACTTTTTTGTGAGATTGTTTAAGTTGTTTAGAAGAAAATAATTGAAATATTGAATATTTTTTCCACTTTATTTACAAACTGTACACCTGTTTGTAAAAATGGAAGATATCATCCTATCAAGGTAGTGCATTAATACTAAGATTTAATGCACTGGTCATGACAATGCAACTACTCAAAATAAATTTGGTAATTTTAGTTACTGTTTGTTTGTATGTTTGAAGGTATCATCGCCTGATGATTTCACGAGTGAAGCCTCTCCATACACGAGTGGAGGAGACGGCAGCAGAAATCAAAGAGGCGGAGCATAAGCTATCCATACTGGAGGGCAAGAAGAAGGTATGGAAAATTCAAACAATGACAAGAAGGTTATTTTTAATATCAAATGCTAAGGTGAACGATATCACATGAGATATAACCAGATCAAACATAAATATAGATGACAAGGCATTATAAGAGAAGTCCTCATGAGCAAATTAATGATTGACAGCGGCTTTGAAATGGAATGAAAAGAATCCTCAGCTACATCTTGGTCTCGAGAGAAGATGATGATGCACCTGAGCCTTGAAGGACTAGATACCTGAGTCATACTATAATAAAAGATCCTTGAGTTATACTTTAATAATAGATCCTTGAGTCATACTATAATAATAGATCCTTGAGTCATACTATAATAATAGATCCTTGAGTCATACTATAATAATAGATCCTTGAGTCATGCTATAATAATAGATCCTTGAGTCATACTATAATGATAGATATTTGAGTCATACTATAATAATAGATCCTTGAGTCATACTATAATAACATGATATGTGTTTTTTTTGAAAATAAGGAAAATTTCATTTTTTACACAAACTTGAAAAAATGAAAAAAATGAGTAGTGATATTGTTTCATATGATTTTCCACAAATCATAGATGTGTGTGTAATTTCATAAGAATTTCAAATAGTACTTTCAAATAACAATTTTGTCTTTATATCACTTAAATGTATTTTGTTGTGGCAAACGGGAATGGTTTGTTGTAAGAAAATGATCAAGTTAGATTTGAATAAACTTAGTTTCAGTTTCATAATGTGAAATGCATCATATGCTCAGAAAATGATCCTTTTGTGGTAGATAGGGATGTACTGTATTCTGTTGTTTATTTCTAGATATATGAAATGTTTTAGCTTAGGATTTGGAAATTGGCAGCCCATGAGATATTTGCATCTGTTTCACATTATTTATGTGGCTTTCAGACAATCAGGCTGTAATGGTTATGCGGTATTGATATGATATTTGTACATTGTTTGCATTGATAACGACTCAATGAATGACACACATTTGTGAAGATTTGATTTGTTGGATTATGAGGGGAGGGAGAAGTGTAATTAATTGTAGTGGAATAAATTTGAATATGAATGAGTACTTTTAAATTGCAATTAAATTGGTTGTTATTCTTTCATAATTGAAATAGTTTAACCTTTGTTGCCACCTCACAGTCCACCATGTCCTCCTTGCCTGCCCCCTGTACGACCTCCCCAGAGCTTCCCTTACCCCTCATAACTCCATAGCCAAGCTCTTCCCAAAAAAAACCTCCAAATAAGATTATCTCCTTCCTTTATTGTGCCTCCCTTTACACCATATTTAGTCCTTCCCCCCCCCCCTCTTCCTCACTACCCACATTCACTCCTTTTTTTCACCCTTGCTCTTCCTCTCTTGATCCCAGTTTCCTGGCTATTAGCCCCCGTACTTCTCTCAGACTCATCCTATTTTCTTTTCCTTCTACCTCTGGAATGATCTAAGCTCTCAGACACAATTTGACCCTCGCTGTTGTGGTGCCGTTAAGCCTTCATCAAACACACAAACATACCTTTGTGACACAATATAACCTTTGCTGTTTACATGCTGACAAATCTCATAAATTAATCAATGTTTAATTATTGCAATCTTATCATCGTTTTTCATCTGAAGAGCCTGGAGGAGAGGTTGCTGGACCTGGCCCAGAGTTTTGAAGGAGCAACCGTGGACAAGAATGACCAAGAAGAGCTGTCAGAGAAGATGACCAAACAGCTGGAGACGGCGAACAGGTTCAGAGAGGTGAGTTAAAAGATTGAGCAATGTCAGTGATGGACTCTTGTTTGGATTTTGAGATAAATTGATGAACTAAAGCTTCTTGTTACACCCAAAGTAAATACATAGAGTATCACAACCTATCATATTTTCAGGGTAGATTTAAGGTACGTGGACGATCAAACATTTAAAACAAAACAAAAGTCTTTAAGATTTCAGATGGCCTCAGAAGTTCACAAGATATATCTCTTCAAAGTTTAAAATAATTTAGAATATGTGATGATGCAAAAATATGATAGCATAAATCAAAATTGATACATGCATCGTCTGGAGAATAGTCCCATCTACCTTTATTCCACCCTTCCTCAATGAAATAATTTAGATTAAAGCTCTCCTGAAATATTTTGGAATCCATGGCAAAAACATTGATCATTTTCCTTTATCTTGAAGATCCTGGCCATGGAATATGAGCATTGCATCCAGATCTGTCAGTCCGTATCCCAGAGGGAGTTTGCCATCTCAGGAGCTGTAGCCGTTGCGGCAGCATTTACTACATACCTGGGCCCCTACGAGACCAAGTTCAGACGTTCCATGCTCACCATTCATTGGCCGCTGTGTCTGCAAGAGAGAGGTGTTCCACTGGTCATGGATGATATTGATCCCATGAAAGGTTGGTGTCGATTTTTGTATATTTCACGGTATTAAATGTAAATTAAAAACATAAATATAATCAACCAATAAATCAATCTCTGCACAAAGTGCAACAAAATTAAGAGAATTTCACTTAGGCACTGTAACATAACAAAATGACGGGCTAAGAAGGGTTAGTCACCCCATAAAAAGCCCAAACTAACACCACCACCACAAAAAAAAAAAAAAAAAAAAAAAAAAAAAAAAGATGTCCAAAGTTAGTAAAGAGCCTATAATTGTTGACTTTGAAATTGTGAACAGAATTGGAGCTAAGTATCCACTCAGGCAAACCATTCCACTCATTAACAACTCTTTGCGAAAAGTTAAAATGCCGAATATCTATTCGTGAGAACTCTTTGGTCAACTTCAAACTGTTACCACATGTCACATGAGGATTAGCTGAAACATGCAAGAAAACAAGTAAGCACAAACTATGCAAGAACAAAAATGGTTGCAAATTATAAAACACAATAACATGACAATTGAAAAATACATGGAGTTGAACATAGTTTTAGTTTTCTTTAAGAATGCCTAACGAGAAAGATTCTGTCATGGATATGGTACTGTCAACAGAAAGCATTTAAGGGCTGATATGTCCTGAAAAAATAGCAAATGATAAAACAAACTTTAAAAACAAAAAAATCAGCTGTATAACTAACACTTTTTGTAAGTTGCAACCATCTTTTAGCTTCATTGTGTCAAATTGAAATTCATGTCTGTCTATTGCTAAGAATAATCACTGGTTTATTTCTTTACTTTTCATATGTGCCCAAAGGCCTCATATAGTAAAATGTGCCGTTTTTGAGAAATATGCCATATGATCTTAAAATATGTCATTTGATGTTAAAATGTGTCCTTTGATGGTGAAATGTGCCATTTGATGGTGAAATGTCTCCTTTGATGATGAAATGTGCCATTTGATGGTGAAATGTCTCCTTTGATGGTGAAATGTGCCATTTCATTGGATAGTTAAATGTGTCCATTGATGGTGAAATGTGTCATTTCATTTGATGGTGAAATGTCTCCCTTGATGGTGAAAAGTGTCATTTCATTTGATGGTGAAATGTCTCCTTTGATGGTGAAAAGTGTCATTTCATGGTGATCAATTAATAACAAATTTCCTTTGCAGGTTGGATTGTTGAGTGGGCCATAAATGCCGAGCCCAAATCAAGACCGAGCACCGTAGGCTTCAGCAATCAAAACAGTCCACGCAAAACAAGTCAGTCACAAGCAGAAAAGGCAGAGGTTGATGACGAACAAGGGGAGAATGCAGGCACTAGTGAAGAGCCCAAGGAACAAACTGATGGTGTAGCGGATGCTGAACCAGCACTGCAGGCTGATACCAATGGTGGTAACAATGATGGTAATGAGGTACTGGTGGATATCCTACCACAGCCACAAGGTTTGTACAGTGTTGGTAAAATGGTATTTTATTGTTGCATGTTTGTAGGTTTTAGTACCACAAACTGCACCAATATTTAATTAAGTATGAAGGATGTTTTGGTTTCATCATTTACAAAAGAAAATACCAAGGTCACCCTGTGATGCATCACAAAATCTGCATAAAATATGCAAAATGATTCCAGAGATTGAAAAATGCTGTAAAATAGTAAATGTTTAACCCATTTTGATGAAATTTTTTGCCACTATGGTTTTCAACAGATTGTTAATAAATTTAGTTCATATTGCCTCTACACGTCCACGGAGTTAAAGAAATTAATTATAAAATTTTCAATGGCTTTGAATAAAGGTGTTGAAAATCTTCCCACGAAAAATCGCAACAGAAATAATATTAATGTAGTGAATACACCTTTATATACTTAACTCTTTCGCAATCAATGTACTTTTCATTGCAAAAGTTCATGAGGGATGTTTTTAGAGCACATATAGTATTGTTTACTCAAGAAATCTATTTTTTTTTTTTTTATTTAGCTCGTGAATTCCTAATTTTCCTGCAATTATAACTGTCGGAACCTTAGATTTTTCCCAGCTCCGCATGTCCATACATCATAAAATAATTCTTTTGTGATTAATTTGCATAACAACAGATGCAGACCCACTAGAGAACATCAACAACAGCAGGAACAGGGAGTACCCTCTGAGCGAGGCAGCAGAGACGCTGCACACCTACACCGTGGATAACTTCGGTCATGTGACCCGATCGGAATATCAAAAGTACATCCAAGCGATGCTGAAGCTGCTGGTGGGGGAAGAGGTGGTGCAGGAATGGATCACGAAAGGTGTGTTGGGGGAATCATTTACCGTATGGATGGATGTGTAGTGTTTTGGGGTGAAAAGTGGGGGCAAATTTGAAGGGTGATAAGGCATTAGCATTTACAGTAGTAGCTCTAAGCAATTTCAGTGTTGTAGGGTAAGTCTGAGTGGTTAAAATAAAAGAAAAATTATTTCATTTAGTTGTAACAGTCATACCTGCCCTTATGCCTTTTATCTCAAAATTGATCAAACATTTGTTTCCTTCAGATTCATTTGAAATTTTCTCTAGAATGTTGTACAAACTGAGGGCAGGGGTGGGGGGGCAGTCGTTTCTTTGTGCACTGATGTAGAGAGATTACCTAACCATTATGCTTTTTAGTGAGAATATAGGCCACATTCACGCAACATATTCATGATTTAACAGATATGCATGCTATAACATGCTACCTCCATGTATGTAATGCATGTTTTAAGGTAATAGGTATGGGCCAATGTGAAAGGTGGTGGAACATACACATTTGGTATTTACAATTGTTTCCTTGGGATTCTTATGAAATTTTCTATGAATATTTTACAAACTGAGGAGGTACAGTTGTTGCTTGCTGCACTGATGTTGATCATAGTGTGTTGATCATAGTGATGTTGATCATAGTGATGTTGATCATAGTGATGTTTATCATGGTGATGTTGATCATAGTGATGTTGATCATAGTGATGTTGATCATAGTGATGTTGATCATAGTGATGTTGATCATAGTGATGTTGATCATAGTGATGTTGATCATAGTGATGTTGATCATAGTGATGTTGATCATAGTGATGTTGATCATAGTGATGTTGATCATAGTGATGTTGATCATAGTGATGTTGATCATAGTGATGTTGATCATAGTGATGTTGATCATAGTGATGCATAGTTTTTAGTGAGAATAGACCTATTAGTTTTATTTGACATGGATATCATTTTACATGTGTGCATGCTGTAACTTGTTATCTCCATCCTATGTCATGCAGCTCATTTTAAGTCCCCATGCACTACAAGCTTGCGGATTTGTGCATGATACAAAATGCCAAACCAAGTACTAAAATATCAATTGTCATGACGTCAAAGAAATGTACCCACTGGTTTTTGAATGATTTTATTTGATAATAATTGTTTCGTTTTTAGGTCTAAGTCTTAAACAGATGGAGAACATGGCCATTCAGATGTCATCATGGCAGCGCCCTCCGTTCCTGATCGACCCATACATGGAGGGGGTGAATCTACTTCGGAGGTTCCTCTTTCCAAAGAACCTTACCAACATTGACATGTTCACAAGGTGAATAGCGGTCTTGTTTGGTTTGAAGTTTATACGTTATGGAGTGTTTTTTTCATTGTTTGTTATTCTGAGATGCATTTGCAATTGTTTGTATTATATTTTGCAACGTTTTATTGCAATATTGTGTTTGAAGTTGCATTTATGCCTTTTTGATATATGTGGGTCTGGGTTTTGCAAAGAATTGAACAACTTGTATTCCAGCAGTTCTGTATGTGGTTATGAAAAGAAAAACAGATTTAGAAAATATTTTTTGAATATTTGGAAAGTATAATGTATCTGATCTAATATTGCAATTAAGAGTGCAAATGCCTTGTTGTAGAAATAGACCCCCTTAGTACATTATTATAATTTTTTGCAATATATTTGTATGAATAGAATATACACCATATTTAAGACTCAGGAAATTTATTTTAATTTTTTGAAGGACATTTCATATATAAAGTGTCTGATGCCATTTGCCTGTGAAATTATGATCTTGCAGCATGAATGTTCTTGAAATGCCTTGTTGTAGAATTATAATATTTAATAAAATAAATATTAATGTTTTTCCTGCAATATTTTTGTATCAATAGCATATACACCAATATGTAAGTGATGAGTTGAATGTTTTTCTCTTTTGCATGCTCATGTTTTCTGTGGAATCATTGTAGATGGTATGTGTTTTCTCATTTTCTAGAATCATATCATAGACTATGCCTTCATTGCTTGCATATGTGTACATTTTATACAATAAAATAAGAAATTAAAGCAAGTCAAAGGTCTGTGTACATAAAGCAAATTCAAATTTGGCTTTGTATTGAGAAAACAAAAGTTGTTGAATGTTTTGGCACTATTTTTGTCAGGCATGCCTATTTTATGTCAGGCATGCCTATTTTCTGACAGGCATGCCTATTTTCTGACAGTCATGCTATTAGAAAAAAAAATCATATTTGCCTTTATTGTTACCTGTATGTTTGAGCAAAGCAAAGTGATTTTGTTGAATAGAATATGATTGGGGTCAATGTAAGTAACAGCTTTTTAAACCCCAAATTATATTTTTTAGGTTGTAAAATTCACACAAATTTCAGTGATACCTGAGGAATGGATCAAGAAAATTCTTAAAAGGAACATGACAAGCTATTCATTGCAAATTGTATCAAATTGTATGTGTGTATATATATATATATATATATATATATATATATATATTTATATATATATATATTATATTTATATATATATATATGTATATTAAATGTATATATATTTATATTTATATATATATATACATATATATAAATGTATATATATATTTATATATATTTATATATATATATATATATATATATATATATATATATATATATATATATATATATATATATATATATATATATATATATATATTTATATAATATATATATTCGGTGTGCAATGGCCAAAAATCAAAGTAAACACAACTGAAATACAGTTATTTCCTTATTTCTGAAACAAATTTTCTGATAATTGTATGGTTTTGATTATGTGAATACTTAAATTCATTGTATTCCTGTACTATTTGAGTATTTGGTCATCCGGGCATTTTGAAAATCCAGGACTTTTTGTCGGTGATAACGTGCTACGATTTGTGCACAAGTGAACACCATGCTTTATTCTACATACGCATGAAACATATACTTCAAATTTCAAAATGATCTTTTCTACGATATTTTCCCCTCATTTGCAACAATTTCCTGCAAAATTAAAATTATCAAAGCGAACGTAGAGATTTAGGCCTCTAAATGTGATGGATTTCACACTGGCTGTAATGGTAAAATGCTTTTGTTTTCACCAACAAACTGGTTGTTCAGATTTACGCACATCATTGTGACATCATCCCGAATACTCAAAATGAAATTAAAAATTGATATGACATGGGCTGTTTGTATTTTGAAAATAGAAATTAGATGCAGTTATTGATAGATTTTTTGCTCAGTTTTTGGAAGAAATCCATTAGAAGCTTTTGTTGTGTGGTAGCAGAATTTATCTCCCATACAATATCATTGCATATCTGTATAGGGAATTTTTTTTGTGATAGTAAATTTCAGTCCAATTTTCATTAATTTCTGTTATCTCATACTGTGGCACTCTAGTGTGTACATGTGCAACCCACCTTTGGAGTATAAAGGTGTCATTTTACCAACATAACACACTGAATCCATTACCACTTCACATGTTGTATGTAGGTGAAAGAAATCTGTATTGTACCCACAACTTCCAAAAAAGAATATCATGCGTAAATTGTAAGTTGTATGAATTTGAAAAGGAAGCGGGTTCAGATTTTCTATTCCATTTGATTCACATTTCACGTTTTGTTGAAAATCTTTTTTTTCCTGTGTTTTTCAATATTTTGAAATTTCTGGGAGATATAGATTTGGTATTTTAACCATGGGGCAGCGGTCACTTTTAGATAACAAAGATTCCTTTTTTTTCACCTTATGTACAACTTTTGTTGGGTTTTTTTGGTAGAATTAATCCCCTGAACTTGCAGTCAAGAAATAGGGATCGGTAATAACTCCCATCCGTGGTTTATCTAAAACAGCTGTAAAGCGAGGTGTAATTTAAAAAAGATTTGCTTTTTTTACCTTATCTACAACTTTTGTTGGTTTTATTTGGTAGAATTAATCCCCTGAACTTGCAGTTAAGAAATAGGGATCGGTAATAACTCCTATCTGTGGTTTATCTTAAAACAGCTGTAAAGCGGGGTGTAATTGAAAAAAAAAAAAATCAAGTTTCTTTTTCGTACCTACATACTAGCTAAGACTGCTTGGTGATTAATACTGTTATATTGTATATAGGGAAAACCCAGCTTCTAGTGCTTTAGAATCAAGTTTTTAAAAATCTTTAAAGATTTAGTAATGTTTTTGACCAAATTTAAAATCTTGCAAATGAATTGAAATCCTTGGTTTTGAGGACTAAGCAGTGCACAAGACAACGTTCATATTATCCGTCTTAGAATAGGTCACACACACCTCACTCACTACCACCTCCTTATTGGCTCCTCCCAACCCCTCTGCAACAATTGCCATTGCACCCTCACAGTCCATCATGTTCTTCTTGCTTGCCCCCTGTACAACCTTCCCAGAGCTTCCCTGGCTCCCCACAACTCAATTGCTGAGTTCTTCAAGAAAAATCCTCCAGATAAAATTATCTCCTTCCTCCATCATGCCTCCCTCTACAACCATATTTAATTCTCCTCTTCCACCCCCTCTCTCTACTTTGTTTTTTTCACCCATGCACCTCCCCTCTCTATCCCAGCTTTCTGATTTTTTGTTTTTGTATTTTGCTCATTCTCCCCCTGTTTCCTTTCCTTCCTACTTCTAGAATGATCTGACCTCTCAGGCACAATTTGACCCTCTCTGACATCAAACCGCTTATCGCTTCCCTTGTTCGTAATTGCTGGCAAAGCTCACGGAACTCCTAAATTGACAACAAACTCCATGTCATCCAGCCCACAATTCCGATCAAATCCACCATCAACAACCTCTCTCTATCGATAACGTTCATATTACCCGTCTAAGAATTGGTCACACCTACCTCACTCACTCCCACCTCCTTATTGGCTCCCCCCAACCCCTCTGCAACAATTGCCACTGCACTCTCACATTCCATCACGTTCTCCTTGCTTGCCCCCTGCACCACCTTCCCAGAGCTTCCCTCGCTCCCCACAACTCAATTGCTGAGTTCTTCCAGATAAATCCTTCGGATAAAATTATTTCCTTCCTTCATCATGCTTCCCTCTACAACCATTTTTAATTCTCCTCCTTCACCTCCTCTCTACTTTGTTTTTGTTTCAACCATGCACCTCCCCTCTCGATCACAGCTTTCTGACTTTTTGTTCTTGAATTTCTCTCATTCTCCCCCTGTTTCTTTTCCTTCCTACTTCTACAATGATCTAACCTCTTAGGCACAATTTGACCCTTGTTGTCGTGGTGCCGTGAAGCCTTCATCAAACAAACAAACAAACAAACAAGATACTTGTCATTTTGAGATAGGGAGAGTTTTTGAAATTGGGAGCTATATAAAGAAATGGAATGCTTTCTGATTTCAGGCCTTGGCAGCAGTGTCAAAAAAGAGATAAGAAAGGAGTTATAATAAGAAATAGAATGCTTTCTGATTTCAGGAATTGACAGCAGTGTCAATAAGAACATAAGATATGAAGGAATTGACACTAAACTCATTTTAAAATCACATTAATTATTGCCTGAATCTTCAAAAATAATCACCAGATCCCCCCTCCTCACCCACTAAGTCTAAATCTTGCAATACATTTTCTGTCTTAAGCCCCAACAAAATCTCATATCTGTCGAGGTCTGTATTTTTGTGTTGCTCACAACAGAAACCACAATCCAGCACAAGCAGTTAGCAATTACACCAGGGTTTTCTTATTTCTACAATCCACACATTTCACAGCACTTTCCATGGTCATAATCTGACATTGATAGTAAACAGATTTCACTGCAGCTGCACTGACTTTCACACTCAAGACAAGGACAAGAAGTATTCCTGTGTGGTCAAAGTGTCTGGCTTGAAGTAATAATTTACAAATAGGATGGTGTTTAATAGTGAAGGTTTTGTTTGTTTATTGATGAGTGATTTTAAGTGATGTTTTTGCTCAACCTTGTAGGCTTTGAGGATTTTGGACTGAAAAGCTATTGCAACAGATATTTATCATGCTGTACAAAGACACATTTTCCCCACTCAGAACCCACCCAATGTAAAAAGATTTCCTTCTCAAAGTTTCAATTAAGAAAGGCTTAATCTGAAAAAGATTTTCTCTCTAAAATGTCAAAGAGAAGACAAAAAATTGTCTGAATGTTTGAAGCTATGGAGAAGGGGTGAACAATACCCTACTCCAGGAAATCCCTTCCCCATAAAGTGATAGTGTTAGTTTGTACCATGAGGAAGATGTTGCAATTATCTGTTTTTTGATCCACAGGAGGCACCAACATGTTCAGATTTATGTGAAAGAAACTTTTGAATTGTAAGCATTAAGTGTCCAGATTAACCTGCTCAAAAGTACTCACAAATTCCTAACAATTGTCAGCAATCCATTAAAATTGCTACCATTTTTGATTAACTTTGTTTGGAATGCATACATTTTGTCAAGGAAGAGTGGCGCAACCATTGGATGGGAAGGGTGGGTAAACCTCACGGGCCTCAAGCAAGATTTGGGAGGTCAGAGTAATGACACTGTAATATATGGGGCCCAAGCACCAAATTCCCCCACGATAGCCAAGACTCTAGTTGCGCCACTGTCAAGGAGTAAAAAGTTGTCCTCAAACTAAATTAATTTGTCAGTTTTCTTTGTTTAGATGTTTAAGCTAATGTTGTGTTTAGATTCATGTGACTCCTTGCAACATCAGTGCAGTCTTTCACTATAATCAAAAGTTTGATAGAACTAAATTAATTCTTAATACAATTAAGCTACTAATCTGGAATGTTGTGTAATAATCTGAAAAGGTGTGTTTCTTCTCCACAACTATATTATTATGTTTTTAATAATTTGTTTTGTCTTATGGTTCTTAGTCTCATGAGATTATGGCATAGGACTTTATTATTTTGTTTGGATGGGGACTTTCCTTTGTTTTAGTGCTACTCCCATCATGAGTCTACAAAAATACAGTTTTTCTGAGCAAAAACAATTGGGAGATGTTTGTTTTAATTGATTTAAGAAACTTTTCAAAAAATTGAAATTAAAGTTTGATAAGTATCTGTAAGGTTGTAGATAAATAGATATTTGTGCAGTAGTTAATCACTATAAAGAAAGCTCATTTTGCTTTTAATCATGTCAAGATTCACATTTTTGTCATTTCTTTATTAACGTACACCAGACTTGTCTTTTAGACTGTTGCTGTGCAAAAGTTTTAATTTTCTTCGTTCCTAGATCATATTTTGCTTCTTATAAACTCATGTTAAGACTCACCTTGTGTGCCATATTTCATTTCTGTCATCATTTAAACAAATATTGAACTCATTTCTCCTAAAATTTTGAAGTCATGCAGTGCATTAATTTCTGACTTCTTCTCTGAACAATAAAAGTGAACATCATCTCACTTTCCTGCATTTCAATACTTTTAAATTTGCAAGTTTTGTAATGTCATATAAACTTCATCATGTGCGTCTTTCATAGTCTTCAATGTTCACATTAGCAATGTGATGCTAATTGTCTTACATTAATGTAATGGTCATGTTTGCCATCTTAAGTATTTTCATGAGAATTATTCATGCATCTTCCCATTTTTAGCCTTTAATTTCTTACATCAATTTTAATTCGTTATGTTATTTGATGTTTTATATTCAAAGATTAATGTTGAGGCAGTGTTTGATATAAGTATTTCATGCTCGGGGCAAAGGACTTTGGCTCGAGTGGATGATCCAACTTTAGAAGGGTCATTTGCAAGTCCAAGTCCTTTGAACTGTCCATTAAATAGGTATATAAACACGATGCCAAAACATTATCTTTTTTATAAAATTTCAGTGTTAGATTGTTGAAAATGCATAAAAACAACAAAAAAGAATGAATTCACCTGTTGTAAAAATGAATAAACCAAATAATCAAGGTCGTGCATTACATGGATTTAATGCATGGGTCAAACAATGCAAATAATCCATATAAATTGTATTAATATTTTTTAATGCCTGCCTCCACAAATGGAACACATGCAAATAAATTCAGTTTGGATCAAAAAAGCCTTTTATTTGATTTCCTACATCAATATATTCACACATAGTTGTGAATTTAACCTCCAAATTTTGGAATGAATTTGTTTGCCTGAATATTGACTATCTTGTCAAGGCAAATTTAATGGTACTTGATCCCAGTTTGTTGTTGGTCCTCTTTTCTGCAGCTGCTTGTTTTTTAACCCATAAGAGAGGTCAAACTTATTTTGCCAATTTCTAAGGTCCATGTCCAAATTTAAGCAGATAATACAGTTTATAAAATGAGCCACAAATTACACAGTAGATACACAGGCTTTCAGTCATATAGTTTTCTTCATTGTATTCTTTATAAGCTTTCAATGTTCTGAAAATAAATTTAGGCTCACACACTGAAATCACCGGGACATGCCCATATATAAGATGCACCAAAATTTTACTTCAGCTCATAAGATGACTTTCTTATAAGGTCAAAGGTATCAAAGTTGGCAGTTTTGTGGATTGCATTGAAAACTGTTTAAACTGTAAATTATCCGATTTGAAGGAGATTGATGATGGACTTCTTCAGACAGAAGTTACAGAGGACAAAGGTTCTTCAATGATTTGTGGTATTACCCCTCTCCCCCTCCTCCCTCTCCACCACCGAAATCACCTCCCACCATCTTCATTTATCATTACCTGCATATTGTCTTTTTCATGTTAAAACTAAGAATATTTCATCGATTCATTTCACAACCTTAAGAATTTAGTCACTGAAACTTTTGTTGCATTTTTGTTTAAATTCGCAAGCCACACGGAAAGTAAAGTTGGGTAGGTATCTTTGTATTCATGCAGTATGTAAACCTTGATTAGGGAAAATACAAATGGGTGTATTGATGAAGTGGCAGACAATCCTCTCTTTGTCAGCTATTTGTTTATTTATGAATTAAAATGAAAAAAACAAAAATTGGAAATAATATTGGTTTTAGAAATGAACAAATGTTGACTTTCATGTAAAGCAGGTAATTGGTGTTGGTGCTAAGGTATGTATGTGATTAACTAAATCTGATCTCAGATTTACTAGTTTTTGAAGAACAGAATTCCATACTCAAGTTTTATGTCTATATAGACCTCTTCAACCGAGTTAGCCGAACGTGATTTCTTCAGTCCTTCGACCAATTAAATGCTGGGGAAACACTTTCCTTGTTTCCCAACAAATCAGGTGCAGATTTAAGGAATAAAATGTAAGCAGCAATACGCACGCGTATTTCCTTCATGCATAACGCAAGTATGATACGTGCGCTTGAAAACATTTTTTCATACGTGAATTGTGCAGATGGCCGAGAATCCTCCAGTATTTTATTGGTCAATAAGATTCCTCCAGTATACGATTGGTCCATTATTGACCTATGAATCTCGGCCATGTGACATTATTTAAATTAGTTATACGGAAATACACAATTCAGATTTGAAAAGGTTTATAGAGAGAAAGTTCCCATATTTGAATACATGGGACATACTGTATGAGTATTATGACCAGACACAGATTATCATTATCATCATTATCAAGCTTTGCACTACACGGTAATGAAAAATATGAGTTTCAGCTGAGTTAAGATGTTTCTAAGGAAGATGGGTACATGTAAGTTAGCTAATAGCCACTGACAAAGCTATAGGGTCAGTCCAAAGTGCATCAGAAACATAGCTAGCATCATTATTTACATTATCATAATGAGTTATATCTTTTAATTCTTAAATGAAGAAGGCAAAATTACTGTTTGAGTTAACCAAGGGGGTTCTTATCTAACCTGGGAAAACTGCCGTTACCACATGTATAGTGTCATATTTGTGATTAGTACCAAGATTCAACAGGGATCTGGAAAGATGTGTATGATACATGTATGAATTATTTGCCAATTTTAAATAAAGATACTCTTAACAACAAAGCAATTTTTCATCGTATTTCTGGGTTTGCGATATTTTAAATGATTTGATTCTTTTGGTAGAAAAAGACAACTTTTACTGATTTTTATATGAATATCTCATATATTGATAGGTTTGACCCATCAATTGTTGTGCAAATTGAGAAGGCAATCCTGTCAGGGCGCCCTTTGCTGTTGATGAACTGCGATGAGGGACACTTGGACAACATGGTTTCACCGCTCATCCACCATTCCAACCACGGCTCAGAGCACCAAGGGAAAGAAGGTTGGTTCATTTTTCACACATCACATATACATTTGATTGGACATAAGTATCTTTGATTGGACATAAGTATCTTTGATTGGACATAAGTATCTTTGATTGGACTTAAGTATCTCTGATTGGACTTAAGAAGTATCTTTGATCGGACATAAGTATCTTTGATTAGACTATAAGTATCTTTGATTAAACATGAGTACCTTTTTGATAAACATGTATCTTTGATTGGACTGGTGTCTTTGATTGGAATGGTGTCATAAGTATCTCTGATTGAACATAAGTACCTCTGAACAAGTATCTCTAAATTGGACATTAGTATCTTTGATTGGATATATAAGCATCTTTGATTGAACATGAGTATCTTTGATTGGACAGGTATCTTTGATTTGAAAAAAAGCTGGTTAGCAAGTTTGCTATAGTTGGGAGACACAGTTATTATTAAAGGGGAAGGAGCATCACAAAAATGTACAACAGTGCAAAGTTATTTCAGTAAAACTATTGCTTTTTTTAAAGGGAAATGACAATAAAATCTTAGGATTAACACCACTAAATTAAAATATATATAAATCTGCATAAAATGAAGACAATAGCACTAAGTTAAACATATCTTCTTTCAGAAATTTCATGTCAGGTGATAATATGTAGTAGAATTTCTGTGTAAAGGGATCAAATTCTATACAAGGAAATCAAATTTAACAGGAATACCATAAAAGGTGATCAATTTAAAAGGAAATCTTTGTAAGATGATCAATTTTGACAGGAATTTTATATAAGATGATTAATTTTACAATAATTCAATATCAACTGATCGTTTTTTCTTTTCATTCTTGTAAAATCCTGCTCAGATGCAAGACTTATCAAATACTGTGGCAGACGTCTTCTTGGTCATGAAAATTTCCAGGTAACCATGGCAACATCCTGCTGCTCACCACAGCTTAGTTCACGAATAGCATCCACGACGGTTCTAGTAAATTACAACGCCTCTCCTGAGGTGCTGGAGGAGGAGCTTCTGGACCAGGCCTTTAGTCGTGTTGTCCCTCATCTCTATAAGGAGAGACGGATGGTCAGGAGGTCAATACACCAGCTTAAGAGTACATTGAAGGTATGATGGCCATTCAGATATGATGAACCAACTGCCACAGTTCTCACCATAATCAATTCATTTCAATTTTAAAAAGACAAGCTTTAGACCTCTGTGTTGTAGCTGTCATGGCATCAGCTTGGCAAACCAGAGATCCTGGGCTCAATCCTTAGTGGGTCTTCATTCACCATTGCTTCACAACTGGTTGTCAATCGACCATGGACATGTCTCTAAAACCTTAGCTGCTGAGAACGGCATATAAAATACCTTAACTACCTACTTACCTTTTCATTTCACTATGACTACAAGTTGCCTCCAATAAGCCACTGCTCCATAATTTTCTTAATATAGTTTTGAATGCAGATTAATCTTGTAGTTATTTTCTCATCCAGGCATTGGAAAGCAAACTCTTACAAGTCTTAGAGGGTGAAGTGGACTCTAATGCCATCACATCTCACACCGTCTACGTTTCAACCATCGTTGATAACAAAGATAACGTCTATGCCAAGCTTAAGGAGGCTGAGAAGGTCCTGGAGACACTGAAGAGGATTCGCAACGAGCTGGTACCCGTCGCCAAACGTGGAGCCATGTTGTTTGCGGTGATTGGTAGCCTGCATGGGATCTACAGGGAGTACCAGTTCTCGTTTCCATTTTTTTCATGGATGTTCAATCAAGCAGTGGGTGAAGATGTCCTCAAGATTCAGAGGATGGTCAGGTGTGTTTTCAACCATGCACCTCCCCTCACGATCACAGCTTTCTGACCTTTTGTCCTTAAATTTCTCTCATTCTCCCCCTGTTTCCTTTTACTTCCTACCTCTAGAATGATCTGACCTCTCAGGCACAATTTGACTTTAGTTGTTGTGGTGCCGTTGAGCCATCATCAAACAAACAAACAAACAAATTTATAGGGGACTCACTAGAAGCGGCATTGAATTCTGCCATCACCCTCAAATCTTGCAAGTTCGAAAATATAACATGCAAACCAGAGTATGAAGAAGATATCTCACCCATGCAATTTGTAGTTTTGCACATTCAAATTCACATACTTGACCCCATCATTGTTTGTTGTTGGCCAATATTTGTTTTGAAATTTCCATAAAGGCTAAAATGAAGCATTTCAGAATAATGGGATACCTATTAGGTTACCAATTGTTAAACAATTAAGACTAGAATAAAAATGCTAAACTGGATTTCTCCTTTTGTCGGTCAACCTGCAACTTAAGCAAAAATCTCTAAGAACTGCTAATGTTTCATCTCATTCATGTTGCAGTTAGTTTTTGTTTTTTGTCCCCAGGATGCTGCTGAGAGTGATGTTGATGAGCCCATTAACCCACAGCCAAGCTTTGTCAGCTCGTCCACCAAGCTGTCTGTCCAGGTACCTGAAGCCAATGAGGCTGCCCCAGATGAGGAGCAAGGGGAAGGTATGAAGAAAGAACAATAATGCTTAATTTTTTAAATGTATTTCTTCTTAATGAGTGTGTGAGGCTATAGAGGGATTTCATCACATGACTCTTAACTCCACCGGAAGCCATTTTGCAGGGAAGTGTGTCGTTGTGTTTCACGCATCTTTACACAGCTGAGTCACATCACACATACAACAAACATACTACATGCTAACCTACTGACTGCAGTTTTTTACTCGCTTCCGATTTTACTTTATGTTTTCCTTAAGTTTTATATATTCACTGGGCATATGAAGAGTAACTTTTATGTGAACGCATCTGATTGTTTATTATACTCAGACAAAGCCTACAAACCTGATATAAAGTGCTCGCTGCAAATTCTAGTGTGAACCTTAGGCTGAAAGCTGTCGCATCATACAGCAGAAACCCACTTGAACGTTGACCAGGATCAGATGGAAATTAAGAAAACATCTTTTTATTCCCCACACACGTCTACTAGTGCAACAATGGCACAGCAAGATTCCGGCATAATTATCTCACAAAAATAATTTCATAAAAACATGCAAATGTATGTAGGGTCTAATTAAGTGTACAGCAGACGACAGTGTTCCTGCCTGACAAAATGGTGATGTAAACAAAGTCATGTGATCTTATGACATCAGCTGAAACACCCTTATAGGGGTAACTTTTTGTGCTGGTCATTTATAAGAGACAAGATGAACGTATGGTAAAGAATACCTCATGTATTTAACATTTATTTTATACCAGTCAGTCAAAAGGTGATTCCCAGACCCCAAATTTTTATTTTTGTTTTGTGTGTGATACTCTATGCAAAATTGCATTCTCCCCCACACTGCAGACAAAAAAGGACTCCTACACACCCTGCAATCATTTTGAATAGTTCTTGCACTCACAACTGACAGTGCATGTTGGTCTTATAGTAGCAGACAAATGAGGACAATTGTGAAAATACATGAAGCAATATCCTTCCTTAGGAGAAATGGTCCGTCAATCATTCACAGTTAATGCACACATTACCTCAGGCTGCTATTTTTATCACCAGTTTGCAAACAAATTTCTCCCACTAAGACACTGAACACGGATGAGTAATTTCAATCACAAAAGTGCCCTGATTATCCAGCATTGCCTTTCTGTAATCTTATACAAATAGCATTGACAAATGAGGAACAATCATTGTTTGAGAGGAAACAAATACAACTGAACAGGAAGTTGGAATATTTTTTCAGTTTAACTGTTTTGGAACAAGATTTATAAATTTGTTTTTTGTTTTGTTGTGGAACAAGAATTATAAACTTGTCATGCTGTGCCATTGTACCAGGCTCCTTGTTTCAGCTGTATAATAAACCACTAACTATGAAGTTGTCATTTCTATCATACTTATTATGTGTAACCTTTGATAACCACACATTTGTAACTTTGTACAGGTCTGACTATATTTTTCTTTTCTTTTATTTCTACAACAGTGAAAGATGAAGGACCACCCCATTCTGCGAGTGAAGCTCCACCCACACTGGATATTCCCATACCGGATGTACCTGATTTCCCTAGTGAGGGTATAGAGTACAACAGTCTGTCAGCCAATCACATTAAACAACTAGTGGACTCTCTCACCCAAACAGTCTTTCAAAATGTCCGACAGTAAGTTCTTTTTTTTTTTTTTTTTCTTGCGCCATTTATGATGAGGAAGTACTTGATGAGAGGTGTCTTAAAGAAATATTCTCATGAATATTCATTTTAAATATATATGATAGAGCACTATTAAAGAAATAAACTAGTGGAAAAACCATGGTGATATCTTAATCCATGGTGATATCTTAATCCATTTAGGAGTTGATAAACGTCATGCTGAAAAGATTATCTTTAAACATACCTGCACCCTACACCTGAGTTAATCCTGAAAACTCAGGTATGGCAATTACCAACCCAACTTTCTGTTCAGTGTATTATGTTTCTGCTCCAAACAATGATTGTTTATCTGCCATTCCCATGCACACCACAGTCAAGTAGCCGAAGGTTATTTGTGTGTATATGATCACAGAAGCCAGTGCTGAGTTATCAGGGCACTTTTGTAATTGAAATCACTCATACGTGTTAGGTGTCTTAGTGGGAGAAATTTGTTTGCAAGCTGGTGATAAAATAGTTGTGTATCATATGCCTGAGGCGATGTGGTCATTATCTGTGAATGATTGACTGACCATTTCTCCTAAGGAAAGATATTGCTTCAATTTCAAAGATATTACCAGTGTGTTGAAAAGTGACTTCATGGTTTTAATAAAGATAAATTAAGATAGTGTATTAAAAATTAAAAGTGACCTTAAAAGCAGTGCAAATATAAACAAATGTGAAATGTCATAATTGTACCTAAAAAGTATACACAATGAATCAATACATAAAACAAAGACTAAAGTTATAAGCCAAGATATTTTTATGTAATATACTGTATCTTTGAAAATTACTTCCAATTATTGGAAACTTATTTTTTGTTGAACTATTGAGGTGTGGTATGAAATGCACCTAACAAGAACATGCTTTACCCAGCGCTCATGTACTTTTCCCTTTAAATCAAGTATTCTTAATTTTTTTTGAAGGGCCATCATTTCACAACAGCATCAGGCCGTGGGCCAATTGCGTGGCAAAACCAGTGTCATGTGACAAACAAAACCCTTCAAAACAATCCCTGAATACAAAAAAGTTGAGAGCGTGCACTATTAGAAAAATATACGTCAGATGTCAGCGGTTTTCCTCTCCAACCTTCCTTTGACAAGCCGTGAGCCCAATTTATAGAGAAACTAAAGATAACATTTTATTTGATAAGCCGCAATGTTTTAGTGAGCTGATCTGCCAAAGAAAAATCCAAAATAAACCAGTATTTTGTGATTTTTACCGATCTCATTCGGATTAATCTTACATGCAATGCACTGTATTGCATTATATGATGACTATTGTTCACGGGCCAGATTGAACTTGTCTGCCTGGCCAAATTTGGCCTGCGGGCGCCTATTAAGAATTACTACTCTAAATGATAGAAAGATAAATTGTTATGTTATTAAAATACATAAAGAATTCAAATCCTCTTTGTCTCTTCATGTTGTGATGTCACAAAATTTCAATAAAATGTGCATGATTTATTAAAGTAAGGCCTGAAAATTCAAAATGCCACTTTTTGCTATTTTCATGGTTTAGCATATTTTCTTCTGAGTAAGCTTGACTTCTTGCTACCTGTAGCATAGTTCTTTAAGTGTGGTCTTTGTATGACACTGTTTTGGTCACCTTTGGCTGTTTCTTGGTTTTATCTTCAGGTCTCTGTATGAGGAGCATCGCTTGTTGTTTGCTACCATGATCTGCCTCAACATTCAGTATGAAAACAGCCAGGAATTCTCAGAGGAAGAATTATCTCTCCTCCTGCAAGGTAAGTGTAAACCCACATCCTTCAAGATACATAAACTGCTTCGTTGGGGTGCAAGTACTGTTTTAAGGATCCAGGTAATGGATGCAGAAAATTTATTTGTGGATTCTTCCGCTTATCGTTTCCCTTGTTTGTGACCACTGGCAAATCTCATGGGACTCCCAAATTGATAACAAACTCCACATCATCCAGCTCACTGTTCCAATCAAACCCACCATCCACAACCTCTCCCGTGTTGACAACGTTCACATTACCCGTCTTAGAATAGGTCACACCCAACCCACTCACTCCCTCCTCCTTATTGGCTTCCCCAACTTCTCTGCAACAATTGCAATTGCACCCTCACAGTCTATCACGTTTTCCTTGATTGCCCCCTGTACAACCCTCCCAGAGCTTCCCTTGCTCCCCACAACTCAATAGCCAAGCTCTTCCAGAAAAACCCTCCAGATAAAATTATCTCCTTCCTTCATCATGCTTCCCTCTACAACCATATTTAGTCCTCCTCTTCCACACCCTTCTCTCTACCTTTTTTTTCTTCACCAATGCACCACTTCTTCCGATCCTAGCTTTCTAGCATTTAATTTTTGTGTTTCGCTCAATCTCCCCCTCCCCCTATTTTCTTTTCTTCCTATCTCTGGAATGATCTAACCTCTCAGGCACAATGTGACCCTCACTGTCATGGTGCCATTAAGCCCTCATCAAACAAACAAACTTTTGTTGATTGAATGGATTGTTAATAACATGTGTTTGACATTTAATCTTTTTAGTATATCTTTATATTGACATGTAAACTATGGAAAACTACAGTGAAGGCCCTATGCTCACTGGAGAGCAAAGTGGATTAAATCATATAAATGAAACTTTTTTCAGTATTTTGACAGTTTGAAAATGGTTGTACTAACCCAGTATCTTGCTGTGATGCTTTGCTAACATAGATTTTATCCAAATGAGTTCTTTACAAACATTGAAAATTTGTGATGATTTTGAAAAATATATAGCCAATCCATTGTTTTATTCTCTACAAATTTGCATAAAGAACATTTTCTGTGCTTGACAGATAATCATTCAACCTTACCCAATGCCAAAACTGCTTTGCAACTTGCTTTAGTTCATGTAAACTTAATCAAAACAACAACAACATGGTAAAAAGATGTAATCCATGAATGTGCCACGTACTGTAGTACCGAAATACCCATATGCACATATCTTCTGCAGGAAAAAATATTTTAAAAATTGTTGCATTTTGATCAACAAAATAAGTCTATTTAAATGTTTGGAATAGTCCAGAAATAATTGCTCCAACTAGGGTGTCCCTTAGGAAAATTGTTCCATGCTCACACTTGATTATCAGATGTGAGGAAACATCCATTATATATATTTTGTAGCACAAAATTAAGTAAAATAATTGCATAATACATCACTTTTAATTTATTTATAATTCTAACTCATATCTTGACTGTAATCTTTGTACATGTGCTTCCAAAATAAAAGTGCTTAACAAATACTTATAGATGATATAGAGTAACAATTCCTTTTTTAATTGACCTCTCTGTGTTAGTTGATTGACAGCTTTTTCAATCAATCACTGCACGAATTTGCCTAAGCAACAAAATTTGCATAACCAAGTGTGGCAAAAATCCTACACGGTACAGTACATGCTAGATAACGACGCAGCTCATGCAGTCAATGCAATATACTGTACAAAACAAATTTTTGCACACACAGACTGATTGATGACAAAAATTGGTGAACAAAAATTACACCTACCGGCCCAGTACTGCTTTTTTACATCTAATTCCGATTACCAAGTTGGTTTTAAGTTTAGCAAACAGAACTTTGTTTATTCCTTTTGTCAAAAACTCTAAAAATCTGGGGAATTGCCATAAATGGATCAAACTTGTGGCAGGCCACATAAACATCATCTACTGTGTAACTGTCAATGTATTGGTCATGCATGATTGCAGATCTAAAGTTTGTTTTCCCCACCTTGTTACCGCATTGATATGGTGGACGTGGTCTATTTCCTTACTCAGAGAGGTCAATTATTGCACTGCACTGTAATGTTCCTAACCCACTAACCTCTTTGTCTCTTCAAGGTCGATTTCTACAATATGATAACTGCACTGTGTGTTACAATCTCAACACCTCCTGCACTTTAATACAACAGGTATTATTCACTCATATTAACTTTCCCTGTATGCATGGACTTAAGGAAATCTTAAAGATTTATGGACATGAGCCACAACTTGATCTTAATTTTGAAGAAAATAATCTACAAAATAGCAGAAAAATTCAATAAAATCATTTAAAAACTATTTTACAGCAATTTGGATTGTAAGAAATTATGCAAAATGTTATTTAAATTTTGTGACATTACACCAAGAAAATGTTATGAATTTGTTTGTGTTAACTTATTGTTTATCAATCCTCCACCAATGGTATTTAACTTGGAGCAGTTGAGAATGGCCAGAAGGTTTTGAATTATCGAAACAGTGTGATGATTGTAGTGACTGAAAATTGAGACAGAAATCTAAAGAGTTACTGTGAGCTGTCTTGTCTTTGATACATCGCAACTTTCAATAAAATTAAAATTCTTCAAGCTTTGATCAGTCAGAACTCAAAAGCTGCAGGTGCTTGTGATATAATTTTAAGACTAATCTTTTAGAATTTAAAGCACTTTTGGATGAATATAAGAATCCCTACCTGTCCATATACCTTTAAGTGTCTAAAAAAAATCATTTCTTATTTTTCAAGTCAAACCAATTCTTTGAAATCTTTCTAGATATCATCTCTGTATATCTTCTAGCATTGGCTTATTTCAAAGGATTAAATTTAGTAGTCAAGCAAGTTCATCTTATATGAAAGAGGACTTTAAAAAAAAACATAATGGTGAAGAAAGCATTCAAAAATTGTATTTCGTTAAGGAGATTTCAAGTTTAAAGCTTCAGTCTTATCTGTGTAGAAATGACTGGTGTAGTAAGTCTTCTATGGAAGGTTGGTGCCCTTATCCTAACATTCTTAACAAGTGTTAATGTATTTTAAAGAAAATTTATTTAAATTTTTTACTATTTGAATTATTTTCCCTCAAACTTTCTTTAGGTGGTAAATCAAAACCACCCTACTAGATTCTGTTTTTCTACTTTCCTGACATATCCTATCGTTTTTAAGCAACAAAACTGCAGGAAAAAACATGACAGCATATGTAAATAATTTGAGGAATTTGAGGCTGTGACATCACAACTAGATTTTAATCATTTTACACAAATAACACCCAACTTAAAACTTAATATCTCCTGAACGGAAAAGATTTTGAATGCTTGCTTTACTGCTTTGTATCTTTTGAAGTCCTTTTTCATATAGGATGGATTTTTGCTTGACCAATCAGCTACTCCTTTAATGTTGAAATGAAATTGTTTGAAAAGCTTGTATCTAGTAATGTCTTATTCTGTTAAATTGGCTTAAAATAGCTTTTAGATGTATGTGAAATAAAGCCAGTTTTAAAAGTTCATTATCAAATATAATCATAGCTGTCATGGACTCCTAATTCTTTCCTCACAAACAGACTTTAGAATGTGTGACCATGTCATCTCCTTTTAGCTTTTTCACCTGGTGAAATTAAACTATTCTTATCATAATTTCATCAATACTATCTCTCATCCCCAAACAGGTAATCCAGGGTTGGGCACCATGGACCTCATGTTGTCAGACCATGTCATTTCCATTTAACTTTTTCACCTGGTGAAAATAAACTGTGTTTTTATCATAATTTTATCAATACTATCTCTCTTTCTCTCATCCCCCAATCAGGTAATCCAGGGTTGGGCACCATGGACCTCATGTTGTCAGACCATGTCATCTCCTTTTAGTTTTTCACCTGGTGAAATTAAACTGTATTTCCATCATAATTTCATCAATACTCTCTCATCCCCCAATCAGGTAATCCAGGGTTGGGCACCATGGACCTCATGTTGTCAGACCATGTCATCTCCTTTTAGCTTTTTCACCTGGTGAAATTAAACTGTATTTTCATCATAATTTCATGAATACTATCTCTCTCTCATCCCCCAATCAGGTAATCCAGGGTTGGGCACCATGGACCTCATGTTGTCAGACCATGTCATCTCCTTTTAGCTTTTTCACCTGGTGAAAATAAACTGTATTTTCATCATAATATTATGAATATTATCTCTCTCTCATCCCCCAATCTGGTAATCCAGGGTTGGGAACCATGGACCTCATGTTGTCAGACCATGTCATCTCCTTTTAGTTTTTTCACCTGGTGAAATTAAACTGTATTTTCATCATAATTTCATGAATACTATCCCTCTCTTTCATCCCCCAATCAGGTAATCCAGGGTTGGGCACCATGGACCTCATGTTGTCAGACCATGTCATCTCCTTTTAGCTTTTTCACCTGGTGAAATTAAATTGTATTTTCATTATAATTTCATGAATACTATCTCTCTCTCTCATCCCCCAATCAGGTAATCCAGGGTTGGGCACCATGGACCTCCTGTTGTCAGACTTTGAGAGTGAAGCCTCACCCCCAGACTTCTTGCCCAAGGACAAATGGGACGATTTAATGGCTGTCTCAGTTTTACCAGGACCCATGGATGGTATCTGCGTTCAGGTAGCTGAAAATCCAGACCCCTGGGAGGCGTGGTATAAGTCAACACACCCCGAGATGGAACCCCTCCCACTCAGACTCGCCACCAGCATGCAACCAGGTAACATTTATCTCTTTCTCATTGTTACATATATTGTATGCAGAAGATTTAAAAAGTAAAATTTGTTATTGTATAAGTAACTATTAAATTTGTATTTTGTATTTCAAACTGTATTTTTGGTGCAATGAAATCTTGGTTCAGGAATGATGGTGGATAACAGGGTTGTTACAATGACTTATATTGATATTTTGTGGAGAACATCAAGTTTAGAATTTGTATTTTGGTAGTACAGTTGATTTGTGATTAATTTACTAAACATTTAATTGCCAAAATTAGTTGATTTTGTTCTGGTCATTAACGTGCAGTGGAAAGATATAAACGATTGATAATAAAGGGAATGAAGGGATTTGTTTGATGTTAATGCTGTTTTCATGCATTTTATGCATAAAGGTTTGTTTTTAGTTTATAGCTCAAACCTTTTAGGTGATTTTTTGAGATTTTTCACGATGTTTTTCAGTGTTGCTAATTGTCACTGTACCCTAGGTCACCCACCCATAAAGTATTTTCGCAATTAATCGCTTTAAAGTTTTACTAAATGTGTTTAAAGAGTTGTGAGCAATTAGCGATTAGTTGCTAATCGTCAACAGCACTATTTGGTAGATTTTTTGTCAGCTTCAAGTTGTTTAACTGCCTGAGACAATATGTTGTTGGTTAATGAATAAATGTATAAATAATTTATCAAAGTATAAATGGTTAATGTATAAATGTATAAATTGTTAATGAAATAATTCAAGAAAGAATGTCAGATTGCTAACATTCAGAACACCTTTACGTAACAGTGAGCAAAAAATCTTCAAGTAGAATAATCAAATCATGTAGAGGGCAACATTGCGGTTAAAGTTACAAATTCAAATTTGTAAAATAGGAGGGAAAAATTATGCTAAGATACAAAAAATCACCATACAAAATATAAGAATTTAAAAATAAGTGGGGAAATAAAAATTCCCCCTTGCCACCTCTGTAATCCCGCCCCATGACTTGACTTGTTTTATTTCTTATTTCATCCTAGCTGAAGCTGGTGAGGAAGAATCCGCATCACATGACCAAAATCAAATTTCAGCTCAAAGCAAAACCTCACCTGACCTCGGCGACTTATCTGACTTTCATCAACTGATTTTGCTGAGATTGTTACGACCGATCGTTTCCCTGTAACAGCATCCAAATATGTCAACAAACATTTGACTTGTGTCAAAGCGCTTCCAAGTACCATTGGCAGTATTGTCGGAAGCTCATTGGGATTACTTGGGGTGTTGATTCTAATGCCGCCTACCCCAGCCTGTGGTAACAGTCGATTGCCCAGTGAGATAAAGAACCTGGTATATCCCACAGAGATTTTGAGAGAGTATGCAAAGGTGAGGATCTCATTTGATTGCATCCTCCGGAAAAAATTATCTCCTTCCTTCATCATACTTTCCTCCACAACCATATTTAATTCTCCTCTTCCACCCTCTCTTTACTTTGTTTTTGTTTCAACCATGCACCTCCCCTCTCGATCACAGCTTTCTGACCTTTTGTTCTTGAATTTCCCTCATTCTCCCCCGTTTCCTTTCCTTCCTACCTCTAGAATGATCTGACGTCTCAGGCACAATTTGACCCTCGTTGTCATGGTGCCGTGAAGCCCTCATCAAACAAACAAACAAACAAAGATACTTTTAAAAAAGTAACCAAAAGTGTTATTGCATGCTGTTTGAAAGATAAATCTGAAAAGTAAAGCCCAGTCCAAAAACAATTCTTCAATCGTTGCCAAAAGTTATTGGGACCAATCATCGCTCCCCTCCATCAATGATGTAAGTTGCAAATTTCCCTATTTTCTTGCACAACCCACAACATTGAAAGGGGGTGTAGGAGGGGGAAATTCCAGCTGAAACAATTTCTGTGATTTCATCCCATCACTTTTGGCCACGATTGTAGATTTGATAGCTTCTTAAAATTTTGATAAGAGTGCGGTTTGAAAATAGATGCTTAATGCCACAAATTGCACATCATAAATATTTGCAGATATTGAAAGGGCTGGCAAACTTTAGTCAGCAATAGTTAGAAATGCTACTTTTAAAATTCAAAGACTCATCAAAATTAAAGAGCTTTTTAAATAGGTTTTTAATCTGTAAGGACCCTCAGTCTTCAACTTTAGTAACTTAGGTCTATGTTCTGCCAGATGTGTCTGTGTGGGAAACACGCTGGAACCTCTCCCATACATGTTAGTTGTTTACTTTTCTCTTCAACAGCAAAAGAACATACCCTTTCAGTGCATAACCATGGGTGAGGGCATTGAGTCGTTCGTTGAAATGCAGATTGATGCAATGAACGATAAGGATGGATGGCTGGTTCTTGAGGATCTTCACCTGGCTTCTCCGGGGTTCCTTGGCAGCATGAAGCACCATCTTTGCAGAGCTGGGAATACAGGGGGTAAAGAAACATTTTCCACCCTAAAGATTTTTATTTTTGCTATTTTGTGAAAGCTTTTGAAACCCCTCACATAACTTTATTATGTCTGCAGACATTAGGTTAAGATTGGTGGCTCTGACATTTAAAAAAATGTTTATAAGTAATAGAAGTAAAGGCTGTTACACACCGAACATGACGCGGCGAGTGATTTTTTAAACAAAATTGAATAAAACAAAGGAAAAGAAACATTTTGACCTTGTTTTCAGAGAAGGATCGTCATCGCTTGGCTATTTAGATGATAACTGAAAATTGATTGAAAGGGCCCATTAAAGCAAAATTCACTTTGCGACAGAAAATCGCGCCCCACTGAAGAGAATTTCTTCACAATTTGAACAGAAGAGCATTTCTAACAAATTTTGCAGTATCATCAGAAAGCCTCAATTGTAAACTTCATTGTGTGTAAGCAAAAAGTCAAAGCATCTTATAATATCTGTTTTCTGTATGATTATCTTAGAATTCGCTCGCCGCGTCGCGTTCGGTATGTTACAGCCTTTAGTCAAAATTACATTACAATTATCCAGCCTTCCTTGAGATGTGTTAAGTTATATTGGTATAAGTATTATATTGGTAATAAATTTTACCCACTTTGTGTGAGTTGTTGTTTCACCGCTCCAAAATTGGGTCAGGTCAAGTATTTTTGTCCAAGATTTTGTCGACTTTGTCAATGAAGTCTTGTTTCCTCTTGGACTCTACCTCAATATTTGGGAGAACAAATTACAGTAATATCTCCCATATTGTATAGGGGTTAGGAGGGGGAGTGGGGAGAAGTAAGGGCCACATTATACCACTCAAAGAGGGGCAGAGTATAGTATTTTTGTCCAAGAATGTGGACAAAGTCTTGGCCTTTTTTATTAAATTTAAATTCTCTTCTCTCCTCACTCTCCTCAATCTCAGACCTATTCAAAAATAATTCTTCTCAAACATCATCCACTTCCTCCACAACAACAACCTCTTCCACCACATATAATCTGCTCCCCTCCTCCCCTTCTACACCTAATCTTACACACCCCTTTCTTTTCATCAAACTTTTTCTCCCACATTCAGCTTTTCCCCTTTATTTCCCTTACAAACCTTCCATCTCCTCACTATCCTTACTTTTACACCATTATTTATTGACTCTGACTGTCGCGATGCCAGTAAACATCAACAAACCAAACCAAACCTTAAATCTAATCTCAATGTTGAGGAAAGCAACACTGAAACGTTTTGTCTAGGATTACATTTTATATCCAAATTTCATCCTAACAGCTAAAACAGTTTGATCAAGAAACATTTATTTTCACTTCGTCAGGGTAAGCTACTTTTTATCTACACATAGGTACATTAGGTCAGAACCCGATAAGTGACGACGACCAATCACGTTCCTGCATCTGGATGACCTCAGAGCCAAGCAGCAAAATCCCGGACATGCTGCTGCGGTCACTTCGCATTGTCGCCTGGGATAATTTCAGCGAACGGACGGTCATGGAGAAAGAGTCACCCACAGAGCCAGATGCTGAAGGATCTTCAATGGATAACATCTTGAAAACAGGTTTGTAACGTTTAAATGCTAACAGCTACAATCGTATACAATAGTGTTGGAATAATTCAGCATCGCAAAGAGCTAAATATTTAGTGCTGTGATTCTTGATTATTTCCTTCCTCGATTTTTAAGTCCCCTCCTACCCCTTACCAATATTATATTTTTGTGTTTTATTTGAGAAAATAAACTTTAGAGAATGGTCAACATTAAATGGGTGAGGGAGGGACGGATGGGAGGGGTTAAGTTATTAACCCTTTAATTCCCACGTGGTCATGATACGACCAATTTGGCATGCACTTTTCACAAAATTATTTTATTTCATAAAATAGGCTTATAGGAGTGATTCTGGTATCATTTGAAAGAGCTGGAATAGTTCTTTAAAAAAATGTAACTTTTTGATGGGAGTTATGTTAAAGATTTTTGAAAAAAGGTAGGTTGAAATAAAGAAAATTTAAAAAATGCACAAAATGTAACGAAAAACGTTTTTTTTTTTTTTTTTTTTTTTTTTTGCCACACTTCCAAACCTTGCTTTTGGATGAAAACCCTTGAGGAACTTACAAAGATATAAATGCATACAATTCTGGTCGAATTTTAACTGCCCCTATCTTCAATATCTTTTTTTGGCAAAAGTTGTGAAAAATATCATGATTTTTAGCATTTTTGAGACAAAAATTTGGGAAAATTTGAAGCTTTCGATTGCGATACAACTTACCTATGCAAAATATACCGTAATAAAGGCCAATTCACGTGCTTTCGATTTAAATAAAAAAGAGTAAGTACCCCCTCTTTAATCATGCCGATATTTAAGTATGAAAACAAATCCTCACAGTAGGACCGTGCAATGTAGACTAAGTGGTAGCATGTATGATTACTGTGTGGTCGCCCCGGGCTCGAATACTACACCGGATGCACTGCTTGTTTTTCATGAGTAATTACAGCGGTGATTATTTTTTTTGTTTATTTTCATTGTTTTTGCAGGTTTTGCTGTGAGAAAAACAATTCAGACTGGTATCATTAAAAAGGAAATTTTACAAACAATCTGAATATGTACAAAATTATTATATAATATATAAATCATTATTCACAAGAAAAAAAACAAGCTCAAAAAAGTGGCCTAATTTTGCCTAAAACATGCAAATTTGCATATTTATCTCGATATTTTCTTTATTTTGACTTTCTTTTTTATTGAAAAGTTTATTGTCTTAGCATTCATATAAACATTTTAGTCACGTTTTGGACCCCTGGGACTTCAGGATTAAGGTAGGGTAGGGAACACTGGGGATGTCAAGGAAATTAGGCAAATGTCCTAAGAATGAAAATGAAAATTATATATGGATTGAAGAAGTACTAAGAAAAGTGGCATTATCTATGAATCTATGATGTACTGATGATAAATAATAAAGAATAGAGAAGTAGGTTCATAAAAGTAGTACAAATCTTCATAAAATGTTCCAATGAAATTTGTCCAAGATTGTAGGCTAGGGTTGGGCTGTAGTCAATAGATGAAATATAATCATAAAGAGCTATGAGAATTTGTTTACAAATTTCATTTTACTAAGGTGACTGCTTGCATAGATAGAATCAAACATTTCAAAGTCTTTACAATCAAAGATAATTTGTTTTTAAGTCTTCTTGATGGACTGTAATCTGTGAGTTTCCCTAGCTAAGGCCTTTCACAGAAAAACTTATATGAACAATTTTACAACAGTAACAAAAGAATTTGAGGCCTTTCACAGAAAAACTTATATGAACAATTTTACAACAGTAACAAAAGAATTTGAGGCCTTTCACAGAAAAACTTATATGAACAATTTTACAACAGTAACAAAAGAATTTGAGGCCTTTCACAGAAAAACTTATATAAACAATTTTACAACAGTAACAAAAAGAATTTGAGGCCTTTCACAGAAAAACTTATATGAACAATTTTACAACAGTAACAAAAGAATTTGAGGCCTTTCACAGAAAAACTTATATGAACAATTTTACAACAGTAACAAAAAGAATTTGAGGCCTTTCACAGAAAAACTTATATGAACAATTTTACAACAGTAACAAAAGAATTTGAGGCCTTTCACAGAAAAACTTATATGAACAATTTTACAACAGTAACAAAAGAATTTGAGGCCTTTCACAGAAAAACTTATATGAACAATTTTACAACAGTAACAAAAGAATTTGAGGCCTTTCACAGAAAAACTTATATGAACAATTTTACAACAGTAACAAAAGAATTTAAGGCCTTTCACAGAAAAACTTATATGAACAATTTTGCAACAGTAACAAAAGAATTGGTAATAAAGTTTTTTAATGAGTTTTGTCTTTAATATGCAGCTATCTTGTCCTCCCTGTCGTCGATCCCAGTCCCAGTCCTGCAAGCACTTCACGACCAGACCAGCACCATCAGGGGTGCCATCTTTGGTCTCTGTGTGGTCCATGGGCTCCTCGTCTCACGTCAGATGTTTGGCACCAGAGGGCTCTCCAAGCTGTATGCCATTAGTGAGATTCAGATCACTTACGCAGTCGAGGTCATCCTTGGGTCAAATTTCAAAGAGAAAGCAGGACAAACGGAACTTGAGGAGCTGTGCATGGTTCTGTCTGAGGTGAGAATGTATGGATGTTATGATCGTGAAAGAAACAAATTTGAGATTTACACACTTATTCAATTCATACGCTCACTTCTTTATACACTCACCCTCAAAGATTGATGTACATATTGCAACAACATGAGCTGAAATGAAATAAAATATGCTATAAACCATGAAAATGGTAAAGGATTTCATCAAAATTGGTTAGAAACTGACCATTTTACAGCCTTTTCAATTTCAAGGCCTTATATATAATACATTTTTATTAAAATTTGTGACATCATAAAGAGAAAGCTAATGAATTTTCTTCTGTTAACTTATTGTTTTTTGATCCTTCACCAACATTCTTTGAATGGAAGCAGTTGAATATAACCAAGAGTTTTTTAACCAACAAACATAATTCAGCGGAAGAAAATAATTTAAGATAGAAATTTAAAAGAACTATTTGCAAGATGTTGAGGTGTATTCTCTTTAATACATTACAACTATTCCATTTATTAAACATTTGTCAAACGTTGATTAGTCATAACTAGGAAAGTGCAGGTGCATTTGTATTACTTAAAAGACTAATTCTATATTGGGTGTTACAGCTGACGTCACGAGGTCACATGACTTTGTTTACATCGCCATTTTGATGGGCAATACCACTGTCGTCTGCTGTACACGTTTGCATGTTGTTATATAAGATTATTTTTGTAAGATAATTATGCTGGAATCTTGTTGCACTAATAGATGTGTGCAGTGGAATTAAAGACATTTTCTTGATTTCCATCTGATCTTGATCGACGTTCGAAGTAGGTTTCTGCTGTACGACGGCTTCAACCTACGCTTCACACTAGAATTTGCAGTGAGCACTTTATATCAGGTATGTTTGCTTTGTCTGAGTATAGCAAACAATCAGCTGGCATTAATGATATCTTATACTCGGTGAAAATATTCTGGAGAGATGATATTCTATTCAGGCAGTGAGGATAAACATGAAGGAGGTGTAGCGATTTGTATAGCAAAGGAATGGAAGACCAGCTTAATCGAATGGAAACCAGTTACAGACAGAATCATAACAGCAAGATTCAAGACAAAATTTATGAATATGACGATTGTGCAGATATATAGTTCAACAGTGCAAGCCAGTGATGAGGCAACGGATGATTTCTATGAGCAGCTACAAAGAATTATCGAAGAGGTGCAGAAACGCAAAGGTTGGGACGAGAAATGAGGAGCCGTTACGGGACGACAGAGAATGGGAGTTTTGAACAATAATGGAGAATGTTTTGCTGATTTTTGTGAAATGAATTGCCTAGTAATCGGTGGTACTTTATTCAAACACAGAGAAATACCTAAATATACTTGGACATCGCCGTGTGGGAACACAAACAATCAAATCGACCACATTACTATATCAAAGAAAAATAGAAACTCACTTCTAGACATAAGAACTAAATGAGGTGCTGATATTTGCAGTGACCACAACCTTCTTATTTTAAAATTAAATTGAGGGCACAGAAGAAAAACTGGACAAACTAGAACTGTTTATGAATCCAACAAACTGAAATGCACTGAAGTAAAATTAGACTGAACAAAAAATTGCAATTAGTAAAATTGGCTGAACTGGTACTGGTAGGTTAGCATGTAGTATGTTTGTTGTACGTGTGATGTGACTGAGCTGTGTGAAGATGCGTGAAACACAATGATGCCGCTGCCCGGCAAAATGGAGTCCAGTTGAGTTAAGAGTCACATGATGAAATCCCTCAAGAAGAAAAGGTTCCTGAAACATGGAAGAAAAGCATAATCCTGGTAGTGCCCAAGAAAGGTGATCTAACAAGATGCGACAATTTCAAAGGGATCTCAGTGCTCCCAACTGGGAGCAAAATTTGTGGTAGACGAATCAATGATAGAATAAAAGATGCAGTCGATGACAAGCTGAGAGTTCAACAAGCCGGTTTCAGAAGCGGGAGAGGAACAACAGAGCAGATATTCACTTTAAGAGACATATTGGAACAGAGCATAGAATGAAGTGCACCACTGTATCTAAACTTTGTTGATTTTACAAAGGCATTCAACAGTGTTAACAGTAATATTCTAATGAAAAATTACGGACAGTGGAGAAAGAAAGAAAAGAGCTTGTATGGAACAGTTGGAGGGAAGTAAGAGCATGTGCAAGAGACAGGAAGAAATGGAAGAAGCTACTTCACAAAGCCTCAATCTCCACAGTCAGTAGAGGAGAGCGGTAAGGTTAGGTCTCTTCATATATTGACTTCCAAGTTCCTGGTATCATATTCGTGTAGTAATTACTAGACCATTTGATTTAAAGATGAACTTAAGATATTTTTTGAATCAGTCATTTTCTTACAATCCCTTAAAGTGTACTTCATTATTAAGCCGTATAGTCCCAATTATTTCCCTCTCTGTAGATGGTGTATGGTAACGTCATTACTAATCCCAGAGATCAAGTGTACGTCACAGCCATCATCAAACACATCATGACATCAACATGTAGCCAGTCAGGGGTCATTAAGCTGGGTTCATTCACCATTTCCACCCCTCCGGCCAATGTGGATCCTGTTGACTACGCTCAGTGGCTTGACGAGAAGTGGAATGATGGGAATGAGAGCTACGATGGGCTTGACTTTGACGAGGCTGTGAGACGTGGGGTCAACAGAAACAGGTTAGAGCCATTTCAAATCTGAATTGGCAATATCTGGAAAACTTATTTAAATAATGTTGCATTGCCGAAGTTCACATGTCCATAATGAACCAATTGTATACCGGGGGAGTCTTATTGATCAGTCAAATACTTGGGGATTGTTAATTGCAGGGCTTGGGATCAAGTATATGAAGAAAAAAATGCTTTCACACTTGAATCATATGTGCGTTATGCATAAAAGGTAGTACGCAACACAAACAAGTACCACACAACAGGGCTCTCTTGAACATGAGCTAACTGAATATTCAGAAATGATGAGATTTAAATTGATCCTTTATATTAATAAGGAGAATGTGACAACCAATGATTGTCCAACAAATGCATTGTGATATGATTTTGATTGTCTTCTTGTACTGAATCTTTTACAGTGGCCTTAAATTCCTCCAATACCTGGACAACCTTTATGAACTTCAGCACAAAGACACAACCAGCAAAGTCACAAATATCAGGACCCCCCTCAATATGACTAAAGTCAGCAACGCAGTGGATGCCGTTCTGGAAAAGCTACCCCCACTGTTAGATCTTGGGGAGTTGCCCCTTCACATCATAAATGAGGCAGAGAAGTATACATTCCCCTACCATGCA
Organism: Chiridota heheva; assembly: GCA_020152595.1. Taxonomy (NCBI): domain Eukaryota; kingdom Metazoa; phylum Echinodermata; class Holothuroidea; order Apodida; family Chiridotidae; genus Chiridota; species Chiridota heheva. The sequence goes on along the minus strand of JAIGNY010003738.1, from coordinate 22,639 downwards.
CCATCGCTGATGAGCCTGCTGAGTGTAGCCACGGAAGAGATGCCACAGAGTATAGGCTTTGTGCTTCTTCAGGTAGGTTCATCTTGCTTTGCCATCTTGATCACCAATTACAGACACTTGATGTTGATTGAGCTAGAGTAGTGAGTAATATTTTGTAAGGGTGCCGCCCACAAATGTTTGCGTTTAATGTGGAATGGGGTGATCAAAAGCTTAAAAGCTCATTTATTTGACAAAATCAGCAGTAAACTTGTGTTACATGTATATGTGTTTGTGTGTGTGTGTGTGAGGGGGGAGGGGGGTACCTGGGTGTCCCTCTTTTTAAAGCTACTAACCATTGGGGGTACTGGTTTTGTACTTGCTTTGAAATGTATTCAGGATCAAAGCATGTTACAGTAATTGAATTGTTCCACCAGACTTACATGCAAGATATAAATTTAAAAAAAATCATTTTCAATCAAATATTTCTTTTCATTTGACCAGGAATGCCATTGGTACAATTCTCTCTTGTGCCATGTACGTCAGACATTACACCAGTTGGAGAGTCTAGCTTTGGGTGGTGAGCATGCTATGCCTCACAACATATTGACCATAGCCAGGGCATTACAGATAGATCTGGTACCTGCATCCTGGGTCCATCCCAATCGCCAGCCTTGTGGTCACTCTTTGGTGTCCTGGGCTGAAGGTAAGGTCTTTCTTTTAGTATGCTAAGTTGGTAGAGAGAATTTGTATCACCACACAGAAGGAGCAAGAGTATGTTGAGGAGATAAGCTTCTATGAATTTTTATACTTAATAAGTATTGCATCTTTATAATGCAAACATTCTGAAGGCAGAAACAGGAGTGGAAATGTGTCATGGTGTTCCAGCTTTTCATGTGCATTTTTTGAATATAGAATTGGCTAAGGACCTCAGAAGAATAAGATGGTTTTCAAATCTGATGTTTCTCAAATCTGATGGTTTTCAAATCTGATGTTTCTAAAATCTGCACCAATTCCCTTCTTAATTACCACTGGCAGTGTTGTGTGCTGGTCATAGGTGTAGAAACTGGAAGGAGGGGATTGGGGGAGGGGCAAGTGCCCCCACTTTTCCGATAAATGACAAAAATGCTGCTTTTGAAAATAAAAAGTGCCCCTCAATTACTGTCCCAATAGTAGGAAATTGGTGACTTTTGTCAGTCCCATGAATAGGTGAGGAGGAATGTTTCTTTATTGAAAAAGTGCCCCTTTCTAAAAACAAGGTGCTCCTTTAACTTCAACTTTGTTCTTTTGGGCTCACTTATTCTGACTTGGGACTTGGGAAGTGCCCCAAAAGGTCGTGCCCCCCACTTTTGAAAGCTTCCTACACCCATGGTGTCAATAGTAATTGTTAAGTGGTACTTATACAACTCTTAAGTGTAGAACTTCGGATAATAATATGATTGCAACCTTTATCAACAGATCTGAGAAAACGACACGAACAGATGAGAACATGGATCAAAGAGGGCAAAGTGCCAACCTCAGCCCAGGAGTCCCAGCGTCCCATGAACCCTCATGGCTACCTTATCTCAGTATGGTTAGGCGGTCTAGTAAATCCCATGGCAGTGATAGCAGTTTTAAGGCAAGAAAAAGCAGCTTTGCATGGGTGTCTATTAACTGACGTAAGTTATCATTAAGTGTAAACCTCGCAATAGCTTTGTGTCTTAAGTGCTGACAAAATCTCAACTCTGTCGGGGTCTATATTGCTCACAACAGAATCCGCAATCCAGCACAAGCAATTAGCAATTACACCATAGATTTCAATACACTTCATCTCACGTTCCATGGTCATAATCTGACATTGATAGTAAACAGATTTCACTGTAGCTGCACTGACTTTCACACTCAACACAAGGACAAAAGTATTCCCCTGTGGTCAATGTGATGGCTTGAAGTAATAATTTACAAATAGGATGGTATTTATCAGTGAAGGTTTTGTTTGTTTATTGATGAGTGATTTTAAGTGATGTTTGTGTTTAACTTTGTAGGCTTTAAGGATTTTGGACTGAAAATCCATTGCAACAGATTTCATCATGTTCAGATTTTTTTTTTTTTTTTACATTTTTTTTCTTCAGACTTTATTTTCTTCATTTTCAGCAACAAAAATGATAATACCCAGGAGTTTAGAAGTGCTCCTCCGATTGGATATACTTGACACTCCCGTGTCGACAACGTCCACATTACTCGCCTTAAAATAGGTCACACCCACCTCACCCACTCCCACCTCCTTACTGACTCCCCCCCACCTTCTGCAACAATTGCCATTGCACCCTCACAGTCCATCACATTCTTCTTGCTTGCCCCCTGTACAACCTTCCCAGAGCTTCCCTCGCTGCCCACAACTCAGTAGCCGAGCTCTTCCAAAAAAAACCCTCCGGATAAGATTATCTTCTTCCTTCATCATGCTTCCCTCTACAACCATATTTAGTCCTCCTTCCCCACCCCCTCTCTCTCTACATTATTTTTCCACCCATACACCTCATCTCTCGATCCCAGCTTTCTGGCTTTTAGTTCTCGTGTTTCTCTCAATCTCCCCCTGTTTACTCTCTTTCTTACCTCTGGAATAATCTAACCTCTCAGGCACAATTTGACCCTTGCTGTTGTGGTGCCGTTAAACTCTCATCAAACAAACTTGACAAAGTTATTTCACATAATACAAGCAAAAGTATCAGAATATGCAAGATGAGAATAAAACGAAAAATCTTAATGAACATCCAAAGCTATAACATAAACAAAGATAAAAAAGAAAAGAAAAAGGAATATGTTATACATCAGTAGAAAATTTGTTTGAAATTGTCAAAAATGTGTTGTGGATTAATCTTGACCTGCTCAGTAAGTAACCCCCCAATTATAAACGTGGTTAAAACTTGTGATGCCAATTTTGGGGACAGGTCAGGAGTCATTGCCAGTTGGTCATCCCTGTGACCAATTTTTACAAAACCTAGCCAAATGACTTTTTTATTACATGAGGTGTTGAATGTGATCCTCAAGTCTAACATGATGGAACCATCAGTTTCAGCTGAGGTATTAAATCATTAGGCCTTTGTTCTTAAATTAATCCAAATTTTGGATTTTTTCTTTCAAGAGCATAAATAGATTGTTATGGTTTTGTATTTCTCCAAATGAAAAAATCATAGCCATAGTGAGCACACTCTTTCCACCTTTTCAGCCACCTTTTTTTTCAATATCACAGCCAGAAGTAATAGATTCTCCAGTCAGTTCCTTGTGAGGCAGACCATGAAATAGCCCTAACAAATCCCTGGGAGAACCTAGGGGTCTACTAGGACCATGCATTCTCCAGTCGATTTGTGTGTGGCAGACTATCAATTAGCCCTAGCACATCCCTTGGAGACCCTAGGGCTTTATTCCAGTCGGCTATCTAGGGCTATATTTCAGTCGGGTATGTGTGTGACAGACTGGAATGGCCCTAGCAAATCCCTGGGAGACCCTAGGGCTATATTCCAGTCGGTTACGTGTGTGACAAGACTGATGGGCCTATATAGTAAATTCCTGGGAGACCCTATAGGGCTATATTCCAGTTGGTTACATGTGTGACAGAATGGAATGACCGTAGCAAATCCCTGGGAGACCCTAGGGATATATTCTAGTCAGTTATCTAGGGCTATATTTCAGTTGGTTATGTGTGTGACAAACTGTGGAATGGTCCTAGCAAATCCCTAGGAGAGCCTAGTGCTATATTCCAGTCAGTTACTTGTGTGATAACTGTGGAATGGCCCTAGCAAATCCCTGGCAGACCCTAGGGCTATATTCCAGTTGGTTTTCTAGGGCTATATTTCAGTTGGTTACGTGTGTGACAGACTGTGGAATGGCCCCCCTGGGAGACCCTAGGGCTATATTCCAGTTGGCTACGTGTGTAACAAGACTGTGGAATGGCCCTAGCAAATCCCTGGCAGACCCTGTAGGGCTATATTCCAGTCAGTTGTATGTGTGACAGACTGTGGAATGGCCCTAACAAATCCCTTGTAGACCCTAGGGCTATATTCCAGTCGGTTACATGTGTGACAGACTGTGGAATGGCCCAATAGCATATAATTGATGTGTATTTCTTTTCTCAGGTTGGTATCTCATGTGAGGTTTCAGCATCCACCGAGTTAAATTCCTTCAGGATTTCAGATGAAGCTGGCATGTACCTAAATGAGGTCTATTTGGAAGGTGCATCATGGGATATTGACACAGGTTGCCTCTCACCAACAGTGTAAGTATATGCCTTTGATAAAAGTCATGTTTATTCTGGTATTATAAGATGCCACTTAATTGTGTAAGTCCAACTATTTTGTATACCATTATGGCCAAAATTTGTCATGTGTTTTACTTTTGTTTGTTAGAAGTGTGACAGTTGCGTGAGGGCAGAACTTATATTGAGGGGGTATCTTTTAAATGGATTAATACTTCTACAGTACTGCTTTTTCAGTAATTTTGTTCTAGGGTGAGGGATGAAGCACATTTGAGGGCAAATGTTATGTACTAGGTGAAATGGGCATATCATATATATCATGAAAAAACTGCTGGGGTACTGGTTTTTTTCCTGTTTAATTGTATGAAAAGGCTATAAGTAAGTAGTGACATAGTTTTGTTGTTACAAGTGACTGCACAGAAGACCATTTTCCAATGTTTTGATCAAAATGATTGCCAATTTACCAACTGGGTATTCCTGTCTAAGAGCTGCTGCTCATCTGCCCGCGATCCTTTTAACACTTGACATGGAAGGACTTGTAAGGACCTGTCAGCCGAAATAGTGAGTCTCAAGAATATTCGAACACACTTCGATGCATGTGATGGAACTGAAACCTTTGATAAAAATGTTCAAATTAATCATAAATATTTCTTATGAGTGCTTAAGTAAATTTTCAATGACACGAGTATTAACAATTAGACTTGTGTTATTTCAAAATATCCTTCACTTGGCATGAAAGGTGCGCTCACTCCGCTAAGTTGGCTAGCACTTGTGTCGTTGTGTTACTTTCATTTTAGTGATGCGGTGGAGAAAAAAAAAAACTGTATGAAGATTTTCAAGAGGGGTGTGCTTAGAAATCAAATTATGGTAGAGGAAGGGAACTTAAGGAACTTACTTATTCTCTTACTGTCACTTGTTTAGCGAGCATAAATTCAGTTCCCATTGTTTTTGCAAATTATTTTTGACTTTCATAGGGATGGAGTGTCTCTCATGCCGAGCATCTACATCAAACCTGTCCTCATCACTGAAAACAACACTCAAGAGAGCAATGGCAACGCTGCCCCTGATGAGGAGCACCAGACGGGCTTGTTTAGTTGCCCCGTGTTCCTCAACTCTTCCAGGCAAGTGTGTGCTTTCACTCTGGACCTTCCTTGCCCCTTGCCAGTCTCACAGTGGGTCATGAAAGGAACAGCGATTCTGCTTGACAGAGGTCAGTACGATTTTTCTTTCACTGTTGTATTCTCTTGTAGGATTGAATTATATTTATATAAGTGAATTATAGTATTAAAATTCGAATTATTATTTTTTCCTTATATTTGTTTGTTTGTTATCTATGGACGTGTAGAGGCATTTTAGCTCAGTTTTCAAGTCTATCAAAAACTGTGGAAGAACTAATTAATTTGATCAAAATTTGTTAAAATTGGCAATTTTATGGTTTATATATCATAATTCTTAGAAGGGTTGCAGTAAGCTCTAAGCAGAAGGCTTTTAGTCTTTACCTTACCTCCAATCAGTTAACGTCCCTTGAGTTACAAAATAAGCCACACCCACCATAACAACTAGGTGGGGGAAAACAATCCTCAAATCTGCATTATCAATGCATTGACATTTAGATGTTTATGAAGACTGCCGCAAGCTTTGATCCATTTTTGGCACTTCTCCGGATCTTTAGAGTTTTTAGCAAAGGGATAAACAAAATTCAGTTTGCTAAGTGTTCTGGGTAGCAACAATCAGATTTACAACGCCCGCAGCGGGCCTGTAAATGCAATTTTTTTCACACTATTTTGTTGTCACTCAGTCCGTGTGTGCAGAAATTTGTTTTGTACAGTAAATTGCATTGACTACATGAGCACGCACCTTTAGCTAGTTATACTGTACCAGTACCGCGTAGGATATTTGCCCCACGTAGTTATGCTGATTTTGTTGCCAGGCAAATTCATGCGGTGATTGGTTGAAAAAGTTGTCAATCATCTAAGTAAGACAGCTTGATTTTAAAAGGAACAGACAATCCTATCATTTTAATTGACTGAGATGCTGTTTTTCTTCCCCCTTGCATTGATAAAGGACAAATTTGAGCAAAGATTGGAAATTTTACCTGATCTTAAAACACAGGCTGAAATTTGTATGTCTTATTTTGTTTAACAGGAGTAATACCATTGAAAAATTCATAAGTAGTGAAATTCATTATCAACACCTTTATTAGCTAGTTACATGTTGAAATAAATTTCATAGCAAACCATTCAGGATGGTGTTTATACAGAATAAGATTATTTTGGCTGTTAACATTTCACTCAATCTTTACTTTCAGGTGTCCCAGAGGATGGTCCAAGAAAGTGGCCCAAACCGTCAAATATTGTAAGAAGACATCAAGATGAAGATGTTGAGGTTGATTTGGCTCATCCTCCTCAAGAAGAGCATCAAAAAGCATCATCATCTTTGCCTCCTTCTCGAAGCTCAAAGAGATCAGCGCTGAGTACAATCCACGAAGCACAAGATAAAGGACTTGGTGACCAAGAGGAAGGGTCAAGACATTCGGCTCAGTCCAAGAAATCGCAGACATCCAGGCAAAGTGTCTCTCAACAATCCAAGAGATCGGGACAGCAGAGTCTTGGGAAGATGGAAGAGGAGCATGAAGACGAAGAAGGTCTTGAGATGGGTGATGCAGATCTTGAAGATGAGGACCAAGATTATGATGCAATGCTGACCGCAAGATCAGAACAGATAAATCTAACTAGACATAACATGTCCCTCTTTGATTACAGAACTCCCCAAAAGAAACCGGTGTCGGAAAATGCGAATCAAAATGCGTCTTTCGAATATGATGAAGATTATTCGGACGATGAGAAGAAGGACATTTTACATGATGACGAGGAAAGTGATGGGCATGATAGTAAGCTAGATGAAGAGGATGATAAAGTGGATAAAGAATCATTGAAATCAGAAAATCTTAAGAAGTCTGAGGCAGAAGAAGAGGAGAGGCCATCACAAATGTCATCTGCATCAAGTCATAGAAGTGAGGAAGAAGATAACGCAAGTGATGCAGATTACAGTGAGGAGGGGGAGGAGCAAGCACAGGATAAAAACAAAGAAGTCAAAGTAAACCCCCAAGCTGAAGAGGATTTCTTTGGTACAGACTCACAGAATGGTTTGCCTCAAAAATCAGATGGAGTTACGAATAAACGAGCAGATTCAGCAAGAAGTGACAGGTCTGCAACATCAAGGAGAAGTAAGCAGGATGAAAATAAAGAAGAACCCAAGGCTGAGGTTTCTTCCCAGCAAGATGCTTCACAAGAAAAAGAGAAGTTAGAAGAAGAAGATAACAAAAACGAAACTACTGACCCAGAGGTAGCACAATCAGCGTCAAAAGCATCCGTAAGATCAAGAATAGAGAATGGAGGTGACATTGGGGACCAATTGGAAGCTTCAGCTAGTGAAACTAAAGCAGGGGATGATGTTGGGTCGGGGGAGAAGGTGGTGGTGGCAGATAACAAGAGTCAAAGAGGTTCCAAAACAAGTTTAAGATCAGCAAAAAGTGAGCGCAGTCAGGGTGGGACCACAAAGAGGGCAGGCAGTGGAGCAAGTAGGACCTCCCAGAGAGAGGGCAGTGTGGCGGGTAGCATGACTAAAAGAAGCGGAAGCGCTGCAAGCAAAATCTCAAACATATCTAAGAAATCAACAACAGGTGAGAAAGACGCACCATCAAGGCCTACTTCTGTGAGATCTGCAGTGTCGGCTAGGTCGTCTAGATCTGCAAAGTCGACTAGATCTGCATCCGCAAAGTCGACTAAATCTGCCAAGTCATCAACGTCAGCAAAATCAAAGACAGAATTGGACAACAAAAAGGAAGCTGTGATATCAGATGATTTGCCAGAAGATAAAGATGACAAACTTTTAAGTAGTAGATTGAAAGAGGACACTGGAGTGTCAGCAGGTGGTGCAGAATCTGTGTCAGGTGATGGAAACATCGGACATGAACGTGATGAAGACAAGAAGGATGATGATGATACTGAAGATCTGGAAAATAAGATGGCCGTAGCAGAGAAAGGAAAGGATGCAAAGGAGAGTATAGGTGAAGGTCATGAAAATGGTGGAATAAAAGAGAAAGAAGCAGAGCAAACAACACCTGAAGACGTAGATGAGCATCTTCAAGAAAAGGCAGAGGATGGTGTTCTACATGGTGATGAAGATGTGGCTGCCACTGGTGCAGATGATGCGGATGATGATGATGCACATAAACAAGAGAAGCAAAAGAAAGTCATGTTTGATGAAGCCAAGTCAAGTCAACCTGAAGACATGGGAGAAGAGGCATCAGAGGATGATAAGGTTGATGACCTGAACGGGAGCCTAAGGGACATGACTGATGAACAAAAGGACAGCAAGACGAGGGCTTTCAACAAAGAGGAGCCCTCGTATTGATTTAACCAAGGTCATCATTTCATTATGGTTCTTTTAACAAGCTTATTTTGTGACAAACTTTAAAATGTTTGTATGTATTCAAGAGATATTTTTACCAAAACTGGACATGTCCACTGACTTTGCCACTTAACCCAATTCCATTTCTTCAAGGATGAGGGTGAAAGAGGAGATCGTTTGCTTGACTTTAAAAGCCTCAGAGAAAGTTTAGTCTCCTGAAATTGTGAGAAAAACCTCAGATCCTCGGCATTGTTTGAAAGAAGGCTTTGATTAGAACAATTTCTTCAAGTTTATGATGTGTGACTCAAAATTCTGTAGGTGGTTCCTTAGAATATTGCATTCTATTATGGTTTAGGATACGATAACAATTTAATTTTTCTTGACGAAGAGATTATGAAACAAGGAACTCAGGTATTATTCCCATGTTATTTGAAGATTTTTGCCTTTGTTTAGGTTTAGCCGTAAAACAAAGCAAAATGTTTTGTGGGGAAAATTTGTAACCCCTTTCGATTTGTCCACCTTTTAGTTGGAATTACTGTATGTTCTATGAATTGTAGTGTGTAGCCCATTACATTCATACATGCAAGTTTATTTGGAGCACTTTTGGCAATAATAACTTTCAGGGAGTTATGTGGGATTCCACAGGCGTGCTGATTGCACTCAAATTACTGTATAATGAAAACGAAAAGAATTCCTTCATTATTGATAAATTATTCATTATTAAAGTTCTGTCGAGTAATTAATCATATACATCATAGTATTTTCATAAAAATATTGGTACATACAATGGTCATACATGTGAAACTAAACTGTACAGTGAATAATACTGGGACACAATTGGATATTGCAAGAATGATTCAATTACGATTGTAAGAATTTTTTAAAAATACAGAGCTTAAAAGAATGTAAAATAGCTAAATAGAATACAAGAATAGTCTGTTAAAAAGGGAGGGGTAACAGGATGAGGGCAATTACATTGAGCTGATGATGCCAAATTGACGATGTTTACTATGAAAATACTATTGTGCATCAAAATTTGAAAAAGAAAATGTTGAAACAAAAACTATCAACTTTATTCAAAGGTGAGGGAACTTGCGAGGAGCCCCAGTGCCTAAGAACTCTTGGAAGATGGAGGTGCCATTTGTATTTTCCTACTTGGGTGAACAAAAGGTTAACAGCAGGCACCTAAATTTGTTTGTTTGATGAGGGCTTATTGGCACCACGACAATTAGGGTCAAATTGTGCCTGAGAGCTTAGATAATTCTAGAGGTAGGAAGGAAAGGAAACGGGAGAATGAGAGAAATACAAGAACAAAAAGTAAGAAAGCTGGGATTGAGAGAGGAGGTACATGGGTGAAGAAAAAAAAAGTAGAGAGAGGGGGTGGAAGAGGAGAACTAAATATGGTTGTAGAGGAAAGCATGAAGGAAGGAGATCATTTTATCCGGAGGGTTTTTCTGGAAGATTTCAGCAACTGAGTTGTGGGGAGCGAGGGAAGCTCTGGGACGGTTGTACAGTGGGCAAGCAAGGAGAACGTGATGGACTGTCTGGGTGCAATGGCAATTGTTGCAGAGGGGTTGGGGGAGCAAATAAGGAGGTGGAAGTGAGTAAGGTGGGTGTAACCTATTCTGAGATGGGTAATAATGAACGTTTTCGACACGAGAGGTTGTTAATGGTGGGTTTGATCGAATGGTGGGCTGGATGACGCGGAGTTTGTTATCAATTTAAGAGTTTAATGAATTGCATTACTGCTTTACAAAGCTGGGCCCATGCTTTACAAAGCTGGGCCCATGCTTTACTAAGCTGGGCCTATCCTTCTAGCTGGTCTTTTTTTTTTTAAATCACATTATCAAAGGAGATTGAAATGTTTTGTTTCTTTGGACTATACCTTGATAAGTTTTCCATAATACACCAGCAAGTTTTATATTTTTATAGCATTATGACTACCTGTGTCAATGTTTCACCTTGATTTATGTAGTATTTGAGTAATCTATGCATTCATTTGACGAGGTAAAAGGGTTCTTTAAAGTTTGCAATATTTTCCATCCTTTTATATTGTTTTTTTTTTTGAGAAAAAAGATTTCTTTATTTTATACAGAGTTCTTATATTTGTCTTCCTCTATGATATAGATGTACATGTCTTCCTCTATAATATAGATGTACATCTTTTAAATGCAGTGGCGGAATAAATGTCACAAATTCATGATTGTCTTTGTTTAATGAATATTCTTTGTACCATTTGATTTTTAAAATATATCAGTAAAAGGGAACATATTGTAGTAAACGAACTGCGCCTTAGAATAGGTCACACCCACCTCACTCACTTCCACCTCCTTACTGGCTACCCCCACATCTCTGCAATAATTGCCATTTCCCCACATCCTCCTTGCCTGCCCCCTGTACAACCTTCCCAGAGCTTCCCTTGCAACTCCATGTCCGAGGTCTTCCAGAAAAACCCTTCGGATAAAATTATCTCCTTCCTTCATCGTGCTTCCCTCTACAACCATATTTAGTCCTCCTCTCCCACCCCCTCAACCTACTTTTGCCTTTTTTAGCACCCCTACACTTCTGCTCTAATCCCAGCTTCCTAGCTATTAGTCCTAGTGTTTCTCTCATACTCCTCCTATTTTCATTGGAAAGATTTAACCTCTTAGGCACAATTTGACCCTTGCTGCCGTGGTGCTGTTAAACCCTCATCAAACAAAGAAATAGGTGTTTTTATTTACTTAAACCAACCATCTTTATCTTTATATCCTGTTCTGAAAATAATTAGAATTGTTGAAAAGACTTGTGCCATGTGCAAAAGCAGTGATACACAAGTTTATTCGTTTTACACCTCCTTTATCAGACAGGTTAATGTTATTATTAAACAACCAAAAGTATTTTTGGATAGAGCAAATTAGTTTTTATTAGAATAAGTTTTCAAGCAATTTTCAAAATTATTTCAAGATTCAAATAAGTGGCTTTCTCAGGAAGTGAAATCGCATAACATAAAATAATATACCACAACCTTGATGATGTCATTGTTAAAAAAAAGGTTTTAACACTACATACACTTTTACATGGAAGAACTGAAAACAAAACGGTACTTAAATGAGGCTTGCAATCGCTAAAAACTTTTATTTTGTTATGCAGCTAGCAATATAGATGAAATGATCTTTACTTCATTTACCCTCTCATCTCCATTTCAATTTCTAATCTTTTCAAGAACAATCCTACCTCCAGCCTTATTACCTTTCTCCGCAACAGCAATTTATTCCACCTGATCTAAACCTTTCTTTCCTTCTCTGCCTTCCCTTTCTTTAATTACCTTAACTTCTTTCCCTTATCCACCTCTCCCTCCCCTCTAATCCACCTCTCAGTACTAACTCAAGCATCTTAGTTTTTAACACCCTATTGGCACATTTGACTCTAATTGTCGCAGTGTCGTTAAACATCAACATACCAAACTTCATTTAAGCCTTACCAAGCTTCAAAAATATAGCTCCCCACCAAGGAAATTGATTTTCTTAGTGTGTTGTATGTTTAAGGGAAGGCTTGTCCCTTTACCTTATTTCAGTACACCTCATAAGGTACAATTTTTCGCTCCCTGGCAGTCTGGAATATACAATAAAATTAATCATGAATAAACTATTTAAGACATAAAATTTAACTGCATTGGAATCTGTAAAAATAAATACTACAAGAATCTTAGTCAGGGGCATCATCATCATCAATCGGCTGCTGTGCATGCAACCACGGTAAGACAGGATGTACAGCTTCATAAACAGAACTACAGCTAATAAATAGTTCATCAGCAATTCTAATAATGAGAAAAAATTAACTAGAAGCAAGTGGGATCAAAATGAAGCATTTTTTTTCTTCCGAAATATCTTTCACCCATAAAACATTCCTCTCTATTTGAAATTGCTGTTACACAAAAGAAAAATGAAAGCAACATGTAAATACTGTCTACATGCCCCTCATATATACCTCAGTTACACCCTGAAAATAATCTTGACGACATTGACATAGTGGGTCCCCTTCCCCCGAACCAATCAACCCTTTTTGCAACTAAATTAACATTTTTTTTTAGTTGACAGGCTTCTTTCGTTATTATGTTTGTATGACTTTTGTTATCTTTCCCCCACACCTGGATCTACCTTGTATGAAGAAAAAGGCAGAAAATTCCCCCCCCCCTTCCTCCCCACCCTCCCCCCCCCCCCCATCTTTCTTCTAGGCTACACATGGTCCCCAGTTTTTGCAGATAATCACAATAATTGTTCATACCAAGCATTATCATGGTAATGAAAGACTTCAGTGTGGGACTTCAGAATTACAAAAAGCATGCACGTCCTGTACAATCTTTAGATTTGAATGACAGGGACTTTGCTCCATATTATGTTCACGTTCTCTATAAGAGAATTTGAAGTCTATGCTATGTCAATTTGCAAATGAGTATTGATGTTGGTATGTAAAGAATACATTATATGAATAATTTGACCCTATACAAAAAATGCTTCTAAGAGATGGGATTTCACATTTGGAATAAGCTTTGAAAACAAATGACAAACTCAACAAAATGTAATTCTATCTTCCTTCTCCTTTTATGATACAAAGCATATTTAACACAAATTCTCTAGGTTCCTACAGGGATAGGTTCCTACATGAATAGCTTCCCACGGGAATAGGTTCCCACAGAATAGGTTCCCACAGGAATAGGTTTCCACAGGAATCACCTCCCACAGGAATCGGTTCCCACAGGAATCGGTTCCCACAGGAATCGGTTCCCACAGGAATAGGTTCCCACAGGAATCGGTTCCTGCAGGAATCGGTTCCTACAGGAATCGGTTCCTACAGGAATCGGTCCCCTGACCGAACAAATACACAATGTGACCTTTCACAGGAAAGGAGTTTGGAATTAAACGTCCATTCCCCAACCCTCTTTTGCACTTTTCTACAAAACGTCATCACCTGGCCTTACTTAACCATTCCTGACAAGGTACCAAGTTTTTATTATGGTGGCATCACACATGTTCACCCCCCACTGCCCAATCCTTGTTCCCTACCCTACATCCTATCAAAATCGCTTTCATCCCCCGATTTTATGCTTCCCTCTTTATTAGACTGTTCATATTTGTTGCCGTTGAGGAGATTTTTGGAGCTTTTCTTTGCTGGCGGATTGAAGTCGTCTCCTTGTGTGTAAGCGGTATTACTGCTCGGACTTAGCGAAATCTGACTGATATTGTAAGGGCTTTGAGGGTCTGTTTTCTCATAATACTGAGGCTTGGCAGTCTTCGGTATATTTTTCTAGAGAAAGAAAAAAATCAGAATGACCTCATTAACACTTAACAAACTGGTCAAGCAATTAACCTCTCCAATTAAAAAAAATAAGCCACACGCACCATAGCAATGCAGTAACTAGCCACACCCACCATAGCAAAGCAGTAACTAGGTAAGGCATTCAAACATCAAATCCGCAATCATGCATTGACTAATGCGTTGACATCTAGATGTTTATGTGGCCTGCCGCAAGTTTTGATCCATTTATGGCACTTCTCTGGATATTTAGAGTTTTTAGCAAAAGGAATAAACAAAATTCCCTTTGCTAACCGTTCTGGGTATCGAAAATCGGATTTACAAAGCCCGTAGTAAGCACAACTCTTGTTCGCCATTTTGCTGTCACTCAGTCTGTGTGTGCAAAAATTTGTTTTGTGCAGTATATTGCATTGACTACATAAGCGCACCGCTAGCTAGCTGTACTGTACCATGTACCGCATAGGATTTTTGCCCCACTTAATTATGCAGATTTTGTTGCTAGGCAAATTCATGCAGTGATTGGTTGAAAAAGTCGTGAATCATCAAAGTATTAGAGTTCATCTTATATCAAAGAGGACTTCAAACTAAACAAAACGGTGAAAAAAGCATTAAAAAATCAGTTTAATTTATTATTTCATTTCAACATTCACAAGGGGTAACTCGATTTAGCTAATCTTATATAACCATGGGGTAACTCTAATTAGCTTATCTTATACAACCACATGGGGTAACTCCGATTAGCTAATCTTATAGAACCTGAGGGGTAACTCGGATTAGCTAATCTTATACAACCACATGGGGTAAGTCGAATTAGCTAATCTTACATAACCACATGGGGTAACTCGGATTAGCTAATCTTATATAACCACATGGGGTAGCTCGGATCAGCTAATCTTATATAACCACATGGGGTAACTCAGATTAGCCAATCTTATATAACCACATGGGGTAACTCGGATTAGCGAATCTTATATAACCACATGGGGTAACTCGGATTAGCTAATCTTATATAACAATATGGGGTAACTCGGATTAGCTAATCTTATATAACAACATGGGGTAACTCGGATTAGCTAATCTTATATAACCACATGGGGTAACTCGGATTAGCCAATTGTATACAACCACATAAAGTAACTCGGATTAGCTAATCTTACACAACCACATGGGGTAACTCAGATTAGCTAATCTTATATAACCACATGGAATAAGTCGAATTAGCTAATCTTATATAAGCACATGGGGTACCTTGGATTAGCTCATCTTATATAAGGCCACATACAACAGTGCATAAATAGGTAGAATAAAAGACAAGAACATAAATATGCATTTCAGAAGGTATAAAAACAATGAACAATAAAAGGAACCCATAGAAATCAAAAACACAAAAAGAGAAATATAAAAGTGAAAAATAAAAATAAAGCACTAAGCAGGTAAAGGGCACAGATAAAGTAAAAGTGAAAATACTGTAACTGGTTAATAAAAAGACAAAGGAAGTACAGATTCTAAAGTTAAGCTATCAGACTGAAAATACTTGAATGTAAATTTAAAACAGTAAATACAAAAACGTTTCCATCATCACAAACACAGTACGTTTCCATCATCACAAACACAGTACGTTTCAATCATCACAAACACAGTACGTTTCCATCATCACAAACACAGTACGTTTCCATCATCACAAACACAGAACGTTTCCATCATCACAAACACAGAACGTTTCCATCATCACAAACACAGAACGTTTCCATCATCACAAACACAGTACGTTTCCATCATCACAAACACAGTACGTTTCCATCATCACAAACACAGAACGTTTCCATCATCACAAACACAGTATGTTACCATCATCACAAACACAGTACGTTTCCATCATCACAAACACAGTACGTTTCCATCATCACAAACACAAAACGTTTCCATCATCACAAACACAGTACGTTTCAATCATCACAAACACAGTACGTTTCCATCATCACAAACACAGTACGTTTCCATCATCACAAACACAGTACGTTTCCATCATCACAAACACAGAACGTTTCCATCATCACAAACACAGTACGTTTCCATCATCACAAACACAGTACGTTTCCATCATCACAAACACAGAACGTTTCCATCATCACAAACACAGAACGTTTCCATCATCACAAACACAGTACGTTTCCATCATCACAAACACAGTACGTTTCCATCATCACAAACACAGAACGTTTCCATCATCACAAACACAGTACGTTACCATCATCACAAACACAGTACGTTTCCATCATCACAAACACAGTACGTTTCCATCATCACAAACACAAAACGTTTCCATCATCACAAACACAGTACGTTTCAATCATCACAAACACAGTACGTTTCCATCATCACAAACACAGTACGTTTCCATCATCACAAACACAGTACGTTTCCATCATCACAAACACAGTACGTTTCCATCATCACAAACACAGTACGTTTCCATCATCACAAACACAGTACGTTTCCATCATCACAAACACAGTACGTTTCCATCATCACAAACACAGTACGTTACCATCATCACAAACACAGAACGTTTCCATCATCACAAACACAGAACGTTTCCATCATCACAAACACAGTACGTTTCCATCATCACAAACACAGTACGTTACCATCATCACAAACACAGTACGTTACCATCATCACAAACACAGTACGTTTCCATCATCACAAACACAGTACGTTTCCATCATCACAAACACAGTACGTTTCCATCATCACAAACACAGTACGTTTCAATCATCACAAACACAGTACGTTACCATCATCACAAACACAGAACGTTTCCATCATCACAAACACAGTACGTTTCCATCATCACAAACACAGTACGTTTCAATCATCACAAACACAGTACGTTTCCATCATCACAAACACAGTACGTTTCCATCATCACAAACACAGTACGTTTCCATCATCACAAACACAGTACGTTTCAATCATCACAAACACAGTACGTTACCATCATCACAAACACAGTACGTTTCCATCATCACAAACACAGAACGTTTCCATCATCACAAACACAGTACGTTTCCATCATCACAAACACAGTACGTTTCCATCATCACAAACACAGTACGTTTCCATCATCACAAACACAGTACGTTTCAATCATCACAAACACAGTATGTTTCCATCATCACAAACACAGTACGTTACCATCATCACAAACACAGAACGTTTCCATCATCACAAACACAGTACGTTTCCATCATCACAAACACAGTACGTTTCCATCATCACAAACACAGTACGTTTCCATCATCACAAACACAGTACGTTACCATCATCACAAACACAGAACGTTTCCATCATCACAAACACAGTTGAAAACTTACAGGTTTTTTGTATTCCTTCCACCCAAAGTACCCAACAACAACACAGATTGCAATTAAAGCAATGGCTCCGAAGATGCTGCCCACAACTATGCCTGCCACACTCGATGACGATTTAGATGCTATAAATAGAACGCAAAACAAAAAGGGTCAGTTCAGTGGTCAAGCAAAGCTTTATCTTATATGAAAGATTTTGAAGGAAAGGAAATGATGAACAGATTAAAATACATTGATGTATGTATCTTAATCTATTTAACCCTTACTCTACCACAATATTATCGCCGTTTTGGGTTCCCCATCTTTGACTCCGCCTCCCTAGTGCATTTTCAAAAAAGTGTTGGTAGAGTAAGGGTTAAGGAGCCCGCGGCAAGTGTGCCAACTCGAAAATATATGCAGCATGATCCCGATAGGTGGCCCAGCGAGTCACTGAAGTGGAACGAGCCTGACTCTGCTGCTTGGAAGACAGAGGACCCTTTAATAAAATGCCTCTGATTAACCCTTACTCTACTAAGCGGCGATATTATCGCTGTTTTGGGTTCCCCATCTTTGACTCCGCCTCCCAAATGCATTTTCAAAAAGGTGCTGGTAGAGTAAGGGTTAAGGAGCCCGCAACAAGTGTGCCAACTCGAAAATATATGCAGCATGATCCCGATAGGTGGCCCAGCGGGTCACTGAAGCAGAACGAGCCTGACTCTGCTGCTTGGAAGACAGAGGACCCTTCAATAAAATTAAAAAAACCTGATTATAACACCCTTACTCTACCACCCAGCAATATTATCGCCGTTTTGGATTCCCCATTTTTGACTCCGCCTCCCGAGCGCATTTTCAAAAAAATGCTGGTAGAGTAAGGGTTAAGGAGATATATGTTTCGTTTTGATTTTTGCAAATACAACTCCCAATCCCATTGTTACTTAAAAAGTAAAGCATTCAAAAGCAGCTGTAATATAATTTTGTAACACATAATACGAACGTTACGGCTTTGACTGCTTAACTGTTCAGAAGTAGTACAACAGTATTATACTTCTGGTGAAAATTGTGAACACTTGTAGGCTTGTTCCACGGCTAAATTACAGTAATCATGTGTAATTTTGGCGAGGAATTAAGTTGAAAATGGCCTACACAATATTATAAAGAGCAAACCCGGTACCCTCGTATTTCTTAAAAAGATGTTGGCTTTATTTAAAGGAAATTTGTAATGAACGCAGTCTTTGCAGTCTTGGTAACTTACGAATATGAATGCTGCTACCAGACCCAGCTGAAATTTGCTACTCGTTACTTATTATTCTATATCTTTGAAATTTTACGTCGGAACTTTGGCACTTTGATTTTACCGATGTTTGTTCTACTCTCTAGGTAGCACGAAACTAATAAAAAAT
Organism: Chiridota heheva; assembly: GCA_020152595.1. NCBI lineage: Eukaryota > Metazoa > Echinodermata > Holothuroidea > Apodida > Chiridotidae > Chiridota > Chiridota heheva. The sequence continues at coordinate 3,974 of JAIGNY010003738.1, read as the reverse complement.
TAAACCGTAGATTCCAAACAAAGCTTAATAAATATAAATGAGGGGTTGCTATTCAGTCATTTTACAAAAGAACAAGCTCCAGCGATGTCGGAACCACAGGGTCACTGCCCCTTGCTCTATATTAAGGGGAAAAGGAGGACAAGAGGTGCCCTTTTAAAAGTTGGGGCAGACAGGGCAAGAGGTCCCCTTTTAAACGCTGAGGGTTAACTGGGGCAGGAGATGCCCTTTTGAAAGTTAAATGAAATTATTCTAGGTCATTTTTAAAGCTTGAAATTAAATAGAATTCCACTCACTCACAAATCCTACATCTAGTACATAAAAGTTGTAACATACATTTAGTATTTATTTGACACAATTAAAGCATGACATTTACCAGAGGTCCCTAAACCGAGGGCCATTGTAGGAGGGGACATGGCCTCCAATAAGTCTGAGCAGTGGTTTTCAAAAGTACGCCTTTTACCTATTTGCCCGATAGTCAATTGCCAGCATTGGTCCTGGCTCCCAATCTCAAACCAACAGGCGAGATTTGCCTGCCAAAAGTAGGAAAAAGTCAAAGTACAAAAGTATACATTTGGAAAAGAGTGGGGTTGGATACTCACCACAAATCCCGCATCTACTCAAACCATATGTGTAGGAACTGGAGGCCAGGGGGAACGTGCCCCCCCCCCCCCCTCCACTTTTTTGAAAACCCTCAAAAGTGCTCCTTTTGAAAATGGAAAGTGCAGGCAGCGTCGTGGATGGCTTGGTTTAATTCAGAAAGGGTGAGAGGGGTGTTGTAGCTCTCAGTGTTGTTGGAGGGAAAGGTGATACTCTGGGCTTCGTCACAAGCTTTTTTTTTTGGCTTTGAAACCATTTGGGTAGTTGGCCGAGGATAAGATGTTGCTGAAAGAGGCAGCGAGGTGGTTAATGATATCCTTTTTCGTGGTGAGAAGGTTACCATTCCAGGAGAGATGGGATATGGGAGACTTGCCCATCCTGCCTGGTAACCATACTCCAAATCTTCTCTGTGGGGATTTTGGTGGTGAAATAAGAGATGAAGTTGTTCCAAGTCTTGGTTTTACTGTCCTTGATAGTGTGCCTGGCTTTGGCATGGCTGATGCGAAAGAGGTTGAGGTTGTGGGTGGTTGGGTTTGTTCTGTTTTTTCCTGTTCTTGATGGCGGTTTTGCAGTCATCAGTAGGGGTTTTGGGAATAGAGCAGGTGGCGATGTTGATAAGGATGTTACTGAAGTTTGACATGGGATCCTCACCCTTGAGGAGATGGGGGAGTAGGGTGGGAGGTGAGTCACAGAGGGTTTTGAAAAGGGACCAGTCAGCCTTCTTAAGGTTCCAATTAGGGGTGTGGTCTGTGGGGGTTTGAAGGTTGGAGTTGGAATTAATAAAAAGAGGGTAATGGTCACTGCCACAGAGATCAGCAGTGACCTTCCAGCTAAAATCAAGGAGGAGGTTAGAGGAACAGATAGATAGGTCAATACAGGTGGGTCAATAAAGGTAGGTCGGGGAGTTGGTGTTGAGCAAGAAGAGGCTGTACTGTCGAAGAGTGTTTTCAATGAGCTTGCCTCTGGGAGTGGCGGTATTGAAGCCCCACAGGGGGTTGCGGGCACTGAAGTCACCAAGAAGGATGAAAGGGGAGGGGAGATGAGATGAGGTCGTTAAGGCTGGTTGGCTGAACATTGGCATTGGGGGGAGATAGATATTGCAAAGATTGAAGGTTTTGTGGAGGGAGATAGACATACAGATGGCCTGAAGGTCGGTGTTCACATGAATAGGGCTGTGTGGGATATCGTGTCTAATAAGAATGGAGATGCCTCCACAGGCCCTGTCAGCGTCCTCTTGATGTTTATGATAGCAAGTGAAGTTATTGAGGAAATAATTGTCAGTGGTGTCAAGAAGGTTTCTTGTAGGCAGAAGATGACTGGGTTGAAGGTGGTGGCCAGGTCAGTTTTTCCGAATTGGCCTCCTGATGTTCCATTGTATCATGTTATGAGTGTTATTGTAATTGTTTGTGTTGCACGCCATAAGGAAGCGGGGCTTTTTCAGGAATTTTTTTAATTTTTGGGTATTTTCTTTCACTTTGCGGGAAATTTCCTTCAGTTTTTGGGAAATGTTGCCAAATTTTACCAATATTTTCAACAAGCTTTCCTTTAATTTTACCAATCTTAAAAAATATTGCTTTAATCATTTCCCATTTTTCTTCCCAACTTGCATAAAAGAATCTAAACCAGGAAGGTGAAATGCTCTCAGGGGAACATTTTCCCTCTTTCCCCTTCTGCTTTCTACGCCTCTGACCCTCCCCTTAAGTCAATTGAAGTGTCGAACGCAGTACTACACCATTTTATGACCAAAGAACACTGAATTGAAATATGATAATTATGTTAAATGAGGCTATAACTTTGCCGGTATAGAACCAAATTCAAATGTATATATTGTTATGACGTATGAGCACTGAGGTTTCCTTTTTAGAAGGAATCATCATTTTTAATTCCACTGGGAATTAGGCGACAAGAATGTATAACTAGGGGGATGGGTATTGTCTCCAGGCCTCCCTCTGGCTAAGCCACTGCAGTGACTGCACCCAGCCCTGAGTGATTTCAGTGACTGCACCCAGCCCTGAATGATTTCAGTGACTGCACCCAGCCCTGAGTGATTTCAGTGACTGCACCCAGCCCTGAGTGATTTCCTCATAACTGCTTAAAATATAGAATTGCAGGCACATGGTTTCATCAATGATTTACTTGTACAGTGAGCTGTAAATAGCGCTCTTTACAAATTTCCTTTAAATGAAGCCGACATCTTAGTTACAAATTCAGAGGACACCAGGTTTGCTCTTCATGTAATCCATTTTCAACTTATTTACTTTCCAAAAATACACATGGTTACTGTATTTTAGCCATGCAACAAAGCCTACAAGTGTCCACAATCTTCCCCATAGCTGTAATACTGTTGTACTGCTTCTGAGTACTTAAGCATTCAAAGCAGAAACGTTGGTATTATGTGTTACAAATGTATATTACAGCCGCTTTTGAATGCTTAACTTTTTAAGCAATGTTAGGCTGTTGAAAGCTCAATCATTCTTCAAATTGGGTGAATACAATTGGTGCGGAAGTCTACAATGTAAAATGTTGGAAACCATCATTCTCACATTTTAAAGTATTTCACTACTTTTTCCCTGAGATTTTGTGGCTTAATAACCTTGCATATATCAGGAAAGATGTATAACAGAATTTAATGAAGTAACTTTCATTTGACACCAGAAGAAATTTTGAATGAAAAACTTCAATTAGTAAAAAAAGATTAAAGATTAAAAATATATAAACAGTTGTTGGAAAAGTGAGCATGTATGTAGAAAAAATGCTGATGCACTTCATGACATTGAAGATTTTAGTTGGAGGGACAAAATATGGTGGGAAGGGAAAGGGGGGAGGAGGGAAAAACATGGTTGGGGTGGGGGTAAAAAATAAATTCCCCTTTCATTATACATATAATTAAACATGTTTGTATTCTTTGTTACAAATAAAAACACTGTGTGACATTGATGTCAACACCATTTATGTCAACACCAGAAAACGTGATGGGAACCAAGGCACCTTAATATTAAAAAGTAATTTTAAATGATACATGACTTGTTATGATTCTACTTACTTAGGCATTTTGTTACTCCACCTGTCCATGAGCCACCTCTACACTCGTGTTTTTGATTCCCTTCCATGTTATAACCTTCATCACACGTTACCATGGCAATGTAAATACCGTCAAACATGGTGATGGAAATGCTGCCATGTTGAACAGTCTCTAGGGTTCCGCAAGGTGTATCTGAGGTCGAAAGTAAATGGAAATTAATATTCTAAATATGAAGGATTAACACATCCCTTCTATTTCAATCTAATAGTATTGAGGAGGTCGGACATCCGGGAATGTTGTGGTGCACGGCGACGTAGCAATGCTTTTTTGACAATCTCGAACTTCACTTAAAGGG